>VDFB02000363.1:43016522-43443724 GCA_007258455.2 Sequoia sempervirens
CATATCTTGTTATTTTTACTTTGTGAAGATCTGATCTTTTACTATTCATTGTCCGTAAATAAATCTTCTCGTTCTGTCTTATTCTCTCAACCTTTTCCTCGCTGAATAAATCTTGAAAAGAAGTTGCTACTAAATTACTTATGTACTTGGCATGGATATTTTTGTATGCTTTGCAATCTTAAATAAAGTGTTTTTTTTTAATGTTTTCATTATCCCTGCTAAGCAAAAGGCACATATCCTCTCTTCCCAAACCCCTTTTGGCCTTTTCCACCTACCCATTTCACACTAAAGATGATGCGAGTTAGTCCTCAACAAGGTAATGAGAATCCTTAACCTCCAAGGGAAATTGACCTCTAAATAGGGCTTTAATTGATGGTATAAAATGGAGTTAAAATTCTCAAGGTAATATTTATTGTTTGTCCCTAATGTCTTTTCCCACATAGTCTTGAGAAACTTATCTACAACAAAAGTCTTTATGCTTTACCATTATTAGGCCAAGCATTCAAGTTTTCAACCAAAAGGTATTACAAGAGCAACTACATATCAAATTAATCCAGCATAGACCGAGTGGTATCAAGTGACCAACAACATTAACAATACGATTCACAATAGCTTGGGCATTCTTTAAGTAGAGATAATTAGCCCTATTGATGTGACCTTTTTTATGAAGAGTTATTGATAGTAGACAAAGTTTTGAATCTTTAACAATATTGTCAATCATTTGTGCTAAGTCCTCATTCTTGCCTTCAAGAGCCTTGGTTTGCTTATGAAGATTGTTCACTTGTTTCTCAAGTTCCTTATTAGCTTTAAGGTGATCTTGAATAGGAGAAGAAAAGTTTGTCATTTGGAGAACATGGTAGAATAGAATAATTGCATTTCAACTTCATGGGGAAAAAATGCAAAAGTATATCTATGCATATGAATTTCTATAAGAAATCGATAACATGTCTATAAGTTTTGGAGACTAAGTTATGGCTAACAAAAAATAGGGTTGATTTAAAAGACCCATTGTGAAGGAATGTGGTAGATAGGGAGGACACAATGGAGTTCAAAATCAAGTGGGAATGATAGTAGAACCAAATCACATGCTTGAGAGTTTGTTGCTTAAGAAAATAGGTAGGAAGGAGATTTGGAGAAAACAAAGGCAACTGCCAATGGGAAGTTTGACATGGATAATTTTATAGGTCTAGTGAGTTGTGATTGAGTGTCAATTTTAGAGTTCCAAAGTTTCTTTTCAAGGTTCATTCATGAGAGTTGGAGTCTATAATCCTTATTTTAGATATAGTACAACCAAGAAGTGACCAACATGCTTTGTTTTGCCCCACTTAGACCACAAAATTTTCTCTTTAGTTGTGTCAATTGATTGTAGAAATATTTGGAAGGCATCCAACACAAAGAAATATAATCATGGCTTGCTAGAAGGATAGATCATTGGCCACTTATATTTTTTTAGCCATGGAGAGAAAACCATTTCTCTAATTGATGATTTTGACTTTGATCTTTTTATAGAATCATTTCTAGATATCATGAACGGTGACTCCAAGACCAAAGTGAATATAAAAGTATTTGGTAATAACCCCATGTTTAGCCAATTGATATTAATTTGGATCTAATCAAGTGATTTGTTAGTGTGGGCCATGAAGAATTATTTTTTATGCATGTCCAATTAGAAACCAAAGGCGAAGAAAAATAAGTTAAGAACATCAAAAGTGTGGGCTACCTTTTCAATGTTTTGAATAAAGAGAGGCTAAGATTGAAGTAAAATGGGAGTTGAGATTAGAATAATTATGGGGGATACTAATGAATTTGATTAGCTAGTTCGAATGAGCATGTTGTAAAAGACACATTAAACCATTAGTTGTCAACACATAGAGGAATGGGTTGAGAGAACAATTTTGATTGATATATTTTTACCAAGGAGATTGGGTGGAAAGTGAGCTATTGAAAATAGACGTAGCATTAGCATCAATAAAAAAACCTTGGTCCATGATTTATGATTTTTGAACTAAAACCCATCCATCAAAACATCTTGTAAATGAAGGACTGTCAAATTCCTTCATATACTTTATCAAAATCTAGCTTGATAAGGAGGTTATGACTATTTAATCCATTTAGTAACATCCTTAGTTGGCATCAAGCTATCCAAAATAAACATACCCCTATGTCCCTAAGAATCTAATTTTATTAGGTCTAACAAAATCTTGGGTGATGGTTTTGATTCTAAGTGTTAATGCATTTCCTCAATCTTAGCTTTCTTTAAATGATCTTTGTCAATAATTTTAGGAATGCAGTCGCTCACTATATATTCCTTGAACTTAGGGAGGAATGAGTTGTTGAATCATCTGAGAAAATAGACTTACAAATCCCTTATAATATCTTCATAATCTCAGTAGACATCATGGGAAAGGAATTATTGTCTCCATTAATGGCTTAAGTGTGATATTATGATTTTTCCTAAAGTATTGAAATAATAGGGTAAACCCACAAAACTGGTTTACAATTCTAGTGAGGAAGGAAAATTACAAAAACAGACTATGATTTTTTCTTTTTTCTTTTTAGGTGTTCGCACGAACTAGGGTGTTTGAATGGACCCAAAAGGGGTTTGAATGGACCTTGGTTTGAGTGAACCATATTAAATGATGGGACTCACTTTTTTTGCATTTTTTTATGACAAAGACAATGGAAAATTACAAAGGGGTTCAATCCCCCTAGGTTTGCCCCTCTTCATTCCCCCCTTTCTCCCCCTTTGGCACTAAATTTCTACAGAAATTTTCCCTTCAAAGCTCAAGTTGAGGATGAAAATAGAGGAGACTTCATAGACCCAACTAGATGATGGTAGTTCTCAGAATGAGCTATCCATTGAATATAATTTTAATATGTTTTGATTTTATTATGTATTTGTTTTTTTAGTTTGATTAAACATAGGTTTTTCATCGAAAATCAAGCTCTTTGTTCTGCACTTGAGTGGAAAAATAGCATATTATCAAAATAAAATTTTGAAAAATATGTTCAAGCTAGTATTGATGTCCTTGATCCAGAAAAGTTAAGAATTTTGATACATACAAAAAAATGATGTTGTATGCGGTTCGCCTATGTCTGAATTGTAATTGGTTTGACTTCAAACTTGATTAAGGAAAAAATATTCAATAAAACACTATGAAACCAAATGAACTAGTTAGATATCGTAATTACAAATCTAAATTTGAAAAAAATAGAATTCTATCCTTCATAGAAAAAAAGGTCATGTTGTATATGGTGAGCATCACTCCTTAAAAATGGTGTTTATTGATAAAAACTAGTTTTTGAAGGAGATGGAAAAAGAAGTGCAATTTGATTCCAAAAATTTTGAAAAAAATATATTTAGAATCTATAGACAAAATGTCACAAATCACTAGTTTGCATCATCTTCAAATTCCTCACAGTTTAGCTGCTATAGGTGCCCGAAAGTGAAGATTTAGTTAGAAAAAATCAGTTCAGTGTCCAATTTGGCCAAAAATTGTAAACCAGTATTGTGGGATCACCCAATATCCTAGTTCCCTCGTCGCCATCATTGTTCCAATAGATATGTACTTGAGTTCAAGCACCTTTTTCCTTGTACAAATCTAGTTGTCTAATCATTTTTTTGTGTACCATAGTTGGTTCAATGTTGACATATTTAAGGGAGGTGGCATAAAATGATTTCTAGCTCTCAAATTGTCCCTTAAGGGACCTTTCCAATTTTTTCAATTAATAGTAGTATCAATTAATATTTATCTTGTTGAGGTGATTGATAGAATAAGTCACTTGAAATGTAGGACTTACAAACTTCATTGAATCTACAAGGCACTGGGTGAATTTCACTTCTACACAATCCTTTGGATTAGCACATAGGTTGGTGAATTTATCAATTATTTTTGCACTAGATAATTGTAGTGTTAAATATCACACACCACAATAATTTCCATTCTCTATATAGCACCTATCTTAGTGTTGATTATATTAGCACATTCTAAGGTTCATTTGACCTATCTCTTAATCATTTTACCCCACCAATTTTCAATTCACATCTTAGCCTTATTCCAAGATTGTTTCTCCTATATTTGAATAATTTGTTTAAATCTAGAATCTATTGGACAAATGTGTAGATGTTCGTGTAGGTATTGTAGCATTGAAAATTGTCACCCTTGACAATTTCATGCTAGGTTTAGCTCCCCCTTATGCGCTTGGACCTAATTATGCATTAATTACCCATTTTATAAGCATTATCAAAAAATAAAACAAAGGGAAATAAGAACAAGCATTCAATATTTCCCCCCAACACTTTGGGCCCCAAAAAGAATGGGTCTAGTCTAGGGCCCACCATGCCTTAGACCACTTCTTTTTGGCTCCAATTTGAATATGTTGGTTTTGATATTTTATTATTTTAATTTCTAATTTCAATTGTTGGCTATTGACATTTGATTTTTGATAAACTAGAAGAATTTCATATAAATACTAGTCATTTTATCATTTGAAATCCTAGAAGCAAGAAGGCAATTTAATTGAGCAAATTTAGCATCTTAAAAATCATTCAAGACCAGTCGAGAGTAGAATTATCATCATTTTAGCAGTATTCATTCATGTTTTCATGTAATTTTATTCGCATTTTGTGATCATTTATTTTGTAAGCACTAACACTTGTAGGACTTCAATCAATCAATCAAATTCTCCTTGAAGGCGATGATTACATGACTTCAATCCATCAAGGAAGGCGGATTTGAGTGGCGAGTTGCAATAATTTGTCAATTCATTACTTGTTATCATTTAGCCTCTGCCCTACCGAGGGTAAGCTCTCTTTTACATCATCATAGCCATTGTGGAGGTAGAAATACCAAAACAGGGTTTGACTTAAGCAAGCCCCTATATGGCACAACCCTTCCCCCTCTATCATGTGTGTAGATTTTTTAAATCTGAAGATATTTGGTGGGAGATAAAGGAATAATTTCTCATTCATGCATTCAAGTCTACAAGTTTTCAAGACATGAAAACTGATTTTTTTCATTAACAAACGAATTTCTGACAATGACCCTGGGGTGATCCCACAAAATTGGTTTACAATTCCATTAAGGAAGGAAAATTGCAAAAAATGCCCCCATGAAGAAAATTTTGGGTTTTGGGTGGTTCACTCAAACCCCCCTTCGAGCAAACCCTCTTACATGATGGTTCCCACACTTTACGTGTTCCCCAAATTGAAAACAAAAGAAAATTTTGAAAAAAGGGGGGTTCACTCGAACCCCCCTTCAAGTGAACCCCCTTCGTTTGAAAGGTCAAGGGGGGGGGGGTTCAAGTGAACCCCCTTTTTCCCCCTTCTCCCCCTCTGCACCAAATTTCTACAAAATTTTTCCCTTTGAAGCTCAAGTTGAGGATGAAAATGGAGGAGACTTCACAGACCCAACTGGATGATGGTATTCCTCAAAATGAGCTATCCATCGAATATAATTTTAATATGTTTTGGTTTTATTATGTATTTGTTTTTTTAGTTTGATTAAACATAGGTTTTTCACCAAAATCAAGCTCTCTATTATGCACATGTGGAAAAATAGTAAATTATCAAAATAAAATTCTAAAAAAATATGTTTGGCTAGGTATTGATGTCCTAAAAAAATTGAATTTTGATACATACAAAAAAATTTATGTTGCATACGGTCCACCTATGTCTGAATTGTAATTGGTTTGACTTCAAAACTTGATTAAGGAAAGAATATTCAATAAAACACTATGAAACCAAATGAACTTGTTAGATATCATAGATACAAATCTAAATTCAAAAAAATTAGAATTTTATCCTTCATAGAGAAAAAGTTATGTTGTATACAGTGAGAATCACTCCTTAAAAATGGTGTTTTAATAAAAGCTAGTTTTCGAAGGAGATAGAAAAAGAAATGAAAACTGATTAAAAATAAATAAAATATATATATATTTAGAATCTACAGACAAAATGTCACAAATCACTAGTTTGCATCATCTTCAAATTCTTCACGGTTTAGCCCCTATAGGTGCCTAAAAGTGAAGATTTAGTTTAAAAAATTCAATTCAGTGTCCAGTTTGGCAAAAATTGTAAGCCAGTATTGTGGGATCACCCCTCGAGAGAAAAGGAGCTAAAGACTACGGAACTCAATCCAGTGTTTTCAAATCTTGTAAAAAAGGAGGATAGTTTTGGGTGTGTCACACACTAGACTAGACCATTCAGCTTCAAATTTACACACCAGGTTCCTCTGTGTCTACCCTTTGCATTTTTGGATTTTGATTTTGTCTTGTTACATTCAATTTCTCAGAAATCATATCAAACTATTGCATTCTCATAGTTTGCATAGGAACATCATTACATCATTCAAATTTAGTCAATTTATCAATCACCATCATCAATCTAAACATCATCATAACATAAGGATTAGAACCCTAATCCACCATTCTGACTCTTCCTACTAGGTTTGTAGTCAAGTGGATTTGAGATCACCTCTAATCCTCATCAAAAATTGGGATAAGTGTGATTTATACCCTAAATCTCTTTTCCCAATCAAATATTTTGATGAACTCAACTGTTTCAAATATTTTAAATCTTCTAAAATCTAAAAAGTATTATTTTAAAATGTGTATTAGATCTTACGTTATTTGCATTCATTATTAGTGCATACATAATTGTCATAATAAGCATTGAAAAAGTGTAAAAAAAAAATTATTTTTGCATCCAAAAGACATCTAGGGTTAACTTAGTCAATCCAAATAGATTTAGTTCATACTTGCATTGATAAATCTGCATTAGGTCATAAAATCTGAAATCAAATTTGAAAGTGTTCAAAACATTCATTTAGGCATTTGTATAAAGCGAAAAAGAAGAAAAAAGTGTATTTTTATTGTTGCAAAAACTTAAAAATATTTCAATTTCTAGACCTTTGCCAAGTTAAGATCACGAAGTTTGTATACTTTATAATCTGAATTTTGTATTTTCAATTGCATTCATTGATTAAGAGTTTTGAAAATTGCTTGCATAGTTCTCTTGCATATTGAAAAATCACAATTTTGCTAATTTATGGAAATTTATTTACTATCAGACCTAAAAATTCACAAAATATGGTAATCAAACATTGTAGCACACACCTATTTTGAACTCAGCAAAAATACCTTGCTAGTCTTGGGTGCATCACACCCTTGACTAGGCTAATTTTTCTCATATTTTTATGACAATAGCCTCTTAGGATCTTTTGTCCAGATTTTCTTTTAGTTTCTTTGTTCACTGTACTGTAATAGTCTTATCTCAGTACATATATTTGTTAAGCATAAAATTGTCATAACGTCTAAATATTTTTGGTAAAATGATCCTCTTTGAAATATTTGGTTGATCTTTCATGTTGAGTGTTTAGTAATGACTCTCCTTCACATGATGAGACTCATGTTCTTATCTCCCAATGCATATTTTCCTAATGAGGATATCTTGAGGAAAGATGAAGCAATCATGGATGAATTCTTAAACACTACAATACCTAACCTTGAAGCCAACATTGTTCTTTATCCTTCACTAGTATGGCCTACTCATCCTTATCAACACTCAACAACACCTACCATACCTCCATGCCTCCACTTGACATGTTTTCTTCCTCACATAAAGAAATTACTTTACAATTTATACCTTGACTGTTACACATGAGATCGCTTGCCAATGTCAAACAAGATGAGCCCATACCCACAAATTATCCTCCATCCTATGAAAACAAAGTGAGTGATACATCCATTAGCTTAGAAAAGTGTCATGGCCAAGGATTTAAGATTCTTGCTAAACAAGGTTGTGACATAAAGAATGAACATGAAATTCACACTTTTTGGGAACAAATACCATCTAAAGATACAAAAGTAATTGGCTACCAAGGTCCTCCACCTTTACATAAAATATTTATTACATCCTCTAAACCACATAAACCTCATGGACCTATCAAACACTCTTACAATTGGAATTCATTAAACTACCTCCTATATAAGAAATGAGAGATGCTCAACACAAGAATAAAAATTCATCCTTTTATGTGTATCATAGATTATTTGGTCAATGCTACTAATTAATGTCATACCATAAAGAATATATTAGATGGCATGGATCCTTGCAAGGATTAATATGATAAAATGATAGAATAAATAGCTTTACTCCTTGCTATATGATAGTTGCAGTATCATCGAATACTCATTACCATGCATGGGGGCACACAATGTTTTGTGCAATCATATTTTATCACTAAGGAGCAATGTGATACAATCCATATAGGCTCACCTTTTCCCTTACACTTGGGGGCAAGGGTAGTTAGCCTTAGCCAAGGATTATTCCTTTAAGCAAGGGATCCTTTATGTCTTCATTGTCTCCTTAAAATACTAGTGTAGCAAATACACTAACATTTTAAGGGGAGGCATATTACCCCACATATTACAATTATTGAATAAAAATGACCCCTCTTTATTTGTGATATTATATATCCTCTAAAGGTGTGGCCTTGTTTCTCACATTGTGTCATCTTTAGTAGTAATATCACATGGATGTTCACTAAATGTGGTCTCCTCAATATATGCTAGTTTCCTCTTTGTGGTGGTATTAGGCTTGATACCGAGCTTAAAGTGTGACTTTCATGACAAGTTATGTCCCCTTTGTGGTAGTACTATGCTTGGTACTCCCTAAGGTGTGACCCTTAATTCCATGGTTTGTCCTCTCTTAGTGGTGGTGTCATGTGTGATACTCCCTAAGGTGTGACCTCCCATGTATTGAGTAGTGTCCTTTGACATATTGTGATCTATTTATTGATATACACCCTTGGTGGTAGTGTTATTTATAATACCCCCTAAGGCATGGCCTTTTGATTTTTGTCCCTCGTGATGTTAAACTTTGTACACTCCCTTGAGGTGATTTTGTCCCTTGTGATGTTAAAAAATCCCCCATGACATTAAACTTTATGTGCTTCCTGCTCAACGTGATTTATAAAATAGTCCATGGATTTAGCATAATGCAAATTGTTGATTCATGAACTTGAGAACCTTTTAACATGGCCACCTAGCATAACAAAACTTGCTTGCCATTGGAGCCATGTGTTTCACAAGTTACTTAGCATAATGCATCTTGCTAGCCTTGTGAAACCCATCATATTGTATGGACATGTGGAATAATATAGCTTGCTATCCAGTGGATCTATGTAGCTCATGAGTGACTTGGTATAACACATCTTGCTAGCCCTTATGAGAGCACTATCTTTTCTAACATCATATTTGAGAGATGGTGTTTGGTATTTGAGACAATTTTAAGATTGTGGTATCTCTACCTTACCAACTACAACAAAATGTTCGTCTTCAAGCAACCTTATTTTCATTTACCCTAATTTAACATGTAGTTCTAATATTATCACACCCACAACTATCACTTAATTAATATAGGTTAATTTCTATTTATATGTATGTATTTATTGAACTAGAGTAGATTGGATATATACGGGATGTTTATTTCCCCTTACAATTACATAAACCAATTATTCTATTAACTAACAAATCTAAACAATTGGAATCCCCTTCATGGTTCATTTTTGAGTAAAATACAACTCCAAGTTAATTAATGCATTGTAAATAAGAGATTTATGTACATCACCAAGGACACAATGAATTATGTATAGTGTTTTTCCATGCACGAGGATATATAATTGTTAACAACTTAGTGTGCATGTTAGTCTTTGTCATCCTTGTAAATATTTTATGTATGTTACTACTTATTTTGTTATAAGTTAATAATTTTATCTCTTGCAACCTTTGTAAATATATTTTATTCTAATTTTTATACTATTCGATAAATAAACGAGAAGCAATGCAACTAATTTATTGCTAATAATTGCAAGGGTAATTGTGTTTCATTTGGCTAGATAAAGAGAAGAAGCAATGGATCAAAGTGATACAGTTAATTGACTATGAAGAGAGGTATCATTTTTTATTGATTGTTAATTCTAATTTATGTCTCTCTTTCTCTAGTGTCCCACTATCATGTTTTATAAGCATCTATGTTTAAACTATTTTCCCAAATTCTAAAAATTGAGCCAAAAGAGGAGATTTGATTAAATTAATGTTGTTGAAGTCATATATATAAGATGAAGTACAATAAACATTGTCATGTTGTAGAAGTTATAAAATTTTGAGAAATAAACTTTTATTTTCGAGTGTGTAGAATGTTAGCAAATAGTTTTATTTAAGAAACTAAGAAACATTCCCATTATATTCTAATTTATAAGGAAGAGCATGAAAACAACTAGTAAAATATCTACAAATATTAATCAATGTGTTGCTAATCCTTGCACAAAATGATTAGGAAAAAAATACTATCAAAATGATTTGTGAATGTTAAAATATTAAAAGCAAACAATCAAGCCAAAGGAATGTGCATGAATAATACTCCATCCATTGAAATTGAGGTCCATCAAGAGTATTGGAGGTTGTATTTGAACATGTGTGTAGCTAATAATTCCATCTAATCCTAATACATACTAGTTATATGATTTCAAGTCAATCGTCATCATTTAATAACCCAAAACACCCAATGTGATAAACAAGCTTGCAAGGAGCACTTAAATAGAGTAAAATAGATTTAATAAAGGATGGTGCCTTCAATTTGTAAGCTTAAACGGTATAATACTACTCATTCTCATTTTAAACTTTGCACTAGACATGAATGATGACTAAGAATCTTGTTTTTATCATTAACAAAAACAACACAAATAAAAAATAAATCATAATTATGAATAAGGCAATTGACCAATGCAAGTGTTCATACTTATAATAGGTAAGATATCCGATGGATAAATACCAATCTTTAACATCCTAAATTTTTATTATCGAGGAACAAAAATCCAAGCATTAATTTATTTATAAGAGTAAGGCAAAGTGCAACTCAAAAAATATTTTAGAAAACCATATATTTGTGTTGCCTTAACAATTATGGCCAAGAGTTAAAGAATCATCTTACATGAGAACAAAGCATTCTAATTTTAGAACTCAACTTGATTTAGTCACATGTCATGAAATCTAGCTCTACCCATCATATAGCCCTTCCCCTATTAAAGCACAACAAGCTTGTTTGTGTCAATCATGATTTTTTATGTTTTATATTTTTATCTGTATTCAAAATTTTCAAATATATGGCAAACCCTATATTTAAAAAAAATTATAATCTAAACCAAGAAATGTATGTCCCTATGGGATTACTTGCCTATGACATACATTATATATGAATGCAACTAGATTGAGGCCACTCATTCTCACAGAATTTAACAAAAACCATTTAGAGTGGTAAAAATTATGCAAGCCTTGATGCGCAACACTTCTTTTGGAGTTGCAATAAAATTTCTGGATTTGATTGTGTTTTAGTTTTTCACCATTTCTTCTCCTTCAACTCTCTTTCATCCTGATGATGGATCATGTAGTATGATTCGAAACATTGATGTGAAAAACTAAAACACAATCAAATCCAGAAATTTTATTGCAACTACTTGATGGATTGTGGAAACTTGATATCTTTAACACTTCTCTTGCTCTTTGAGAACATATAAATCAACAATAAAGGCAATATTTTTATCTATATGCTATGATTGCAATATTTTTATTAATTAATGATAATAAATTTCCACAATCCATATTGCTACATAAATTTTTTTTTGGATTTGATTGTGTTAAAGATTTTTTCATCATAATTTTTATCTCAATTCTTCTATGTAAGTAGTCAAATTTGGGTGTACATTTTGTTAGAATGTTCTGAAACCAACATATATAAAGAGAGAGATGTGAGTCAGTCAAATTATTTACCAATGTGAATTGTTCAACCCTATCCATCTATTCACTACATGTCAAAAAATTGTTATTGCATATAAAAAAATGAAAACACCACATAATGAACCATCCTTCAAAATATCAAACAATAATTCTACCATTTTTCTTATCTATTAAAAATATAAAAAAATAGACATTCATAAATTCTCTTACTTCAAAATTCAAATCCACAAATATTTCAACCAATTAGAATAATAATAAAAAATCATATAGTTTTTAATTAAAAATAACATCTCCATATTCAAACATTACCCTACAATATAATAATAATGAAAGCAAACCAAAATTGACCATAACAACAAAGAATAAGTCCTTGCAATATTCTAGCTAACGGTCAACTTTTGTATTTCCCTCATTCCTTTTTAAGGGCACGTTGTCAAAGAAAAAGACAAAAAATAAAAATAAAAAAATTGTTTGGAATCTAATAAATCTAAATATGAAAGAAAAGGCCCGTTGGAATAGACAACGTGGGAGAACAAATGCACCGCCCATTTGAAAGAAGTCACCGCAAAATAATAATAATAATTTAATACAAGTTCTCATTTTTCCCTTTTCTAACAAGGTTAAAGTACTTAGATGGAAACCCATTCGGGAAGTTGTAGGTAATCTTGGTGGGGGTGTTGAATACAGCATGACCATCTTTGAAGTAACTTCAATGAAAAGAGTAGTTGAGTTGTAAAGCAAACTTTTGCAGTGTATTTTATTGTGTATTTAAAACTTGTTTGCCAATACAATGATGTGGTGGGCTAGGACATGAGTAACTTTTGGGTGGTTCAATATTGTCGATTATTTTGATGAATAAGTGTTATTATTTATTAATTAGAAATAAATATTTTTTAATTTTTTTGTCGAGTGGGAGAAATCGTTAGATCTACTTGCGGAAACCATTTTGAAAAATCAGTTGGCCAACCAGGAGCTCTACCAAAGGGCCAACTAGAAGCACCGCCACCACCTCCAAAAGCTCTGCCAGAAGGCCACCCCAAGGCAGCTTGGGGAGGAGGGGAGGGCGAACATCTACCTATTTTAATTACATATAAGCACATGGAAGTATAGAAAGATCATGTGGTGTTGTCTATCATTAAGTGGAGTGTCACTATGTATTGTAATTATGTGTTATCATTTATCTTTTTGTTCTAATTTGGTTCTTGGTAAGCTACATATGAACCATACAATTTAGGAAGTTAAAAAGCCAACTAATATTGGGAAGCAGTTCAATTATTATTAAAAATATGGTGTATTGTTTGTGTGATATTTCTTATTAGAAATGTGGTTTATTGTTGGTATTGTAGAGTTTTATTGAGTTGTATGAATTTATAAATATGATATAATTAAGTGTTGTGTAGTGATTAGTTTTTATTATTGTAAATATTTGAAAGTAGAAATAATATAAGTGTTGGTAATAATTAGTATGGTATTGTTGCAATGCGTATAAAAATTTGCTTACAAGTATTATTTTGAAACTTCTTGTCAATGAAAAGTCAATGCACTTTCACACCATTCACTCGTATCGAATAATTAATGAAATCAAATAAATATGTTACAAAAGCCAAAAAACCACATGTCAATGGCAAGCTAAAGTATTATTATTAAATAGTGCACAATATATTTATAGACTGGTAACACAAACTATCCAATTGAACAAGCCATATGTGTTGTGTGTTCATTAGAAGCTTGGAAGTTCATAATTAAGGTAGGAAGTACAAATTTTATCTATAAAAGTATAAATTTGAAGTTTTCATTTTGCACATTCTAGCACTTATGATATTGATATTGTAACAGTTGATATGTGAAATTTAACAAATGTAGACACATAGGGAGGATCTTAATTATTTAATTTCTTTGTTTTAATTAAAGTGGTACATCAAATTAGATTTTATAAATGACTTTTTTTCAAAATATTACAATTTTACATAACTACCATAACCATGATGTGATATATGTATGGAATAGTTATGATTGTCACTTTCTAATATAACATATTTAACATGAAACTAGATTTAACATAATAATAATTCATTTGTTATAGTATCTTTTTAATTTAATATTCTTCCATTTTAAAATGATGTATTTTTACATATTAAAAGTTTGTAAATACATACATATCTCCTATACAAATGGTCTCACCTACTAAAGTTCAAATATAATGAAAATATGTATGCATCTCAAACACAACTTGCAATCAACTAAAATAATTACACATGTTTCTTTTTTTTAAAATCAAATTTGCTAAAGGAATAACTAATAATTGTTTGTATGTTTTTATTGTTATAACAAGTGTGTTAGATTTGTCAATAGTTAATAGATGTGAGGTAGCACATTTACCTCAATCAAGTGTAATCCTTCCTCTATGTGATAATTAATTCTCATTTATCATAATTCTAGTAAATAATTTTTTTTCACTTTATTCCTCATATTATTTTATTTTTGTTTTATATTACATTTTGAACCAAAAAAAATTGTCTTTCCATTTTAATGTTAGAAAAAATGTTTTTTTTCTTATAAATTTGTAGATTTAACTTGCCCCTATTGCAAGCTAAATAAAAATTAAAAATTTAGGGGATGGCTCTAAAATGGTTTTAACCTTTGGTTTAACTCTCTTTTATCAACTAAAAAAGTAAGAGCATTTTAAATTGGGGTTGTGAAATGATTTTGAGCATTGAATTTATGTATATTTTAGGGATTTTTTTTGAAGAGATTAATTTTATTTGTCTATTTTAGGTCTCTTTTCTTGAATGCAATTTTTTTGCTTTAATTAATTTTTTTTATATGTATAACAATTTTTTAAAAGAATATTTAGAAATAATTGAGTCACATAGATATTTTCAACAACTTATAGATGGTGTTTACCACATGAATTCAAAGGTGATATTTAAGTACAATATTTATAATTTGTATTATATTAGTTCAAACTTTCTTTTGAGATTCATTGATCTCATAACCATGTAATTAGTGATTTTATATGTATCTTTTAAAAAATCTTAGATTATTAAGAATAATTAAAAATTTATTTTTTTATAAATACATGATCATTATGCTAATGTTAGGGTTTTGGTTGAGATCATGAGTATATAACTAGCAAGCTATATGCACGTACATGACCACCACTAATGGAGATATAAACCCTAAAAATATGATTAAGGAAGGTGTTTTGATTTCTCTTGGCTCTCAAAACCATAGACTTTCTCCTCTAGCATCATTACTCAATTTGATACAAGGAGACCAAGATATCTCATGTAGAGAGGATAACACATCAACAAGGGGAGGAGGATTTTGGATAAAGGAAAACCATCTTCTTTATTAGGATTTATAAGACCTAGGGGTGTTCCCTTGAGGTCATAAAATAGGATTAAACTTAGAAAAATCCTTGACTAATATGCCCTAATAGTAGCTAAGAACAAGCCTACTAGACCATATTTATTCTAGGTCTGGACAAGCATGCATATGCACCTAATAATATAAATTGGAATGCATTTCCTAAGATGGATCCCCTTATCTTTTCTTATGCATATGCATCTTGCATCTCACTAACATAGCCCTCTATAGATCCATTTGACACAATCTCACTAATTTTAAATGCATTATTGAAGTAATGGGTTATTTGGTAAGCAAGACTTCATGTATAAACCTTTGAATATATCATTCAAGTATGGATACCTTGAGATATAAAAAAAGTAATAAAACTATTTTGTGCATGTAGATAGGATACAAAGCTTTAAAAAAATTTAAAAAAAATGCTTTATGAATATGGATGATTGAACCCAAAGCTAGTTGACCAATATCAAATCCATTGGGAAATAGAGTCACAACATGTAAGGAGGAAATATAACTATATGAAATTATAATTATATCATAAAATTATGGAGATATTGTACACCATGCATACTTAATAATTTATCTCAAATTGAAACAACATCCCACATTGAACAAAGAGAGACCACTACAAAATCATTTCTAATAAATTATAATGTTGTGGCATTAATAAACTCCTTATGATACTAGGCTATCTAGTGTGGAAAGAGAGGATCTATAACTAGGTTTGATCATACCCCTAAAACATTATAGCCCACCATGGAGATATGGGATTATACAACTAACCAACCCAAGTCTAACCCATACAAACAAATGTTCCCCTTATATTGTTTAACATATATTGATTGATCCCCTTAAGTAAACCCTCAAAAAATAAGAAAAAAAATGACTCCAAGACCAACCCTTTATTACATGTTGCATCTTGTATTTATATCATTTCAATTGCATTCATTATATGTCTCATTAAGGGTCACAAAATTTCTCTCCTAGTCAAGGAATTCAATGCACCAACACATCTTCCTACAGTGAAATCATTATTGGATCTAGTGCCAAGTGACTTGGAGTAGCTAAAAATTTATTCCCATATTTAGATAGTAGCTTACCTATTTAAAATAATGCAATAGCTAGGGTTTCATTTATAGAAATAAGGTACTCATACCCATTTTTAAAATTTTCACATGGGCTTGCTTGTGGATCCATTCCTTTGATGGGCTCAATATCATTACAAAATATTTGAGTGGCATTATACACCCATCACATCCATTTCTTATCATTAATAGTATCCTCAAGTTGTGCATGATTGTAGATAGAATAGTGTGCTTGGATAGTCCATGAAAATTCATGCTTGAACAATGCATAAAGGTAAAAAATATTTTGTAAACCCAACAAATGGGAGTTCAAGAAATCAAGTACCATGATGTCAAGGAGGATCATAAGTTAGGGAAATATCATGCTAAGTGAATGGGGAAGAAGAAATATGTGGTCTCAATACCATGGAATAAAGGGATGTGATATAGGGTTTTGGGATGTCACATGATAGTATGCTTCGGGAACATACACCTTAAGAATCTTTGAGGTCCACAAGTAGAAGGTACAAAGATGAGTAGGGAAGTATGATACTGGACATGCCACAAAGAATGGGGGATGAGAGATTCTAAATTCCTATGACTTTGAGGGGAGGGAAGTATGTTCAAAATGTCTCAAAAGGCCTGAAAGTCTACAAAGAGATGTTTTAATGAGGTATTCCAAGAATTTGGAAGGAGCGAGGAAATAGGAAACTTGTAGGAAGTGTAAAGTTCTATGGAAGTTCTATAAGTTTGTAAAGGGGACTAAAGAATGAAGTACATTTATCAAGATATGAGGGTTACGAGGACATTAGGAAGTGGAGAAATTCCATGTGGGGTCCACAAGCTTACAAACAAAGAAGGATGGCGGGAATGTTAGAGGCAAAGGAAAGGGGGGAATTTTCCAAAAGTGCAAATATCTGCATAAGTTATGCAACTCCACAAAGACACAACAAAAGGAATACAAATTCCCCCAAACCTAGGAATTTTGTGAAGGTAGTCCAATATAAGGATGTTGAGGGATGAAAAACACAAGATAACCCACTTATGACTTCTAAAATTGGTAATCTAATATGTAATAGCATGAGGACACATGAAAAATAGAAGCACAAGATGTTTAGGATTTTTTTTACAATTTTAGGGGCAAGTGCCAATGGCTTCCACAATAAAAATAGTATTATTTGTGATAATAGATCACTTACAAGAGCTTTCTAGGGGGTTACTTCTACTATATCACTTATGAAAATATAACTAACGTCCATGTAGGTATAGGAAAAGTGTCATGGATATCAGATTGATGATGGTCTATGAGAAAGAGGACTATTATAACAACATTTTATTGACCAGCATTTCCATTAGAACTATTTTTGTAGATAATCTAAACTCTACAAATATTTTCAGCAATGATTATAAGAGATGATTTCTTCTTGAGAAAACAACATAAGTCTTATCCAAAAATTAGTCGATAAAAACTTACAAACTCTCTTGAACACACTAGTGGCAACCATTCTTTGATTCACTGAGTATATAGTATGAATATGTTTCCGCTTCATTGATTCAAAAATATCGATATAATCTTTTTTATTTGATCTCTATAACACTTCATTAGCACACAACCCTTGAAGGCAACCCTTTTACTTATTTCACATGCAACATAGATGTGGTTGAGCATGTGAGGTTGCATACATAGTTATGGAAATGATGAGAAAAAAATCACCTCTTAGCATGTATGAGAAGATAAGTGGTGAGAAGAGTTATTCTTGATAAGTGGGTGAGGTTGTAGCATGCAATAACTAGCCTTTACAACCAGTTGCCAACTCTATGGTGTGCACTTCATGAAGATTAAATTTGTACCTCACATGTGCTATTTTTTGAATCATTTGTTAACTACTAGCTAATTTGACATATGGTGAACAAGTTAAAAATTGTAGTGATAAATTTGAATATAATTTTTAGATGATGAGCTAAGTGAGTTGGTAGGGTTTTTGTTATTTGAAAAAATAAAAGTAGTAGATGTTGGGTGATTTTTGGGACTAGTGTCTTAATAGATGATATTAAAAAATAATTAATTTATGTTAGTGGTGATGTGAACATGATAGTGAAAAGTTAATGTTCTCCTCAAGTAATGTGTGCTTCTAATAAGATGTCGAACAATATAGCTAATAAGATTTTGATTATAAATTCAAAATAAGGCCAGTGAAAAATTTAAAATAAATAATTGGTTGATTTAGCTCCCACTAATTGAGAATTGATCACTATAATATCCTTGCTACCTATGAACATGTACTAATAAGGTAGAGATCCCTTTTCAATATTTTATATTGAGCTTATAAAGAGAAAATAAATTTTCCTTCATATATATAAAGTGTTATGGAAAAAATTAGTTAAATATAAGTGATATATAAGATATAGGAACTCAATACAATTAATTGAGATTGTAATTAGATATGTTTTAAAATTAAAATGACAAGGAACTAGATATTAATTTTAATAGTCAATAGAGAATTGTTCACTATTTTGATCACAATTTTTTAATCATAGTTTATGCTCACATAAAATTAGATGCACTGGAACCATAATGATGAAATTTGATTAGGTCATCTTTAAAATTATATGGAGGGAATGGTCATAACCATAATTTGGTCCAAATGACATGAAAATTATCCTTATGTTAGGATTTTCTCCTATACAAAATCAAGTCTTCAGTGTTTGTAGAAAAAGTTCACTTAAATGATATTTAATGCAATGAAAATAGTGGTGGTGCTAAGGAGCATCATTGGGATTTTTATACAAAGGTTAAATTCTAGAACTTCCTTACACCTTAGTCAAGCCTTAATACTAAGATACCAGTGGTAATCAAATTGATAATGGAGAGAGATGTTCCAGTGTAGACAAAGATGTCAATATGAATCTACAAGATGTTAAGAGAATAATGTGTGAATTTTTTTTCTTTAAAAATGATCTATGTGTAATATGTTTGTGTGTAAAACCTAGGGGTGATTCATTTAAATATATGAACTAGACATATAACTCAAGGATTTTTAGGACCTAGAGCCACTTAAGACCATAAAAATATGTGAAAATTGGTTAATTCAAAAAATATCTCCCTTAAGATTATAAATATATATGTAATATGGTGTAAAATGAAAAGACAAAAGTGTTAGGGTATTCACTTTATGCTATACGTTTTTCTTAGAGTGTGTGCAAAACTAAGTGTGTATACATGCCAAAGTAAAAATATAAAAAAAAAGTTGGCCATAATAAAAATGATATCAATGTTCTATATTTGGAGAGGCCGATTTATTGAAGACAAGGTGTGTTTCTAAGCTATGAGACTATGCATAGACTAAAAATATGATCAATATATAATGTGCCCTTTCAAATTATGATTAACATGAAGTAATGCACATAAATGAAGGAGGAAAAATAAATATAACTAAAAATAAAGTGTATAAGTTTAAATTTGAAGTTGTAATTTAAAATTTGAGTTTGAATATGGAAATGTTATGATGAGTATAGAATTAATACTCAAAGTGTACTTAACTATGCATGGTCCATGAAGGATGTAAATGAAAAAGATACCGCACATTCTTTTCCTCAATGAGAAATAATGTAAACATATCCCAAAAATAAACAAGACTATCTTGCTCCCCGAAGGGGCAAGTTAAAGTGAAAACATAAAATGGACATGACATCAAAATATAGCATAAAATATGTAGGGAAGAAGATATTTTTAGAAATTAAGTAGAAAAATCAGAAAAAATGGTTGGGTGTGGGTCTACTTCAATGGGATCAAGGGATGTGTTATTTGAAGGAATACTCCCATGGGGCTATTCCTTAAAATATAATGTTGCATAGATGATGATATGAAATCATGAATAATTATCTATGAACAAAACTTATATATAATAGAGCATGATGTATCTATTAAAGAATCAACTTGGATGTTTTAACTTAATTTATTTTCTCATATATCTTTCATTTATATCTATTATGTGTGATAGTGATAAGGATTCATAGAGGGTACATAGAATACATGGTACATAGGTTAATTATATCTCTTATACTCTCTATTTTCTCTAATCTAATTATAAAAATTAGAATTTTACATATTCCATCTTATTTAGGCGGTTGTAATCTTCCAATTTGATATATCTTCTAAGATAATTTGGCCATAATTTCAATTCCTTGTAATTTTTATTCCTATACAACTATGGCCTAGACATTTTGTAAACCTTTGTGTTCTCATACTTTTGAGAGTCACATTGGGGGCATATGCCTATCCTACTACTCAATATATTTATGTGGGTGTTACTAGACCACTAAGGGGCACACAACCATTCTATTTCCCCATGTTGGGGAAACCATTCCTATTCACTTATTGATATATTCTTACATGAATGATTATAATTATATATTTACATGCTTATATGTTTATATATTTATATGTCTATATTATATTTACTACTTGTGTGCTTTTTCTCCTATTTTGATCATTCCAATTGGCTTGCACCCAAATTTCATATTTAAAATTGATGTGTTTATTGGTGCAATGCTTTTCTATTTTTTAAGTATCTTTTATAGGTCGCCTCTTTTGTGTTATCCCAATCACAACTTATATAAATTTAATTTCTTTCAATCATGGTGGTTCTTGGTAGGATTTTATGTTATCCTTGCCTACTTCCCTATGGCTTGTGGTGTTTCCCTATGTCTTTTGATGCCCCATAGTGCATTATTATGACTTCCTATCACCTACTCCTTCTTGCTTCTAGTACCACATATGCTCCTAACCTATTTTTTCTCACTATAAAGGAAGAATGCTTCATTTATTTAACCTATTTATCCTTTTAAGGGGATCCTCTTCTTTGCTTATGCAAGCATGCATTGGATGCACACTCTCTTATAAATATAATGCATGTTGTGTTGGCGAACTTTTGGTCTCATTGATATTCTACAATAGATTTCCTCTTTAGTGACATGATTATCATCATCTTATGTCATAGTTGTGATAGTGGTCTCATTCCACATTTTTGATGGCTTCAATTTGCATTGTGCTTGTTCCAACTTTCTTATAATGGTTTTTCCTACCCTTTGTGATTGAAGTGTTGGGATTGTAGTATTACTTGCTAACTTTGGTAATATGTTCCTTGCCCTTGTTGTGCTCTTTGTCATTTGTGATTTTTTTCTCCTTTTGGCAATCATATTTTTGTGGGTGGTGTTCTTGTGGGCATGTGTTTATTGATAACTTTGCCTAGATCTCATGTTGTGAATATAGCTTATTTAATGTCCATATGCATATGTGTGGTTATTTTATGTGATCTTATGGTGGCATGTTGGTGGTTTTCATTGTGCATTATATTTATGTTTTAGATTCTTTCTTTATGCTTTATCCTATCATCATTAGACTAATTGTTCTACCTTATTCATCATCTAATCTCCATGTCTTATTCATCATCATAATTTTACATATGTGTCTTAGGTTATCATTATTTTTATGTTTTGAATAATTTGAATGAGTGTTCTCATATTTTGAATTATTTGAATTATTTTTTTACAATGTTCCACGAGCGTTGGGATGCGGGGATGGCAGGGGGACGACGACATGGGGGTTGCGGGGTGGTGATGTTGAAATAATTATACATATACTTATAGTACTTGAAAAACTAGTTTTGAAAAGATGTATAACAGTATAAGAATTACATTTCAAATGAAACTATAGGAAATTAGTAAAATTATAACATAGCAAAATTTGAAATACTAAATCTAACTACGAAGATTTCTTGAATGCTAATTGCTAATTACTAAATAAAATTTGACAAATGAAATTGTCAAATTAGAGATTTCTATTATATCAAAAATATGAATATCTGATGTCATATGAAATATCACAAAGTCTATAAAGATTATTACATGATTCGTCAGTACAATGAGTAGCAAATGCCAAATAGTAAATACAGATACTAATAGCAATAGCATTACAAAAGACAAAATGCCAAAATGTCAAAACTCAAAATGTAGTGAAGGAAGGCCTCTAATCATTTGCAAACTCTTCATCACTAGAACTACTAGACTCCACAAGGTCAAGATCCCTCAAGCTCACACCAACCGGCCCTGCTTGAATTTTTTTTTTAAATTTTAATTTTTTATGTTGCATTTGACGTGGGGCGATGGGAGACATCTAGATGTCTCCCCGCCTCTCAAGAAATGCCTAGGCATCTCCCAAGGAGGCGTGGAGATGTGGAGACATCTCCACATCTCCTTGGGAGATACAGAGACATTTCCCTGTCTCTGGTGGAGCAATAGTGGTGGTGGTGGGATGGTGGGAGACGTCGCGTACCCATTTCCCTATCCTAGAAACATCCCTGTCTTTGAAATGGGGCCAAAAAGGGGGGGAAACATGTTTCTATGGAACACTATTTTTTAATGTTTTTAAGAATTTTTTTTTTTATGAATAAGTATCAGTTACTATTAATTAAATATAATACACATATTCACAAAAAAAGTGGGTGGTAAGAAGGCACACCCTAGAAAGTCACATGGGCTCAGCCCAGAAATAAATAAAAACAAAAACAAAGTTGCTTAAGCAGTGAGAGCAGTGCCAGTATTGGGAGAGTGTTACACCCCATGTGTTATTACCTATTTACTATTACCTTGTTTAGTAAATTGCTTCAATAAATGTGAATGTGTTTTATTTATGAATTCTGATGGAAATATGTTAAGCGAATGTTTGCTTCAATTAAATTCTTTATGATTTAGTATATGAAATATATAATGTGAATATGACATGCATGAGAGGTATATGAATGAATTGATTTGGCTAACTACTGCTATGGTGAACTAAGTTGAATGTAGGAATAGGTTCAAGCCTTTGGAATGGAGGGGAAGTATCACTCAAGAGAAGAAATTGGTTTGGAAACCTTTAATTTGGTCTTATTGAGCATTCACACACTCATGCCCTAGTTGGTCTTAGTTGATTCAAGCAAGTTGGGTAGATGGTAAGTGATCTTTAGTCTAGTTGTGTGTATTTATATTGAATTGTGATCTTGTTTATGAATGTTTGGAATGAGGTATGTGATGAGTCTTGGTGATAAGTGGAAATCCTTCCTTGTGTGTTTATTGTGATGGCGATGAGTTATATGCATAAAATTTATATATATGTATATATATGTGCTTATGGTATATATATGAGTGAATACGTACATGAGTATACATAGGTATACCTACACATATATGGACAATATATGATATATATATATATATATATATATGATAGTATATGTATGATAATATCTAAATTGCGCATAACATTAGTGTATGATATTAAGTAATAGTGTTGGTATAATGCAAAGTGCATATAACACATATGGCACATCTTATAAAGGAATACCAACTAGTGCATAAGGAATGTAAGACCAAGCCAAAACCATTGAAGGAAGCACATATGAGTTATGCATTGTTGTGTAAGCATTAGAAGGGAAGTACAAAATGTTTTAAATGCCTTTAGAATCAATCAAATTTGCGCTATAAACTAGGGCACCAATATATGAATGTGGTGCCATATATATAACAGTTTGGAATGCTTAAGAGGTCTTCAAATTTGCATAAGCTTGCAAATAGAATAGAGACTTAGTCAAGTGCAAACTTGGCAGTATTTTGTAAAGGAATTCAAATTAGGAAACTTTTT
This sequence comes from Sequoia sempervirens, assembly GCA_007258455.2. Taxonomy (NCBI): domain Eukaryota; kingdom Viridiplantae; phylum Streptophyta; class Pinopsida; order Cupressales; family Cupressaceae; genus Sequoia; species Sequoia sempervirens. Next base: position 43,040,433 of record VDFB02000363.1, read on the forward strand.
TAAAGCTTGTTGTTCCATATATCAAGTCAACTTAGCCATTTAAATGGTGAGGAATTTGATATGTTGTAAACCTGTGAGTTATCTTGGTGATTTGTTGCATGAGGATGAAAGGTGGCAGAAATAATTACTTGTTTATAGCCTTTGGTTGCTCATAAATTAGTATAAATAGAGGTGCTCATTCTACCAAATGCATCACTTGTCAATCTGATTTCTTTGAGTTATTCTGCTACAAATTTAGTGCAAAGTAAGTTGAGAGTTGTATTGTTGAATTCATTTGTTTTATTGAGAGATTTAGAGTGAAGCTAATAGAGGAATTTGGGTAGTTCGTAGTGAAAGTTTCAAGAAAACTTGAGGAGAATATTATTTGGTTGGAAGCTTTAAACAAGCATGTTGATTTCTACGTCTTTGTTATTATGTTGGAAATATTGTTTATTTTATTGTCATGTTGAAAGATTGTTTTTTACTCGTGTGAGATGCTTAGATATGCTTGCATATCACTTGGTTGTTTCTTGTTTTGTGATACCTTACTTTTGATATATATTCATATAGATATGTATACAATGATTGCATTATTATATGAATATAAATACTATTCATACTATACATAGAACGTTGGTACTATATTGAAGTATATTAATGCTCTAGGTGTGCAACATAAGATAGAGTTGTTTTGTGATACTTGTTTGGAATTTCAGTTTAATATAAATAGATAATGGGAAGGTTGTTCTTGGGGTTAGGATAATCGACAAGAAAGGGAATAACCTAGAATAGAATAGAATACTAATGGTCAAAATACAAATTGATCAATTGTAGTGGTGAATATAGATGACCCTCACTCAAAGTATTGGGTGTTGAATCTTTGGCCAAAGTAGTGTAGGTAGCCACTGTCTACACTATCAATTCAATGTGATCCAAGTACATTCTACACTGAGAATATCATAGAAATAGAGGTTGACTTTATGGTAAGCTCTAGATATGTAGGACACATAACTATGCTCAAGAAAGGCTATTTGAAGGATGAGGTTACCAAACCAATATCCTCATCAAAGGGAGAGCCATCTTACCAAGTTTGGTAGATGTGCAAGGGACTACAATTAGTCCATGATTGGTGGAAAAGTGCTTGAGTGATGCTTCTCCTCATGAAGGTGTGGCCAAGATTTGGGAGAAGAAGATTTCAGACCATTTGTATTTCTAGTTCATGTAAGCTTATGTATGTATTCATGTGTCCATCTATATGGAAATTGTAAAAGTGAAATGTTATCTTGAATATATTTATGTAAAGTGAATTCATGCTTATATTATTGGAAATATTCTTTGTATATATGCAATAGAAAAGTTTGGAAGGTTATGTTTCAAATGGTGCATTTATAATTAAAAAGAAAAGAAAATTGTAGTGCTCTTGTTGATAGATGCATAAACTATTCACTTGTGGGTAAAACTTAGAAAAATTACTGAGTAAAACATTGGGCTTGTTACACGTGGTATCAGAGCTACAAGGTTCGACTCTGGATCCTATTTTCTTGCTATGTTTCCAATCCAACATTATGTGAATCTAATGTTTGGAAATTCTTGTGCTAGGATGATGTGTCTCAAGGTGACTACAAGAAATTCAACGATCGGAATGAGTGCTACCTATGGGCCAAGAAGGAAAGAGAAGCCCCTATTCATACCATTGATGGAACTAATTATGAAAATACCATTTGGCTAAACGATACTGAGGCATTCAATCATGCCCTTTCATGAATTATTCAAGAGAAGAGAAGGCTGAAAGATGATGCCAACTTCAACTACTTACCTTTTGTCTCTCTAGAAAAGTCAGACTCTTTATCACTTTCCAAGGATATGCCCTTAGAATGTAGTGTTAGTCCAGTCATGATAGTTAGGAATCCTCAAATTCTTCCCTTAGCAAAAGTTATTTCAATAGCCACAAGTGGAAAATCAAAGGGTTATGTACCTCGAAACTATGTGTCTGAGGACAAATATGAGGGTTATTATCCTTTTGAGGATAGATATGAGAAAAAATATGAGGGTTATACCCACAAAGTTATGTATCAAAAATTGAATAAAAGGGATATTATCCCTTAGACAATCTTAATAGTCATTCTATGTAAACTCAAGAAAATTGAAAATACTTTTTTATTATAAAGGAAAATTATGCTTTTGGAAAAAATTGTGAATGAGTTCTTTAAATAGAATTTCTTATGTGATTGATAGAACTTTTGAATTTTGTTAACACTGAGAAAACCTTCATAGATCTAATTAAAATGAAAACCTCCAGGAATAACCAATCTATGGAAAATATGATTAGGACAAGAACTAATCTCAGGGAAATTCAAGAAGTAGGTCAAGGCACTGATAACGTCAAAGCTAAATTGGACCATATTTAGGTTGTCATGGATGAGACTAGAGCAAGAATAGGAAACCTTGAATAGGAAGTTAGGGGAAAGGAAAGGGTGGAACAATAAGTTCCAAATAATGAGGAAGAAGTTCCCAACAATGAGGAAGAAGGGGAGGATTCCCTAAATCATACTAAATCTAGTGATCAAGAGAGTAATAGGCCTCAATCTTTGTTTGAAGGAGCCAAAAAGAAGCGTTTGGCATGTGAGTTATCGAGAGACATGAGAAAGATCACACCACCAAAATTTGAAGGTAGTGTTACTGGAGATGTAGTACAAGTGTGGCATACAGAAATGGAGAAATATTTCAAAATTAGAAATTACTCTGAGGTCACTAAAGACATATGGGGAGTATTTCAGTTAGTGGGTGAAGCATCCAACTGGTGGATGAGTAAGAAAATGGAGCTTGGGCTTAGTTCCTTAAGCCTCACTTGGAGAGAATTTACGGATATTTTTCAAAAGCAATGGTTGCCCCAACTCTTCTATGACCAAAATCTCATTGACTTCCAAAATTTGAGGAAAGGTGACTCCTCAATGAATGAGTATTGGGAAAAGTTCACTCGACTCCTGAAGTACATACCTATGTACCAGAAGGATAAGTGATTCTCTATAAGGAAGTTTATCATGGGTTTAAATGTGCAAATAGGTGGTGAGGTAGACATACACAGTCTAGCTACCATGGACTTGGTGTACGAAAAGACAATTAAGTAGGAACAAAGGCTTAGGTCTATATCAAACTACTGGGAAAGAAATAAAAAGAAGTCTAGTTCTAGATGCAGACTAATCAAGCTCCAAGGAAACCTAGTGAAGGGCCAAGTTTTCAGAAGTAAGGGGATAAGGGATCTAAAAATAATTGGAATGAATCAAGGAAAGAGCGAAGGGGAAATAATAAAAACTTTAATGGCAATACTGGTTGAAATGAAAGTAACTTTGGAAGACCAATGAAAAGGAGGGGACTAGTGAAAGGGTGTTATACATGTGGTGGGGACCATTACTTTCCAAACAAACCTTTAGGGTCACAACCACATGGTAACCATATTCCTTCTCAAAGATTTTCATACCAGCAAAAGATTCATGTTGTAGTGGATAATCAGCAAGTGGAGTACCAAATTACTTTAGTGGAGATATAAGGTACTTTGTCTAGAATTCCTATTTCAATTTTAATAGATATTAGTGCCACACAAATTTTATTTCACCTAGAATAGAAATTCAAATGTCTAGAAAAGTTGGCTACATGGAACATTCTTGGGTTGTAGAATATGCTAACCAGACAAGAGTTGAGGTAAGTCAATGTCTATTTGAAGCAAGAGTTGAACTTCCAAGTTTCTCAATGGAGGTGAATCTATACATAGCTCCCTTAGGATCTTATGATGTCATCTTAGGAATGAATTGGCTATGGAGACATAGGGCCAAGGTAGATTTTCATGCAAAAATAGTAAAATGTTTAGACGATCTAGGTAACTGGGTGTCAATGCAAAGAATTCCTAGAGAGGTTAAGTTATGACAGATATCTGTAGCGCAAATGCATAGAACAAAGAAGAAAGGTTTGCAACTCTTTGTAGTAAAAATGGAGAAGCTTGAGGAATGTAAGGAATTCATCTCTCAAGATGATATAGTATATTATGGACTCAAGATTTTCAAGATGTAGAAGAAGGTGAGGTATTGGAATCTGAAAAAATGGATATGGAGAAATATCTTATTTTATGGAAATTTGAGGATGTATTTCCAGAAGAATTACCTGGATTACCCCCTAAGGGGATATTTAATTTCTCCATCGATATAGTACCAGGGTCAGAACCTATATCGAAAGTACCTTATAGGATGACCACAACTGAATTAATGGAGTTAAAGGCACAACTAGAAGGGTTGTTGAATAAAGGATTATAAGACTCGGTGTTTCACCCTAGGGAGCACTTGTAATCTGTGTAAAGAAGAAGAATTGGGTGGAGTATTAATGCAAGATGGGCAATTCATAGCCTATGAGTCTAGGAAGTTGGAGCCCTATGAACAAAATTATGCTTTGCATGATTTAGAATTAGCAGCAGTGGTTCATGCTTTATAGATGTGGAGACATTATTTGTTAGGGAAACCATTTGAACTCAAGACCAATCGCCATGGTCTCAAGTATTTGTTTACCCAACCTAATCTTAATGCAAGGCAAAGAAGATGGTTAGAGTTGATATCCGACTATGGTTTCAATATCAATTATATCAAGGGGAAAGATAACCAGGTTTTTGATGCCTTAAGTCATAGGAGATATATCTCCTTGATGATATCAATCCAAACTGACTTCAAGGGTCAAGTTTTGTGAGAATCTAAGGTGATGAATTTTATGAACAATTCAAGAAAGCACTCATGAATGATCCATAAGATCAAAGGTATGAAGGATATCACCTTGAACCTAATGGATTATTAAGGTTAAAAGGGGGAATTTATGTACCTAATTATGGGGAATTGAGGGACTTGGTATGGAAAGAAGTGCACAATGCACCATATGCAGGACATTTAGGTGTAACCAAGACAAATGTGAAGCCATTATATTTCTGGAAGGGTATGAAAGGAGATGTTGCAAGGTTTGTAGCAAGTTTCTTAGAATACTAAAGAGTGAAGGAAGAGCATCATCATCCTGCAGGTCTTTTGTACCCACATGAAGTTCCAAAAACTAAGTGGCAATTCATTAGCATGGACTTTGTGCAAGGTCTCCCTATGTCAAGGAACAAACACAATAACATTCTGGTAGTGGTTGACAAGCTTAGTAAGGTAGCCACTTTATACCAGGAAATTTGGTCAATGGAGCTCCTATAATAGCTTGAAATTTTGTTCAAGAGATATTTAGATTGCATGGGATTCCTAAAAATATCATTTCTGATAGGGATGCTTATGTATGACATCTAGGTTTTGGAAAACCTTGTTTTATTCACTTGGAACTTAACTAAACATATGTTATGCTTATCATCCAAAAACAAATGGACAAATTGAAAGCATCAACCAAGTATTAGAAGACCTACTAAGGATGTATTTCATGGATCATAAATACAAGTGGGAGGATTATCTACCTTTGGTAGAGTTTTCATATAATAACTCTTATCATTCTATGATCAAGATGGCTCCATTTGAAGCATTATACGGCAGGAAGTTTTGAACTACTATAAGCTAGGATAAGGTGGAAGATAGGATAAGCCTTGGGCCAAAGATGTTAGCGAAAATGGAGGAACAAGTTGGAATCATTAAGCAAAGGTTAGAAGAAGCTACTAATAGGTAGAAAAGTTACGTTGATTCTAAATAGGTGCCTAGGAATTTTGTAGTGGGGGATAGGGTTTTGTTGAGAGTTAAACCTCATAAGAGTTCTATGAAGTTTGGAAAGTCATTTGAACTATCTCCATGCTAAGTTGGACCTTTTGAGGTTCTTGAAGAAATCAACCTTGTTGCATATAGGATTTCCTTTCCACTAGCTCTTGCATGATGCATAACATCTTTCATGTCTCATATCTTAAAAAGTATATACCAGGCGATAACCATGTTATTGATTGGAATGCTTTACATGTGTAGGACCCAAGGGTGGTAAAAATCAAGCCGCTGAAGGTGCTCATAACATGTAAGCTTCACTTACATAATCAAGATGTTATTTAATGCAAGGTCCAGTGGGATCAAAATGTAGAAGATTCTACCACATGGGAAGACTATGTTGAAATGAAGTAGAAGTTTCCACAAGTCTTGCTAGATTTTGAAAACTCTTGATAAATAATGATGTTTTATTTTGTGATGTGCACTTTATGCTATGGTCATATTGATACTTGAAAATCATTGGGGACGATGATTCACAAGGGGGGGAATATGTTACACCCCATGTGTTATTTATTACCTATTTATTACTACCTTGTTTGGTAAATTGCTTCAATAAATGTGAATGTGTTTTATTTATGAATTCCTATGGAAATATGTTTTTGATTACATAAGTAGGGAAGGGCCTTGATCTCATAGTAACAAAAAGAGCTAGAACAAAAAGGAATGAGTCAGACTAGGAAACAACACCAGACACACCCAAAAAATAGTAACCAATCTAACTACTAGAAAGTAGCCATATGGGGTTCGCAGGCCAAAACTAGCATTACATCCATAGGATCATTATAGTTATAATAAAAAAAAAGTATACCATATATTGTCCCAAAAAGTGGCACACATGCCATATCAAATACTAACCATAGTCCAAAAAATTCTAAACCAAATCCTAGCAAGAAAAAAGTAATAGTCTGGAATGATCATCCTAAGTAACCGACAAGGTAGACATAAAGCCAAAGCAAAAAATAGAGCAAGAACAATGTCATTATTTGGAAAATTAGCTATCCAATCCAAAAATTCACCAATATAAGAGATGAATTCCCTCCAGTCCAATCTAGCAGCATTGGTCAATTCTTCGTGCCTTCCTATTTCCTAGCTTTCTTAAGTTGCTTCTTGATCTTAAATTGACCAGAAACAACTCCAACCATAGCACGCCTCATCAAACCGTCAATCACCTTCATCAAAGTAGTGATCACTTTCTCCATGTCTTCAACCTAAACTTGCAAAAAGGTGATTCAACTTTTCAAAAAAATAATGTTAGTGTCCTCAAGAATAGAAGTACCCTTTGCAATGTCCTCCACATCACATACCTCCTTCTCAATCACCTACAATTCCTCTTCCCCATTAGTTTCTACCTCCATCTTTTCATCTTCCTCATCCTCAATTCCTCTTCTTCCATCTCATAGTCTGCGTCATCACACTCCATACCTTCACTTTCCTCCTCCACTTGGGGTTCAAATTCTTCCATAGATAGTTGTTCCTCTTCCTCAATTACAGTCTCCTTCTTTTTACCTTTTTTATCTGAACTAGCAACTTTTTCCAATCTTGTCAAACGTCAACCACCCTGCAATATTCCCATCTACCCTTCATCAAAATCCTCCTTTTGGGGACCATCAGAGTATTCAACTATGGTAATAACATTTCCATGCTTTGGGGTTTGTTGGTCTATTTTTGAGCTATGAACCTTGGGGAATTCCAAGAGTAGCGAGGAGTGTTTCCTTTTTTCAGGGGTAGCTTTGAACAATTCCAGCTCAAAGGGATTTACCACAAAGGAAATATTAGACTTAGAGGCAGATGGTTTAGAGCTAGGGGTATCCAAATTGAAAGCACTCACGAGGCTACCATCCATAGAATCCACATGAGGAGAAGGGGGCCTGGGTCAGACATAGGATTCAAAAGCACAATAGCCTGGGGAGGGCCAACATTATCATCATCAATATGGTGGGGAGGGCTAGCATTATCATCATCATTATGGTGTGGATTATCCTACCAATAAATCAATAGGTTGCCATGGGGGTTATTCATAAGGGCATACTTATAAAGAGCCAAAATTAAGCCCAAGTGCAATGGAGGCGAAGCCCCATTTTCAATACTTTGTTGTAGGGATGAAAGAAAATAATAGAATGGAAATTTTATCCTATCATTATGGTGGATGTGATTAAGGATAGGGAAATGGTAGGCATGCATAGTCATTTACCTACCTTCAAGAGTGAAATATCACATTACAAACATGCTTACCAAGGAAAACAATTGAGGAAGGTCAAGCCTGGCATACCATTCTAGAACCTCGTAAGAAACTCTCCATCATGCAGAAATATCTTGACAAACTTTTGGTAGTCCGCCCCACTCTTCTTCACCACCTTTCTTTCTTCATTCGCCAAACTAGTAGCCTCATCAATTAGCTAGGTTGTAACTTCAATTTTCATTGCACCAATGGAGACATGGCCTTTTTCCAAAGAGTTAGTGAACTTAGCATTCAGAGTTTCATTATAACCTTTCATAGCTTCAAAAAAAAATCCATACCAACCTCTCAAGACATACACCAAAGATCAACATTTTTCTTAAGAACTAATAGTTAGGGGGTTCAGTTCTCTTCCTCGACACTCCCATTTTTGAAGATTGTCGACTTTTAGGATTTTTCTTCTTATTAGTTCCTCTCTTCATACCACCCCCAGACACAACAAATTTACCACCCAAGGCACTAAAATTGTAGAGATGACAAACATAGATAATGAAGCAAAGAAAGTCATTTGAATTATAAAACTAAATTTTCCAGATGAAATAAGCCAGAAACACGATCCCTAGGACAAATGGCATGATTAAACTTTACCATAATAAATATAGCTAGATTAATAAGATCAGGTCGAGTCTCAAGAATGGGGTAGGAAAATACATATGACACGTTAAAAATATTTGAAGTGACCAAGGCTATGTGGTTACAAACAATCATGTGATACAAAGGGTACTTGGAAATGTTGAACTTGTGTAATTTATGGCCAGAAAAAATCTCCTCTACATTTTTAATGATATGTGACTTTCCAATCTTACAATTATTAACCTTAATGTCCATCCAATCACCAATTCTAATAATGACACAATATGCATGATGAAAATCACTTTAACAATTTACATAAAGTGAGACATACCAAACTTGTTATTATTAACCTTAGTATCCATCCTATCACCAAGTCTAACAATCACTCCGTCGGGACCCCTTATCCAATACTTATAATGTATAAGCATGTTCATATTTCTCATTTAAAACACGATCTTTTATTGCACCCTAGGCAACTCACCATACTCCTAATGAGTCCAAGTGTTACACTTAGGAACCTCATTGGCAGTGATGTTAGCAGAGGAGTTCCCTTCCCTATAAACATGTTAGACTCTACAATAAGTGAAAAATTACATATGCAACTTGCAACTATCCATTATGTCTCTTAATTCTCAAGGAGCAACATTGTCCCCTTTCAAAATATCAACAATCAACTTTTAATCTCCTTCCAAGATGATTTGTTGGAAGCCTAAATCTTTCAACAATTTAATACCACCCCATGTAGCCATATCCTTTGCTTTTTTATTAGAAAAAGCCCCTAGGTTTTTACCATAACCAACAATACAATCTCCATTGTGATTCCTGATTATACCTCTCACCCCTGCCAAACTAGGGTTTCCCTTAGAGCAACCATCAAAATTACATTTAACACGATCTTTCTCTAGGGGAATCCACAGAGTAGACTTCCTTGAAATGTAAGTAGCCCAATTGAAATTGGAGAGATCCTTTTTGAGGCCCCATAGTTGTTTGATTCTCATCTCTTTATAGGAAGGCAAAACATTAGAGTAGTTGTAACCTCCCACTTCCACATTTTCCTGAATTTGGGTCTTAATAGAAAAATATAAATCATAGTTGTTTCTCTTAGTTTCCTTGAAAATCCGATTATTCCTCTCCTTCCAAATCCCCTAGGCAACAAAGGGAGGGACTTGATTCCAAAGGTCCAAGATAATCTTGTGAGAGAAAGGGAAAAAGGACCAACTGTTAATGAAAAATTTCATAGAAGGCGGAGAAACCCATTTAATGAGCAACAGGGGAAGGAAGAAGGACCAAATTTCTCTTGAGAATGAACAATGGAAGAAGAAGTGCATAATAGAATCCTCCTCTTCTCTACAAAGAACACATTTGATAACAAATTGAAACCCCCTTTTAACCAGATTATCAATAGTAAGGATTTTACCATGAGAAGCAGCCCACCATAAATAGTTAATCTTTGGAGTTAGATTTTTAATCCAAACCTTGTCCCATTGGAAACCCCTGTTGACTAAAAGAGGTTTTTCTAATTCCAAATAGGCATTTTTAACTAAAAAACATCCTGAAGGGTTTTTGGTCCAAATCCACTCATCCCTCCTATCTCTAGAGAAGAGGGTAGCCTCCCCTATTAAATTGTGAAGCCTTTGCACATTAGGGGCCCAGTTTTGTTGTCTAGCAGCCCTTAGATTAGCTCCCAAAAATTGATTATCAAAGTTGATCCAATTAGGTTCTAGACCATCCCAGTTAATGTAACCAGCAGCCTTCTTTCCACAAGTTTTGATCAGTCTTTGTTTTAAGGGGTTGAGGTGGACAACAAAGGTGAGAGGAGGCCCACTAAACCGAGAGTATTTCTAGAAATCAGTTTCCAAACCATTACGAATGTGCTTCCTAACACCCAACTTTAACACACTTTTGGTTTTGAGGAGGTGATTATAGAAGACATAACCATAAGGAAACTCTGGGGCAGAAAGGAAACAACCCTGGTCTATGTTTCTTAGGTATTTAGCTTTAAGGATTCGAACCCAGTCCTTGGCTCCTTCCAGTAAATTCCACCCCAGCTTGGTTACAAGAGCTTTATGAAAGAGCTTCATTCTCCTTATTCCCAGGCCTCCAATATTTTTAGGAGCACAAAATTTCTCCCACCCAACTAGTTCCATTTTTTTTCTTTCCTCTGTTCCAAACCACATAAATATTTTTTGAATTTGTTTAATTTTTTCAGCTATAAACACAAGAATATTAAACATTGAAAAAGAGTATGCTAGAATATTTGAAGGGAAGCTTTTAACAATTGGAGCTTCCTTGCTTGGTTTAGGAGTTTTCCTGTCTAGCCAACCAAATTCTTTAGAATTTTTTCAATAATATGGTTCCAAAAATTTCTATCTAGTTTTTTAGAGAATAGGGGAGGCCAAGATAAGCAATAGGAAAAAAAACTTCCTAGCATCCTAATATGTGAACAAATTTGTCTTTCACAACCTAGTCAAAATTGAAGAAGTATATTGTGCTCTTATTGTAGTTGATATGCTAACCTAAAGCATGAGCATAATCATTCAAGATGAATTTCAAATGACTAGCTTCCTCAACCAAAGATTCACCAAAGAGGATTGTATCATCAAGAAACTGATGATGAGAGGCAGGCGAGAGGGTTGATTCCACCTTAACACCTTTCAACACTTTAGATTCTAGAAGTTTTTGGATGTTTCTACCCAAGACTTCAACAACAATAATGAAAAGATAAGGGGAGAGAGGGTCCCCTTGCCTAAGGCCTTGGCCACGAGAGAAGAAACCTTGCCATTCACCAAGACTGAACACATCAGAGTAGTAACACAAGCATTGATTAGCTTTAGAAACCTACCATTAATCCCAAATTTCCTGAGAACAACAAATAAAAACAACTAGGAAACATAATCATAGGCTTTAGAGATACCAAGTTTCAGATCCATCCTTGCATTTTTACTGAGGTCCATGGAGTGGAGAATTTCAAGAGTAATAGCAGCATCCAAAATGTGTCTTCCCTAAACAAAGCCTTTTCTATTTCTAGCTTTATTTTTATTTAGAAAAAATTTTAATCTAAACACAACAATCTTAGAAAAAAATTATACATAGTATTACATAGACTAATAGGGCGAAAGTCATGCATAGAGGAAACATCTTCCAATTTATGAATCGGGGCAATGAAAGTAGCATTAAGTTGATTAAGAAGCCTACTAGATCTAAAGAAGTCTTTGGAAGCGTTCAAGAAATATTTATTAACAACATCCTAATAGAGTTGGAAAAAGGCCAGGGGAAACCCATCTAGCCTAGGGGATTTGTATGATCCAAAAGAGAAAATATCAAACTTCAATTCCTAGAGAGAAATAGCTTTTGACATCTCCTAAAGGTCCTGATAAGAAATCACCTTGGGAATAACTTGAATAACTTCATCAAAGTCTTGTTGAGAAACCACAGGTTCCTTCTTGAAAGAGGATAAGAAGGCCATAACTTCAATAACGATTTCTTTTTTCATTACTCACCATATTGCCATCTTCCTTCTTAAGTTGTCGTATCTTTTTCCTGCTTCTATATTTCATAGTAGAGTGGTGGAAGAATTTAGTGTTACGGTCCCCTTCCATAAGAAATTGAACATGAGATTTTTGTTTCTAGAAGATATCCTCATGTTTGTTAACCTTAAACCTTTGAGCTTTGAGGTCTTGTTCATAGCTACAAATAGCTTCATCCACCACACCTACCTCCATCCTATCCTATACCTCCTTAATGTTGTCTCCCAAGGAATTTTTGGTATCAAATATATTACCAAAGAAAAGTTTGTTCCATCTCTTCACTCTTTCTTTAATTCTTCTCAATTTATTAGCAAGGAAAAACATAAGGGTGTCAGTTGAGGGTTCATTCCATCATTTTTTAACTAAGGTACCAAAACCAGGGTGGAGAGTCCACATAATTTCAAATATAAAGGGAAATGGACCCTTGGTAGAGTCAACATTCCTCTTAAGCACAATGGCATTGTGATCAAAACCAATTCTTAGTAGAGAAAATAAAGAGAGGTGTTGTGAAATATTCCAATTTGAGGAGACTAGGAACCGATCCAATTTGACTTGAATTAATTGATTCCTAGACCTCCTATTAGACTAGGTAAATTGGTTGTCAAGAAGGGGGATGTCAAAGAGCCCAACAAAGTTTATAAAACCAGAAAAGTCCATCATACTATCTAAATAGTCATCCAAACCCCCCAACTTTTCAAATCAAAGAAGTGGTGAGTTAAAATCACCTCCAAGCATCCAAAATCCATCCTTACTTCCCTTCATGTTGTCATCCAAGAATTCCCAAAGTAGTTGTCTATCCCGGTGGGAATTGGGACCATAAACATTTATCAAATTCCATTTTTCAAAAGTGATAAGATCTTCAAAGGAGACCATAAGATATTTTTTACTAGAGAAACCCAAAGAACCTTTAAGTTTAGATAGGTTCCATAGAGTAGAAATACCTCCAGAAACACCTTCAACATCACTTAGAACAAAATTAGCATTAGGCCAGATATTCCTAACAATATTATCAAAAGTTTCTTTCTTGATTTTGGTTTCTTGAAGCAGAAGAACATCAACTTTGTTGTCCAATAAGCAGTTTTTAACCAAAAATTGTTTATAGGGGTTATTAAGGCCCCTAATATTCCAAGAAATAATCTTCATGATCACTAAAACAAATTGCAGAATCAGCTTGATTATGTTAAGGGGGAAGCAACATCCCTTGCTTCTTTTTAGACTTTTTCCCCGCAATGGAGTCCAAAGTCTCTTGTCTACCCAAAGCCACATCACAAACAGTATCTTTGTTTCTTTTTACTTTTGGGAAGGTTTTCCACCTTATTTCCTCCACCAGCATCAAGTTTCTTCTTCTTTTTGACTTATAATTATCCTGAACCCAATCTTCATCATCAACATCTTTTGAGGGAGAAGAAGGGAAACCCAACAGAGCCAATGAATCATTGATATTCTTTCCTTCTTTCTGATAGGGGTGAGAGAACTATCATCAGGGGATTTAGGAGGAAAGGGGGAAGAGGAGTCTATTTCCTGGCCAATTTGAGAAACAATTTCACCTTCCTCAATAAACTCTGACATATCTACAAGGGGATATGTAGAAATGTCTATCAAGCCTAGATTTGCTTCAAGATCAATAAGGGATTTAAAAACTAATTTGGTCACATCAATTGTTTCCTTAAAAATATGTTGTGCTCCAAAAATAAGATTACTACCACCATAAGAGGTCAATTCTAAACATACCTCTCTCCTCAAATCTCGGGACGCATCGAGGAAACCTTCATGAGCTACCTGGGCCTCTGAAATCACACCAGACTCAGGGGAGGGTTCAATTAAAGTCTCCAACATATCACCATTTTTTCTTCTTCTTGGATAGGGCAGAATCAACGACAACCTATGGTTTTGGAACATAAGACATAAAAAAAGAGTTGGGGGCATCACTTTCTAAACCCTGAGGCTTCCTATTGCAAGAGTCAATGAGATGGCTGAATTTTTTGCAAGATTGACAAAATAGTTTGGAATTTTTATATTCAAGGGGTTGAGACCAATTGCCAAAATTAGACTTCAAGACAATAGAGGTTAGAAAATAGTGTTAACAACAAAATTAACACAAATTTGAGCAAAGACTAGATGAGACTTCTCTTGGTTAATTTCATCAACAACCAACAAACTCCCAAATGAGTTAGCAATCCCCTTGAAGATACCTAACTCCCAAAATTCTAATGGTAGCCTAGGTAGAAGTACCTACATAGGAGCAACAACACCCAAGTCACCAAAGTGGTCAAAATCCTTTTTCTATTTACACAATGAAAGGAAGTTCTTAAAACTAGCATCAAAGGCCCATGGGCTTCCCGTAAGGACCTTTAACATATCCTCATAAACAACAAAGGTAAAAAGGAAAATAACTTTGGACATAACACTAATGGAAACACTACCTTTTAAATTCTAGATAGATTTAGCCCATTGCCTAACTTGGTCTATATTCGAGTAGTACACCAAGAACTTTCCACCAATGATAGCTTGAGGTTGTTCATTTCTTTAATCATAAGAACTTCAAGAACATCAATTTATCACCTATCTACTAAATAGGAAGTAGGCTCTATGTTCAACCTAGCCATAATTGGCGAGCCTCTGCCAACTAGTTTATCCACAAATGAAATAGGGACTTCTTCACAGAAGAAAGATTCCAATCCCAAAGGAGGGGATAGAGGCAACTTGCTAGAAGTATGAGTTGCCAATTTTGTAGAAGAAGGGACAACAGTGCCAGAAGGAATTCCACTATGGGGAACAACATTTTTGGAAGCAACAAACCCAAATACAAGACCATGCTTGGGAACAACATTCTTGGGATGGGGGGCCTTGTTGGGCCTCCTACCAGACCATCCCATCAATCAACCAGTCAATTAAGGAGCGAAAAGCCAAGAAATTCAAAAACACAAGAGCGGGAAAGTTGCAAAGAAGAGAGTTGAAGTGTTGATGGAAATATGTTGAATGAATGTTTGATTCAATTAAATGCTTTATGATTCAGTATATGATATATATAATGTGAATATGACCTGTATGAGAGGTATATGAATGCATTGATTTGGCTAACTACCTATATGGTGAACTAAGTTGAATGTAGGAATAGGTTCAAGCCTTCGAAAGAGAGGGGAAGTATCACTCAGGAGAAGAACTTGGTTTGGTAACCTCTTAGTCTTACTGATCATTCACACACTCATGCCATAGTTAGTCTTAATTGAGTCAAGCCATTTGGGTAGATGGTAAGTGATCTTCACTCTAGTTATGTGTGTTTATATTGAATCGTGATCTTGTTTATGGATGTTTGGAATGAGGTATGTGATGAGTCTTGATGATAAGTGGAAATCCTTATTTGTGTGTCTATTGTTATGTCGATGAGTCATATGCATAAAATGTATATATGTAATATATGTACGTGTCTATGGGAAACTCATACATATGAGTGAATACGTACATGAGTATACATAGGTAGATGTACCTACACATGCTCATGGATGGATTTACCATATGCATGGGACTACCAATTGGACTAAGGTGACATATAAATATATATATATATTCCATGTATATATATCGATCGATGAAATTGTGTGTATGACTGTTTTTATAAAGATATTAAAATAATATTGTGTATATGTGTATATATATATTAATATATACATGTGTAAATTAATATAGTAACATATATATTAATATGTATATTTATATATATATGATAGTTATTATGATAATCTCTAAAGCACATAACATAGCATTGATATTAAGTAAAGCGTTGGATAATGCAAAGTGCATATAACACATATGGCACAACTTATAAAGGAATACCAACCAATGCATAAATAATGTAAGACCAAGTCAAAACCATTGAAGGAAGCATGTATGAGTCATACATTGTTGTGTAAGCATTAGAAGGGATGTATAAACTGTTTTAAATACCTTTAGAATTAGTAAAAACTGCGCTACAAACTAGGGCACCAATATATGAATGTGGCACCATATAAACAAGAGTTTGGAATGATTAAGAGGTGTTCAAATTCACATAAGCCTACACATAGAATAGAGACTCAGTGAAGTGCAAACTTGGCAATATTTTGTAAAGGAATTCATATTAGGAAACTTGTTTAAACCTTGTTGTCCCATATATAAGTCGACTCAGCCATTTGAATGTTGAGGACTTTGATGTGTTGCAAACTTGTGAGTTAGCCTAGTGATTCATTGCATGAGGATGAAAGGTGGCATAAATACTTACTTGTTTGTATCCTTTGGTTGCTCACAAATTAGTATAAATAGGGGTGCTCATTCTACAAAATGTATCACTTGTCAATTTGATTTCTTAGAGTTATTCTGCTACAAATTTAGTGCAAAGTAAGTTGAGATTCTGTGAGATTGAGAGTTATATTGTTGAATTCATTTGTTCTGTTGAGAGATTTAGAGTGAAGCTAGTAGAGGAATTTGGGTAGTTCGTAGTGAAAGTTTCAAGTGAACTTGAGGAGAAGATTATTTAGTTGTAAACTATAAGCAAGCATGCTGATTTCTACCTCTTTGTTATTATGTTGGAAATATTGTTTATTTTATTGTCATGTTGAAAGATTATCTTTTACTTGTGTGAGATGCTTGGATATGCTTGCATATCACTTGGTTGTTTCTTTTTTTGTGATACCTTACTTTTGATATATATTCGTATAGATATGCATACAATGATTGTACTATTTTATGAATATAAATACTATTCATAATATACATAGAATGTTGGTAATATATGAAGTATAGTAATACTCTAGGTGTGTAGCATAAGATAGAGTTGTTTTGTGATACTTGTTTACAATGTTAGTTTAATATAAATAGATAATGGGAAGGTTGTTCTTGGGGTTAGGATAAACCACATGAAAGGGAATAACCTAGAATAGAATAGAATACTAATGGTCAAAATACAAATCGAGCAATTATAGTGGTGAATATAGATTACCCTCACTTGAAGTACTAGGTGTTGAATCTTTGGCCAAAGTATTGTAGGTAGCCACTATCTACATTGTCAATTCACTGTGATCCAAGTACATGCTAGGTTGAGAATATCATAGAAATATAGGTTGAATTTATGGTAAGCTCTAGATATGTAGGACACATCACTATGCTCAAGAAAGGCTATTTGAAGGATGAGGTTACCAAACCAATCTATTCATCAAAGGGTGGGCCATCTTACCATGTTTGGTAGATGTGCATTGGAACACAATTAGTCCATGGTTGACAAAAAAGTGCTTGAGTGATGCTTCTCCTTATGAAGTTGGTGGTCAAGATTTGGGAGGACATTCTGGACCATTTGTATTTCTAGTTCATGTAAGCTTGTTGAAGCTAAGTATGTATTCATGTGTCCATCTATATGGAAATTGTAAAAGTGAAATGTTATCTTGAATATATTTATGTAAAGTGAAATCATGCTTATATTATTGGAAAGATTCTTTGTATATGCAATAGAAAAGTTTGGAAGGTTATGTTTCAAATGGTGCATTTATAATTGAAAAGAAAAGAAAATTTTAGTGCTCTTGTTGATAGATGCATAAACTATTCACTTGTGGGTAAAACTTAGAAAAATTAGTGAGTAAAACAATGGGCATGCTACAAAGATATCACTAGATCCAAATGTGGTTGCCACATGGAAGAGTCGACAAGCGGCCAACTAGGAGATTTGTGAGAGGGCCATCCAAAGGCACCACCACCAGAATCCCCTCCCAAAGGCCACCCCAAAGCAATTTGAGGAGGAGGGGAAGGTAGATTCCTAAGAGACTATGAACCGCTACAACATCAAGTTTGGGCAGGGGAGCATACACACACTTTCAGGATTAAAAGACACTAATTCATTAATTATCCAAATCAAAATGTGTAATGATCATTTTAATCCTTCATCATAATGATTTGAAAAAGACACAAATAGAAACAAAACATAAAAATAAAAATATTCATAAAAAGATTTTTGGATGACAATATTGACTCTTCTCTCTATCTGCATTGCACCTTGATGATGGATCGTGGAGTATGATCTGAAATGTTGATGTTATTTTTAATCTAGAAATATTTTGATCAATATTGTCGTGGACTATGGAAACTTCATGAAATTAAAAGAAAAATAGTTTATTTTTTTCTTCTTACATGGTTGTCCTACAAAACCAATATGTTGGAAGTTTTTTAATTTTCTCTTTTGCTTGCGAAAAGGATTTATTTTTCAAGTTTTATGCTTTTTGGGGAAGAGGAGTCCATGCATTCAATTATCATTCCAAAACATAAAAGTAAATGTTTTGAAATGATAAACAAGTTGCACCATTAGATTCCTTGCAATTTTTTTGATAAATTAAAAAATATGACAACGTTCATGCAAGATATGCTCATTTGAAGTTTGAAAAATAAACAATTACTTTGCTTGATTATACCTAATTTCTTGTTGCTAATTTGAAAAAATAACCTAATTCACAACCTCCACCTTAGAACTAGATTTCCATCACAACTCAAAAGTACAAATCCATACAAATGTACAAAATAACAAAGAAAGTGCTCAAAATATGTGTTTTTTTAGTCTAAAACATTATCCTACACCAAAATATGGACTATTATATATAGAAATTCATTTCTTGGCCCTTCTAGATGAAATTGTGATGCCTATTTCTCCTTAGCAAGCTTCTTAAAAAGTTGATTTTCAAATCTCTTGAAATTACATGCAACCTCAAATATGAAAGTTGTTGCTTTGCCTTTGGATGTGGATGCTAAATTTTAGCAGCATAATACTTATTTGATGATTGATTTGATTTTTACATAATAGAATTGCATAAAGATGTGAGATATGATTATGAATGAATAGACTTGCATAAAGTGTGGGATATTAAATTGATGAATGAATGATCCTATTTATAGACTTTTTGAAGAAAAAATAAATAGTAATGAGGATAAGATCAAATACTTCAATTCATTAGAGAATCTGTGGAGTCAACTTGACTTATCAATAGAAATTTTTCATTTCAAAGTGATAAGGAGATAATATTGAATTATCTAATTAAAAGGATGGATAATTGTGCTCAAGGCTTAAATTTGATGGTCAACCTTACTTGTCAACAATTTTTTTTAATGACAGTTATCTATTCAAAGGTGCCCTTAAAACATTATGATATACCTTAGTGTAAGTAAAATTATATATAAATCAAATATGTATATGATTACATTTCTATATAAATTTTGACAGTCTATCCAAAATCTCTCCTTCCATCTGATACAATCTTCTTATAATTTTGATTGTATTTTACAGCAAAAATCTCTAAATACAATCATACGGCCATCAAATTTAAGCCCTGATTGTGCTCATAAAGTTTACATTCAAATACTATGTTGACTAATGGTTGAAAAAAAGTTTCTAAAATAAAGAAAAGTTAATTGAGGAGTGAAGATAAAGTTTCTAAACAAAGACTAGGTTAACTAATTAGTGATGATGGAGTTGACTGATGATTCAAAAATAGAAATTATGATTTGAAAATGGATAATGAGTATAATAAATGATATGATAAATGATAATTAATGGATAATAAATTAAAGTGTGGGATATAAAATTGATGAATGAACGATCCTATTTATATACCTTTTGAGGAAAAAATAAATAGGAGATGAGGATAAGATTAAAAACTTCAATTCATTAGAGAATTTGTGGAGTCAACTTGATTTATCAATAGAAATTTTTCATTTCAAAATGATGAGGAGATAATATTGAATTATCTAATTAAAATTATGGATAATTGTGCTCATAAAGTTTCCATTCAAATACTATGCTGACTAATGGTTGAATTTTTTTTTCTAAAATAAAGCAAAGTTAATTGAGGAGTGAAGATAAATTTTCTAAACAAAGACTAGGTCAATTGATTAGTGATGATGGAGTTGACTGATGATTCAAAAATAGAAATTATAATTTGAAAATGGATAATGAGAATAATAAATAATGTGATAAATGATAATTAATGGATAATAAATTAAATTGTGGGATATAAAATTGATGAATGAATGATCCTATTTATAGACCTTTTGAGGAAAAATTAAATAGGAGATGAGGATAAGATCAAAGACTTCAATTCATTAGGGAAACTGTGGAGTCAACTTGACTTATCAATAGAAATTTGTCAGTTCAAAGCGATGAGGAGATAATATTGAATTGTCTAATTAAAATTATGGATAATTGTGCTCATAAAGTTTCCATTCAAATACTATGTTGACTAATGGTTGAAAAAAGTTTCTAAAATAAAACAAAGTTAATTGAGGAGTGAATATAAAGTTTCTAAACAAAGACTAGGTCAACGAATTAGTGATGACGGAGTTGACTGATGATTCAAAAATAGAAATTATGATTTGAAAATGGATAATGAGAATAATAAATGATGTGATAAATGATAATTAATGGATAATAAATTAAAGTGGGATATAAAATTGATGAATGAATGATCCTATTTATAGACCTTTTGAGGAAAAATTAAATAGGAGATGAGGATAAGATCAAAGACTTCAATTCATTAGAGAATTTGTGAAGTCAACTTGACTTATCAATAGAAATTTGCCATTTCAAAGTGATGAGGAGATAATTTTGAATTATCTAATTAAAATGATGGATAATTGTGTTCATAAAGTTTCCATTCAAATACTACGTTGACTAATGGTTGAAAAAAAGTTTCTAAAACAAAGCAAAGTTAATTGAGGAGTGAAGATAAAGTTTCTAAACAAAGACTAGGTCAACTTATTAGTGATGATGGAGTTGACTGATGATTCAAAAATAGAAATTATGATTTGAAAATGGATAATGAGAATAATAAATGATGTGATAAATGATAATTAATGGATAATAAATGATAAGTAGTATTTGATAATAAATGATTGGTGATTAATTTGATAATCAATAGTAATTAAAAGGACAACAAGGTGGACTATTTTTAGTGTCTATGAATATCTTTTGTATTCAACTACATTACCTAGAGGTTAAATCACATGATGCTATAAAAAAGATAAAAGCTTTCTATATTCTAACATTTATCTTTTTATCAATTGATTAAAAATGAGGAAGACATAACTAAGAAATCTCATCCCAACACATGCATCTTTTGGTTGTTACATTTTAAATATGTACTTTGTTGTATATCTTTGCTATTGTATTGAATTCTAATACATCTAAAAATAAAAATATGAGTCATATATTACTCTCTAGATCAACATGGTTAAAGAAATATAATTGTGGAAGGTTTGAATTATATATGTGTATGTGTATGTGCACGTGTGTGTACAAAATATCAAAGAGGAGCTTAAGAGCCTAGAATATGAAACTGTCAAATCTTAAATGTTCTAGCTTTTTCTAATATTACATGATGTGTTTATATCTTATTTGTGATAATTTTGCAAAATTGAAACCACTTCTAATGGCTTTGCTACGTAATGACAAGTTTGATAGTTGGTGAAGTTATCTAGCAATTTTAATTTTGGTTGATTCGATTAGTAATGACTATATTTCAACTAGCATCATCATCACCATGAGTTTATTTATCACTTTGTGTTGGTGTAAATAGAGTCATTATTCACCTAGTTAGCTAATCACCTTTCTAGGATTGACCTATTCACACCTAGCTAAAGTTTACTTAGGAGTTTTAGTCTTTTGTATCACTTCATAGCATTGAGACATGTGTCCTCATCATTTAAGACACCTACTACTTGCATATTTGACACTTTCTCACACACTTGTCAAGTGAGCTCACAAGTGTTGCATTATTAGAGGTTTAGTCAAATGTTTAGTTATACCTTCTTACCTCATCTAACTTGCCTATATATGCAAGAATTCATCATTGTATTATACACTCTTCATTGTATATCAATAGATGTGCACTATTGTGCTTATTTGTTCACTTGTGGAATTTTATTAATTTGAACTCTTTGATCGTTCTATCTCTATTATCCTCTAAAAATATATGTTTTACAACTTTGTTCAAGTGTCTTTATAACAAAATGAGTCTTTAAGAGCATTTAGTACAACATAGTTTTCATGTGAGAGCTACTTAATGACTAAGTTATATAATTTTGACTAATTTAAGTGATATATTTTGGATCATTGGATTAGTACAATGTCTTCTTTGAAATTTATATACATCAATATGAATTCAAAATCTTTTGGATTATAACTGCATAATTATTTTTGGTATCAATATTTTGGATCACACTCTATGATCCTAACTATGATCCAAAATCTAAGTGTGATCCAAAATATTGATACAAAAAATTACTACAATTATAATCCAAAAGCTTTCAAATTTGTAGTGATGAATTCTTTAAAAGATCATATTTAATACATCAACATAGTTTTAATATCTTTTGTATTCAACTACATCACATAGAGGTTATATCATATTATGATGTTATAAAAGAAGATACAATCTTTCTATACTATACATTTATCATTTTATCAATTGATTAAAAATGAGGAAGTCATAACTAAGAAATCTCATCCCAACACATGCATATTTTGGTTGCTACATTCGAAATGTGTAGTTTGGTGTATATTTTTCTATATTATAGAATCCTAACACAATCTTAAAATATAAATATGAGTCATATATTACTCTCTAGATCAACATGGTTAAAGAAATGAAATTGCAAATGATTTAGATTATTTGTCTATATGTGTATGTGTACACGTGTATGTGTATGTGTATGCGTATGTGTATGCGTATGTGTATACATACATATGTCTATATAGATATATAAACACATATATATGTATGCATGTATATGATAAGAATTTCAATGAGGAGCCCAAGAGAGCCTAGAAACTTAGAATATACTCTCAAATCATAAATGTTCTAGCTTCTTCTAATATTACATAATGTGTTTATATCTTCTTTGTGACAATTTTTGGCAACCATTGAAACCACATCTAATGGTTCTACTACATAGTGACAAGTTTGATAATTGGTGAAATTATCTAACAATTTTAGTTTGGTAGATTCTATTAAAAAGATTATATTTCAACTAGCATCAACATCATGATGAGTGTGTTTATCACTCTAAACACCCTTTACCTTTGTTACGCTCTAACTATATGCATCTTACAACTTTGTTCAGGTGTCTTTTTAATAAAAATGAGTCTTTAAGAGCATTTAGTACAACATAGCCTTCATGTGAGAGCTACTTAATAACTAAGTTAGCTAATTTGACTAATTTAGATGATATATTTTGAATCGTCAGATTAATGCAATAAGCCTCCTTTGAAATTTATATACATCAAAATGAATTCAAAACCTTCTAGATTATAACTACGTAGGTATTTTTTGTATCAACATTTTGGATCACACTTTGTGATCCTAAGTGTGATCCAAAATATTGATACAAAATCTGCTACACAATTATAATCCAAAAGCTTTCAAATTAATAGTGATGAATTTTTAAAAATATCATATTTTTAATACATCAATATACTTTTAATATCTTTTGTATTCAACTACACCACATAGAGGTTATATCATGTGATGCTATAAGAAAAGATAGAATATTTCTATACTCCAACATTTATCTTTTTATCAATTGATAAAAAATGAGGAAGCCATAATTAAGAGATCTCATCCCAACATGTGCATCTTTTGGTTGTACATTCTAAATTTGTAGTAATGTGTATATCTTTGCTATAGTATAAAATCCTAACATGATATAAAAATAGAAAAGTGAGTCATATATTACACTCTAGATCAACATGGTTAAAGAAATTCAATTGCAAAAGGTTTGAATTATATATATCTATATGTATATGTATGTGTACATTTGTGTTTGTATATGTGTGTGTGCATGTGTATATATACACACACACACACACATATAGATATATATACAGTTGTGTATGTGTGTATATATGTGTATCTATACTTATATATAAACATGTATATATATGTACACACAAACACACACATATACGTGTATATATGTATACGCACACACATATGTGTCTAAGGATTTTATAGATTTCGATGTTTGTATTTTTATATAGTGAACCATAATATTATGAGAGCAGACAATTAAATTAGAAGTTATATTTCGTTAAGCTATCACAAATAGGAGATCTAATCTATCAAAGTCATTCAGATGTCAATCCTAATCCAATCACATCTCAACATAATTTTAACCTTAATAAATACTATAATCAAGACACATAACATCATTGAACCCACCAATAATATAAAATATTTCATATTCAATAATAATTCGAAATCAACTAATTAAATTTAAAATACTTTCTTACCATAAAACTCATATTTTATAAATGAGTAAAGTAGAAAATAGCTTTCTACGCGTGGCAGTCAGAAAGACAGTGTGTACATGAGCAGCTTTACCAACCAATCATTGTCTGCCATGTCATACACACCCCCTAACTTCAATATATTATTATCGCTACAATTAACAAATCATCCGCTGTCCTTTCACTCTTGGCAAACATAATTAAAAGATCTCTGAAGAGTTCGAGACTGACAGCTGGTGGCTTTGATTGCCGGTAAGAGACGTAGAATTTTGCTTTCTTTAATTTCCCGTCGGATTTACGTTTTCTTGACTGAGTCCGTATTGGTTAGGTTGGTTAACGCGCTTGTAACTTTTCGATGGCTCCGACAATCGGACGGCAGAGAAACCAGGCGGCTGCATCAGTAAATCGCCGCATTTGTTGAACAGGTTTTTGGCTTTTGCTGGGAAAATTTACATTACAAAGAAGTGAGGGAATTGGATCAAGTTCTGCTGAGTTTCTAGATTCTTCTTTTTCTTTATTTTGTCTTTAATATGTTGTTATGGATCAATTTCTGTTATATATTGTTTGTATTTAATATTTTCTTATTATATTAATTTGAATTATTTATAAATTATATATTTTTAAAAAATTACTAAGTGATGTGGATTATGTTTATAGTTAAGTTATTAGTTTAAAAATTATACTTAAACAAGAGAATATTCTACATATTTAAAAATATATATAATAATGTAATCAAATAAATGGGTTCCTTAACAAAAAATTAGGTTAATGAATAAGATAGTTAATTCAATTTTAGAGTTGTGATAAATTATGTAATATAAATTTGAAATTAAAAAAATAACATACATAAAAATATTGAGCTAATTTTGATGGTTAATTAGTAGTTGTTTATTATTTTGAGCACAATTTTTGAATTATAACTTAGAATCACAACTTCTTATATGTATTGGAAATTGAACAATGAAATTTGAATTGGATCGCTTTAAGAATTTGGTGGACCGATCTTGAGCACCACAAGATCAATCTTGAATGCCATCGATCTAACAATCGAGGAGGATTTAATATGTAACACATAAATTTGAATTGGCTTGTTGTAGACTATTGGAAAGTATGTTACCTAAAAATTTAATATATATTGATTTTTAAGGAGTGGTGGTATTGAAAATTAACTTGGAGTGATTGTTGGATCGCAAGAGTTGCTTTCTAATATTTCGACCCCCTTGATTAGATCATCTTCATAGTCATGAAAGAATATCAAAGATAACAATAAGGCATGTAGGTGTCCTAGATGATTTGATGAAAATTAGGCTCCTTTTAGTGCTCCAAAGAAGTGCTCTTGGAACGACTCTCCTTTTTAGTACATGGGAATTTTAGATTTCAACTTATGAATTAAATTCACATTTAATTTCTTTGAATAGAATTTTTATTCCCCCCCTCAAAACAATGCACATTTAATGCCTTTAAATATCAAGAATTAGCAATAAATCACACAAAACATATATTGAGGTGACTCACAATAGCTAGTGAAATAGGCAGAGTTAGTAATTTTTTTATTTTTATTTTTAAACTTCAAGGGCCAATTCTACATGGTTTAGGAGTGAAACCACATGCCATTAGATTCTCCTAAGATAACTCTTACTTATCGAGGCAATGAATGAGTGTATGAATGTAAATGTAAGCAAAGGAGTAATAAATGGTGAATGTGTATAAATAGTTGCATATATGGATAGGATAAGGTTAAATTTTTGGAAATATGTGCTCAAGTTTGTACACAAGTGCATCCTTTTTTGATATGTAATTGTATTATTAAGATATTGCATCAAAATGAGCCCAAAACTAAAATGGAATTGGGATGGGTATGAAAATTTCACCATTATATTTTGTGCCTACTTGAAGGTGCATGTGAATCATAAATGAACATGTATTTCAAAGTACATATGAACTCTCATAAACATGCATGTAAATTAAATATTTAGACATACAAATAAATGAGGTCCATGTAATGTAATGGACCTAATTAGATAATTTGTGTATTGCTCCCCCTTGGCATGTATGCTCCATAAGAAAATATAAAATAAAGAAACAATATGCAATGACTAGCTTCCATCATGCAATTAAATATAAGTACAAGTGCAAGTTGATATCACTATCTATGAAAATGAGAGAAGGGGGTTAGAATTTTTTTATCTATATGTAAAGTGGTATGGTAATAAATTCCTCTCATGTAGTGGCAATAGGATGATATATCTTAATAGGCACTACTATGTCATGTGATCAAGGTTTATTTGGACATAATGATGAGTCTGTGTGCAAGAACTTTTAGTTGTTTGTAATATCAACATAAGAGTATTAGTGAACTTGAGATATGCCTCCCATTTAATTGGTTGCATCCATTTAATGTAAATCGTTGAAGGAGAGGGGAAAAGAGTGTGAAAATAGCTAAGAAATCTAAACAAATGAAAACGAGAGAGAGAGAGAGAGAGAAAGCAATGAACAATGCTTTAAAAGATTTAAGATGAGAGGAATGGAGGTGAATTTTGTAAAGGAGGAATATCCTAACTAAAGTGTGTGTATTATGTAAAGTAAATAAATGTCATAAACACATGATCTAAACACATGATCTAAACCATAGGAGGATTGAAGGAAAAATTTTCAAATTAAAGTAATAATCTATAGAATTTATAGAATGTATACAAAAAGCTCTAGATTAGTATGCAAACACACATTTAAGTAAAACATAAGAATTTGTAATATAATTGCATTGGAAGAAATAATATTTGCATAATAAAATATACAAGACTTGCTAGCTTGAACTGAATTCTATCAATATCTTGTACACAATAGTGATTTATACAAATAGGCCATCAACTAGGCCCTCAACAAGTTGTTGAAAAGTGTCATGTGTATATGATGCACATTTCATGTGGACAAGAGTGAATGAAACATGTTGAAATTGTATGGTGACAAATTTCACACTTGTGTGGTTGGTTGAATATGTGGTGTATGTCTAGCTAGATGTTGGATGCATATGGTAGCAAAATGGTTGTGTCCAAGTTAATACATATACACCCATGTGCAATGCCAAAAATTATAGATGAACAATGTTACACAAAGATGCATAAGGATGTGTTTAGTAATGTGTGTAATTATCTTATGCAGAGTTATGATGTGATTGTTTAGTGCATCTTAAGTTTAAACAAGTGGAAAAACTAAGAAAATGGTTGATAATTATGCACACAATTATGTTCATATCAATGCATTATGTTATGAAATATGGACTATTGATAATTATGAATGTACACAAGTTTATCCCTAGTATATAAAAAAATGAGAAATATGGGCGTCCCTTTAAAAAAATGAGATAAAATCATATAAGCATACATATCACCAAGAAGGCATATGCCACTAATGTAGCTCAAATAAATAGCACATAGTGATATAGGTAAGGCATGAGGTCCCTAATGATAATATTTCCCCAAGAACATGACAAAGCATGCAAGAAGTCAATAGTGTGGGGATGTCATAATGGCTCTGATGTGTAGAATAACTCTAGAAGCATGATAAGGATATGTAAGAATAATAAAGAAGGAGGAAGGCATGCCATCCCCTAGTTTACAAGGATATCTCTAAAATCATAGTATGGAAATGAAAGTACATAATATATAGTACTATGAGATAAGTAATGAACATATTATCAAACTAAGCATAAGATAATAGCATGATAATGTTCATGGGTATTAATATAGAATAATCAACATATACTTGTGGTCTTTGAAGCATGGTATGAATCATAGTCATGTGACAAGAATCATAAGGCATGGACCATAGAATCATAAATATACAAGGATGAGAAATATAAGAAAACAATACTCCTAGTAAAAATAAACAAGCATAGGGAGAAAATAGGCATACAAGTAGGAAATAATTTAGGGAAATTATTAGACAAAGTGAAAAACATGAGAAAATTAAGAGTAAAATTAGCAATGAAGGTGTGAATAATTATAAGACAAAATTTGTAAAATAATAACTAAAGAAAATACCCCCAACTCCCCCCAGGTTGGGGAAGGTAAAAAATGAAAGTGCTTTAGAAGGTAATATGAGCACACAAAGACAAAGAAACAAGGTATAATGAAAAAGGAAAAGGGGAAAAAGATAAATGGGAAACTAGAAGCATGGGAGGATCATCATCATCAACCTCATCCCAAAATGCATCAATATAAAAAAATTCATTGATTCTTACATTTTCTTCTTCATGGTTTACTTCTTGTATCACGTGTGTCTCTTGTTGACAATCCTTTACAAACACATTAGTAATTGGTTGCAAATTAGGTGGTTTCTCTTTTATATTAGGTGTAACCTAACATGGAGTGGGTAAAATTTTGGAGTTGTGTCAAGCTTTAGGATAACTTAGCAATCTTGAGAAAGATAGTCTTAACCAAAAAAATTGGGCAAAATAGTTTCTCCTAAAATGACTTCTACCTACCTAAGTCCTACATGAATACTAGAGTTCTAGGGATATGGGATATTTTGGTTGGAATTTATATAGAACTTAAAATTACCCCTCATGTTTCACTTATTTTTAATATGATTTGCTTCTAACTAAAAAGCTCGTGCCTATACATACAAGACATGTGTGAGCATCTACAACCTTCAACTCTAGGTATGTTTTGAATTCTCTATTTTTCAAGGTTTTGAATATAAAGTTTAGTTTTAGTGAACCTTTAATCTTTAATTAATTTTTTTATATACTTTTATTTAAAAGGAAATAAATTATGCACGTATATTGACATATATACATATCGACACATATATGTATTTGTATGTGTGCATGTATTTATATTTATACGTATATGTATATGCATGTGTATATATATATATATGTATACATATATATACATATACATACATATATAATATATGCATACATGTATATATATGTATACATATATATACATATACATACATATATAATATATACATACATGTATATATATGTATATATATATTTAATGAGAAACTTAAGTATTTATACATCTATACACACACATATATAGACATATATAGACATATCCACACATATATGGACTATTGATAATTATCAATAGTCCATATCTATATAAGTGTGTATATAGACATATATAGACATATATACATGTAAACATATTTGTATGTGTGCATATGTATGCATATTAAAATGTATGTGTGTATGCAAACACTAAACCTAAAAGACCAACAACACCAAAGCCCAAACCCTAAGCCATCAACACCAAATCCTAAATCTCAAACCCTATATAATAGAAATTGTATAGCCTTTAAATACTAAACCTAAATTATATACCATAAACCTCAAATCCTAAAGTTTATACTCAAAACCCTAGACATTATTAAACCTCTAGATAATACCAAACTTGAAATAAAAAACCCTAATCCCTATTAATAATAAACTCTAAACCATAAAACATTCAAACTAAAGTTACAAGGATTAGACACCCTAAACTAGCTATATCCACACTGATTAAACTCCAAACCCTACATCATAAACCTTCAAATCCTTAAACCCTTAACTTTGAATTTAGGTATTTTCCTTAAACACTAAATGTCAAAAATTAAATCAAAAGTTTATAAATTCTTTAATTCTATACCCTCAAACTTAAATTTAAACCCTATATCTTAAACTCCTAAAATCCTCTTGAACCATAAATCTCTAACACCAAACCCTAAACCCCAAAGCCTAATTTCCATTTACCATTAACATTTTAAGCCCTACATCCAAAATAAACTAAGTAAACCAAAATTATATCCTATATCCCAAACCCTACATTCTAAACCCCAAATTCCAAACTCTATTAAAATCCTCAAAAATACCAAACTTGAAACCCAACACTATTTAGTTTCCATTAAATCTTAAACCCTAAGTTCTATGTAAATCCAAATCCTCTTGAACCAAGCATGATATAAACCCTAAAATTCTCTTAAGCCCTAATCATAAACTACAAAATATAAACTAAATACACATTATTTTCTCCTTTTAGCATAATGTTCAAACCCTATGTCCCTAATGTTTACCAAATCATAAATCAAGGAAACTCTAGATACTAAACTCCAAACCCTACATCACAAAACCAATCCTCAAACCTTGTTTCCCCTAGAGTTCACCACACCTTAAACTAGGGAAACCTTATCTACTTGAATTATTATATCCTAAAACCTAGAAACCCAAATCATATACCCCAAACCCAAGTTATGTAGTATGTAGTATGCATGCATATATTATATATGTATGCATGAATAGATGTGTACATGTAGTATATGCATGCATGCATGCATTTACATGTGTGTACAAGTATGCAAATATAAGTGATTAAAATTAAATCAAAGTAGTTCATTTATTTTTTTAAAAAATATTAATTTAGTTTGTGAATTTATTTAATGTATATCTATGTCCATGGGTGATCCTTATGAGCCTAATTAGAGAGGTTTGTCTATTTGAAGACTCTAAGATGCCTTGACCAAATCTCTCATATTAAGCTCATCAGGATTGAATGGGAAACTAGTGAGTAGTTTTTGTATCAACACCTATTACATGACCTAGAAATTGAGGCACCTCATATCCTCTTGAAGGATTGTGCTACAACACATGTTGATTTATATAATTGGTGTTTGACATGTGTAAATATAGTGTTAAGATGAATTCCATGCTCCAAATAACTAAACCCCTCAAATTAGTCTCATAATGATCATAAGGAAAGTATATCTTTAAGGTGTCTCTTGACCTTGTTCCTACTGTTAAAATTATAGTGTGATTTTTGGGTATAAAATAGAAAAACTCAATTTCTAGGCTATAGGGTTGGCTTTTAGCCAAAAAAAAATTTCTAGCTGCTTATCATTGTTTATGGGGTGGCCACTGGGTAGATCTCTTCAAGTAGTTCAATTTAAAAAAAGAGAGCCCAATTGGCCTAATGGATCAAAATTTATGGCCTCTAAAAGTTTACATAGGAAACATAAAAATTTGTTGGATGCATAAAAGAGATGTAAATGGGATTTACACCTATTGACCAACTTATGACGTATGCTATGACACATCATAAGACATCTTTGATTGAGGGATAATTTGGGCACCAATTTTGGGTGGTTTCTAGCTCATGGGTTTCTAATTACTATTTGATGGTTTCAAGTTTTGTAAGTCCTTTATATTAAGTGCTTGAGATGGAGATTGTGTGTGAAGTTTGTGGATATCGTTAAGTTGTAAGAATTTCTCTTGATCTCTAGTTGGTGATACTCTTGCGAAGGCTATTTGTAAGTGTATTATAATCGTGGTTAACTAAATAATATATTAAGTTGCTTTAGAAAGTGGATTTTTTCTCTCGAAAGGATTTTCCCCGTGTACACTCGTGTTATGATATATATTATTTATTTTATGTTTTTTTTTCTTTACTTTATGTAATTGTTAAAAGATTGAAATTCCCAGAATGCCATCCTCATAATATTAGTTTAGGAAGCATTTTCATGTACCCTACTTCCTTTCCCAAAATGCAAGATTTCTTTTTATGAACTGTTTAAGTTACACCATTTTAGATATTCAAAAAATATTATAAAAAATGAGCCACATATCTTCTATCAGAAGTAGTTTTATCACTAATTGGAAGTGGACCTCCTTCATGATAGTCCATTCAATTGCACTACTTTGTTTTCCATTCACATCAAGATTTACATGTCTATAACACATACACAACATGATTGCTACTTTCTCTAGGTGGTAATATTGACTTTAAATTTTAGTTTGAGGGCTAAATATATAATTCTTAGAAAAATATATAGAAAAAATAATACAATCATATAGGAAGTAATCCTTTAACTCATATAATTATTTAGCTTGTCACCTTGTACCATGACAATGTTGGATATGTGGATATATAAGATCATGAAATTTAACTATAAACTAATTGAAAGACAAATTACTTTCTTTAAGGATTTTTTAATTATATTTCTAACTTATAAGTGTACCTTTCATATTCATATATTTTCTAAATTTATTCCCTTTTGTTAACCTTAATCCGTGTGTGTGTATGTGTATAAGTCTTGTTTTTACATGACAATTAAATACAATATGGAATTGTTAAAGATTGATCCAAGTTCTCCAAATAAATCACTAATCTTAAATATTGATTTATGATTTTTAAATAGATCAATTTAGAGTTTCATCCATGATATATGATTAATTTTTAAACATTAGTTGAGAGTTGCAATATCTCTTAGACTTATTTAATCATTAGAATAGTGCACCATGCATTACAAGTTGTTTAGTCCAATCTCTTTTTTGTTGAATTTTTATTAATAAGGCATAATTAAAATATACTATTCTTGTAGTATAGTTCATGTTCTACAAGCATTTACTCTTATTTCTCAATAAGGAATGTGAAATCTATGTGTTCCTTGTTAGAAGGACCACACTATTAGTTGGTCTTCTTGATAAGCCTTTTGGCAAATGAAATTGAGGGGCCTTTTCAATATGTTTATCTTCTTAGGTGGGACTTTTGATTATTTTGGCCTCAACTAGTTCTAGTGCTTTAGAAATTAGAAATTTTTACAACCTCCCTTAGAAGACCTTTCTATGTTGCTTTCTATCCGCCTAAGGATAATTATTCTATACCCTTTAGTATGGCAACAAACATTTAATTCTATGATATATCTTATTTTGACTATGGTTAAATCTTAATTTATGATCTTATACTTTTTTATATTTACCTTTATTTAGTCACTTTTACCTTCCATGTCCATCTAGATACTTTTTAATGTTTGATGAATAAATATTTCAAATACCTTTCAAAATTGTAATTGTCATAATTGTATACCTTGCACTTCCTTAGGTTCATTTCATACTCAATTTGACATGATTATTGTTAGATGATGAGAAGTGTACAAGTGGTGTGATTTTTTCTAAGAGATGACATGTAACCCAAATCTTACTTAATCCCATATGCACTCATTTGCAAGGGCCAAACTCAACCCTTTACTCTTTTTATTTCAAGGTTCATATTTGTAATTTGTGGGATTGAACCCAAGTTAATTTTTTGATTTGTGAAAATGAATCAAATATAGAGTTGACCTAATTCTTCCAACTAATCATTATGTGTAGAATTGAAGCACAAAACATTTCACTTGCCCCCTTTAGTGTTGTATTTAAGGGATAACCCTACTTCATTTCAAATCATCTGATCACCAAAAAACTAAAGATCCAACATACATTTGAATATTCATAAGCATTAATTGCTATATTGCTTGCTTACATCAACATCTCATGTATTCTTTACATGATTAATCTTACTACTTTTTCTTTTCCAAAAGATGTTAAATTAGTATCCTATGGGTTTGATGAAAGGAGAGTACACCCAGCTAGTAAACTCCTTAAAAGGTGTTTTTAAGCACTACTAGTCAGGCATGATTAATTTTATACATGTAGGCAAACTCAAAATATCAAATTTTAACAAATAATGGATTTGTATGCTGAATTTTAGATCTATTGATTCAAGTCAGATCCATATTTCACACAAATTGCTTCTATGGTCATAAAAGTGACTTGTGATGATAGACAATGAACTTGCAGGTTCTAAAATATTTATTTGATCAATCCTAATTTTCTTGCATATTAGTGAATCACTTATAACCATATATCATGACATATTTGGATTAAATTTCTAGTTAAATACCCTTTATTTATTTAATTTCTATATTTATTTGAAATACTTTATTCTAAGTAAATTCTAACATCCATTATTTAATCCTGAAATAATTTTCATTTTTTTTTACCTTAAAATAATGTGAAAGGAGATTCACTCCCTCTTTTCACCAATACATATACTCAAATTATTTTAAAAAAATATATAAAATTTATTTAGTCTATCTTTCATTATTTATAATTCACCTTGAAACCTCATATCCATCATTATTTGTAATTCACCTTTAAATTTTATAAGTAGTTTTTTTTACATAATTACTTCTCTCATGCTTTTAACGTCAAGAGGGGTAATTACAATGGTAGTGAGGGGAGTAGATAGTGATAGTGCAATATATATAAATATAATAAGCTTGAAAAGTTAGAAACTTAATAAACTAGCATATATTTAAATTCATCTACCTAAACCGTACCCAAAGACATGTATAATATAGGCACCTTGAAACCTTTCAACATCTTTTAAATATATGTATTTAAGGTATTTATGCTAACTCAAATACTTGGGAGCATGAATAACCATTGCAAGATATTAATATGTGTAAGTTTGCAAGAGCACAACAAAAATTTAGATATTAAATAAGAGAACACTAGTGAAAAAGATGCATATATACTTTTAATTAATACATAAACACAATTAATCTAGACTAATAAATATTGAAGAATTTTGGAGCTAGATAGATTACTAGTACAAATATTTACTGCTTATAGAAAAGAAAACAAGAAAGACGAATTACTTAGCTCTATGACTCAATAATAAGTGCCAAATACATAATGCGTTAAAAACTATGGACCTTGGGATCAAGAAACAACCTTCATAATTGAACATATATATCATAATTATAATACTCTTTCATGCTTTGCTTTGGATTAGGTTTGTTGGCATGGCTTGATTCATAGTTATAAATTTAGCCTATAGTCACAAACACAACCTTTGATAACCCTTAAAGTATGCCCTTTGTGCAATGTGAAAAGTAGACTATATGATCTCTCACAAAAAAAAAGGGTTAGTAAATTTTCTAGTTTTCACTTGATAGGATCTTATCATTTCTTGACATGTCAAACTATGCAAGGATGTTGAATTAATGTGTTTGACTAAATGATCAAAGACAAAAGACAAATGTATAGAAATCAAATTCATCATTACTTTAAGCACCAAATTCAAATGTATCACTATTGATTTGATTTTGATTCCTTGATAGTAAAATAAACGCAAATAAATATCTTTTCTACAAGCACATAACAATATATCACACAAACATGTACATAATTGGTTCTAGGTGAGAATATAGAGGAGACGGATAAATCAAACTTCAAATTTTAAAATTTGATTTTAGGTAGGTCAAGTTCATTTTTAAAGAAATGGTCCCACGACTATAGAGTTGACTTGAGATGAAACACATATAAGGAATAATAACAAATAAGGATAATCTAAAGATTAGTATATAGATCAAGACAAATAAGCCAAATGCATACAAATACACTTACATAAAAATAAAAAATTTCAATAAACATGAAATTATATGTGGATAATATTCTAATAAAGATTAGTATATAGATCAAGACAAATAAGCCAAATATATAAAAATACACTTACATAAGAAAAATATCAATAAACATAAAATTATGTTTGGATAATATTATGATACAATTACATAAATAAACTCAATTTTAAACGCATGAAGTTTCCACATTCCATGACAATAGTGACCAAAAATTTTTAGATTAAAACTGGTAAATTTTACATCAACGTTTTGGATCATACTTCATGATCCATCATCAAGATGCAATGAAGATAGAGAAGAGTGAACCATTTATTATCATTTACGAATACAAAACATTGTCTCAAAATAAACCCAAAACTACATTTAAAAAATTAAAATAATTTTAACCCACGAGGAGTCATTTGTATGGATCAACAGCATGACAGCTGTAAGTGTACGAGAGAAGGTGAAACTTTATCTTGACAGCCGCATTCTTTAGGAGTTCACATTACGTCCCATGTGCAGTCGTGCATCGCCTTGGAAGTTGGCCCCCACGCTGAATGTGACCATGCCTAATGCAGCTTTTTATCATTAACCCAATTATGTCCCCATCTCTAAATCCTAGGAAAGACATGTTATTAACTTAATAAAAAAAAATACACATCTTTCTAACTAATCGCTAGACTCCACGTGGAAAATAGAAGCTTGTCCCATAAATTAAAGTGGACCATGCAGTTGGGAAAAATTATTGTGCCCCCCAAGAGTAGCCATGTCCCTCGGGAAGCTTCCCTATTATTAGGGCAAATAATAACCCTGGTCACTTGGAAACAATTTGGAATTAAAAAAAACAACTGAATATATTAATATGATAATGAAAAATAGGTAGCAGTTAGAAGTGTAGGAATTCAAGAATTAATTGAAGACTAATAATAAACATAAAAACACAAATAAAACATTTAAACAGAGAATTAGTTTAGATATTTAAATTAGGTTTAGAAAATAATTAAATATTAAGCAAACAATTAGTTCAGACATATAAATTAGGTTTAGAAAATAAATAAATATTGAATTTTAATTGTAAAAATTAAATTTATTTAGAAACGATATTTTTTTCAATTTTTTGATGTGATGTATTGAAAATTATAGTTAAGTGTCAAAATTTGAAGATTGATTGTATTTTATTTTCATTGAAAGTTGTGCATGTGTATGTGGTTCTAATCTCTACAATTGTAAAAGTGAAATGGTCTATGGACTTCATAATTTTTTGGATATTTATAAAAGTGAAGTCGTGTATGAATTTGAAACTTTATTTGCATACATTAATTAATATGAATTTGATTATTGGGACATGTTTACCTTAAATCTTGGAACCCAAACTTTACTTAATGTTCCTAATAGAAGATACAATCATGTAGACTGCTCCTAAGAGATTATGAAATGTTAATATAACAATTTTAATCTTTTTACCATCGAATTCTAGATATACATGATATATTATCCTTTCTTTTCTTTAATTTTTAATGAATTTGAATTAATCTTACCAATAAATTTGATTGGAGCTATGAACCAGTTAGGCCATGAATGGGGACCTCATCCTCGACATGAACACACAATAACCAACCAAACCCACAAACACAATAACCCTCGTTAACCAACCAAACTCGCGAACACGATAGCCCAATGAGGGTCCCACACTGACCTGAATGCTTTTGAAACCATTGACATGTATGCCGCAATAGTTCACAATTTGCGAGCATACTAGATTAGCAAAGACACAAGCCTATAATCACAGTAGAACCTTGATGACAATATCAAGAATACCACAACTTAACCAACACATTGCAGATCAACCCCTATAAACTTATAACATTTAACCATATAATTTGAAATAAATTACAATTAAAAAAAAAAAAAAACTAATATTTAAAAAACATTATCCTCAAATTCATATCTACCATCCCAAAATACTTTAAAATCAAATCCAAATCTATAAATAAGGTGAAGATTAAATTAAAAATAAAGATAAAACTATTTTCACCGACAAATAAAACAGTTTTAGAGCAAATGTTTGTTAACCCTCAGTTTTTTTTTAATCTGACAGTCAACTTTGGGCACTAATGATTAGGAGTAAAACGCGGAAAACCGCTTTCTACGCGTGGCGGTCAGAAAGACAGTTTATGGTTGAGGTAGACAGCTCAGCTCTACCAACCAATCATAGTCAAAAGTCCGGTGCAGGCGCACTAACTTTAATATATCGTATAATATTAGATTATTATCTTTACGAATTAACAAATTACGAATCAGAAAAAGGAAGATTGTACCAGATTGATCGCTCGTGGGAAACGTCCACGTTGGCATTGTATAAAGACGTTTTAACGGTGAGTAGATTAAATTACGTAGATGATACGAATGTAAGC
The DNA here is from genome assembly GCA_007258455.2 of Sequoia sempervirens. Taxonomy (NCBI): domain Eukaryota; kingdom Viridiplantae; phylum Streptophyta; class Pinopsida; order Cupressales; family Cupressaceae; genus Sequoia; species Sequoia sempervirens. The sequence goes on from VDFB02000363.1 coordinate 43,078,436, forward strand.
GTGGATTAGTAATAATCTTTGGGGTGGGCGGCTGTTGTTGGTTGTCCGTTAGAGACGTAGAATTTTCACGTCAATGATTTCCCGTTTGCTTGACCAGGTCAGTACTTGTTTATTTATTTATATTTATTGGTTAACGCGCTTGCGAGTGTCGTCGTTGTTCACTTGGTCTCTAATATGGGGCGTTGGTTTGGATACGACGAGGGAGAAACCATGGTGCCTGCGTGAGTGAGTCTGTTTTCTTTCTCAATAGAACTTTGTGGTAGGGAATTTCTAGGGTTTCTAGAAAATGGATAGGAGCTTCTTTCTTTGACTGTTTCGCGAAAGCAACAGTGAAAATGTGGGGTGGACACGTAATGAAGAAGGGCGGCTTGGGGTTTTAGCTCATCTTTTCGTTTTTGGTATTGGCTGTGAAGAAGCCGCAGGAGAATTCCATCGGCTTCTGATAGTTTTGGATGCGATGTTTTGTGTCTTTTAGTGCCCGATCGCAGATGTTAAGTCCGCGGCAAAATGTATGCGCTGTTTTGCGTCGTTTTGTGCCCGACTGTAGATATTAAGTTGGGGGCAAAATGCAGGAGTTTTGTTGATAATTGGGGAGATGCATAAAATCTTTCTCTGTGAGCAATCCAAATATTTCTCTGTGGACAATCCGAATATTTCTCTGTGAACAATCCAAATATTTCTCTGCGAGCAATCTGTATATTTCTCTTTCAACAATCCATGTGAATTGCCCCGCGTCTGGAGAAATTTGGGTCGTGATCGTCCGGGTGCAGAATTTTTTTTGTGTTCTGAATAGTTTTGTGTGAGTTTTGACAGGCCAAATAAATTTGACCGAGGAAATTTTCTTTGTGAGTTTGCAGTGTAAATTGACCGTGTCTCATTGCAGATATGGATGATGAAAAGTTCAAGAGAGCCGATGAAGTTATCGGTTAGATAGTTTTTGCTTTCTAGGGAAAACAAATCCTGTTGTTTTTCTGTGGCACTCAAAGTTTAAGAAGCTTTCGTTCTGTCCAGAAAAAGGTTTTATCTGTTTCTTAACGGATAATTGTTGTAGTTTCTGTCGATGGATCTCTCCGGCATGAACAGTAAAGAAAACAAAGTCTTTATTGTGAAGTTTGTGTTTGTTGTGACCAAGCAGTGAGACATTTGTTTCCGAGACGTTAGTTTAACCGGCAGTTTAGGCGTCGAATCCTGGTGGATACCTAAAAGGAGTGTGTTTGCATGTCCTTTTTGTCTTTACAAAGCATACGGTTCAAATCCCAGTGATTAGTAGGTAATCTACTTTTATTGGTCCGCCTAACAAGGCGCAATTTCTAATTAATAACAAAGTTGAATATTAGTTTGGCGGGCAGCATGGGATGTGCGAGTTCCAAGGAGGGAATGAAGCGTGGAGAAGGAGAATTTAATCATCCGCTTGCGCGGAGTATGTCAATGCCAGTACATCACCCAGCAGAGAAGAAAGGAGACAGTTATCACGTAGTGGCCTTAACCTCAAGCACGTATGGAATCCTCAAGATGGATCCCGTGAAAGACATCGCCGCCATGGACGATGAAAAGTCCAAGCGCAGGGATTTGCAGTTACGGCATGGCTATTACAGCTTCAGGAAGAGTTTGGACCGGTCTTCAGAAATGGCCGTAAAGAAATGGTCTGAGGTGAACAATCTTATAAGCAATTATAAACTCTTCAAATCGGCAAATCACAGTAGAACCCCTTCGCTTGAAGGAGGAGCGCTGCCTGAGACGATCAATACTTGGGAGCTCATGGAAGGGCTGGAGGATGACTGTGGAAGCAGCCCTTTGCCTTTGCCCAACGGCCATGCCACAAGGAAGTCTATGGATCGAAGCCTCGACCGCTCGTTTTCTTTAAACACTGTCAAGGACATCGAGCAGCTTGCCAAGGACGAGCCCAAGGGCTCCATTTGGCATAGGGTTACTCCCGGCGTGAAGGTCGCCGATGAGAATTTTAAAGCTTGCTGCAAGCCGAACAAAATCAATGAAACAGTGAACGAGGGTTTGATGGATTCGCCCGGGGATTCGGTCGCGAAACCCCTGTGGTTGCAGCAGGCGGGGGATGAATTTCATGAGCTATGTCCTAATCTATTTGACGCAGATCTGATTTCGTCTTTCAAAAAAGCTATGGATGATATTTCCCCTAGGGATCCATTGGAGCCCACATGCCGATCGCCGACGCCGCTTAGCCCTAATGTGGAGGATGAAAAAGGGGCTTGTGGCAGGGTTTCCAGGTCACGCTCCAGCAGTTTTCAGGCCAGGTTGAACAGCTTCCAGCAGAAAATAGACGAAGGCAAGCCCCCCCTAACCCCCAAGACCCCTAAAAAATCTCCTCCTGCCAAAATCACCAAGCAGAAGGCAGCGCCTCCGGGAGGCGACGATAAAGTAGTTTTGTATTTCACTAGCCTGAGAGGAATCCGAAAAACTTTCGAGGATTGCTGCACGGTGAAGATGATTCTGAATGGTTTTAGGGTTCGGGTGGACGAGAGAGACATTTCAATGCATACGGCCTTTCGGCAGGAACTGCAGGATTTATTGGAGAAGCCATCAACCGTTCCCAGGCTATTTATCAGGGGGAAATACATTGGTGGGATGGAGGAAATTCAGCAACTGCATGAAGTAGGTGAATTGGCTAAGTATTTGGAGGGCTTTCCGGTCAATACTTCTTTTGAGCCCTGTGATGGGTGTGGCGATGTGAGGTTTGTTCCGTGCCCTGATTGCGATGGAAGCCGCAAGATTTTCAGAGAAGAGGGAAATTTGATGGCGGTGAGGTGTTTGCAGTGTAATGAAAACGGTCTCATAAGGTGCCCTGTATGCTGTTCTTGAGGAAAAGTCTTTTGTTAAAGCTTCCTTCCTCCTTTGGCAGTGTAACTATACGATATCGCACTTGAGGGACTGGACCAGACCCACAACTCAAATTTCATGGGACCTGGACCTGAGAGCTCTAGTGGCAAGCAATATATCAGGTTGGCTGCTTCTGTTTTCTCCCCCTCAACATTTTCTTTTAATTTCTAGAGGAGAGGATCTGTATTGAAAACCATGTACCAGAAGTGTTCAAGTGCTTTTGAATACCTCCTCACAAAAGTATTTAGGTTAGATGCTTTAAAGTACCTCCTTTCAAACGTATTTAAGTGAGGATGATTGTTTCTTTCGGTGTTAGGTTTATGACTATATTTTTTAAAGATGGGGTCTGCTACATATTCTGTTTAAGATAAATGAATAGCTCCTTTTCAATGGAAAGGAGCTCTCTGCGTCTTTTGTATCTTTTATTTTTTTAAGGACCATTCACAAGGTCTGATCAGAAATATTTCTGATTCATTACAAGACTTTATAAGAATTTATCTGTAAATACAGGTCTCCTCTGATTCATAATATATCAAAAAAACTTAGAGGAAAAGCTTGGTCTGGTTGTCTTGTAAATTTCATCCTTCCATGGTTTGTAATGAAAATCATCTATTTAAATTTTTTGACGTAAAAACTATGCCTTTTAGATGAGCCTTCACAGTTACCACATTCTTTAGTATGGATTGTGCAGGATGGAATAATTATACCTGTTTCGTTTCTGGTAAATTTGTTTTGTGATGATCATTGGTTCAATGCTGTGTGCTTTTTTCTGAATGAATCTTTATGATGTTTACACATGTCCTGCAATGATTTTGTGATAGTGTGATATTTAAGTTTCTTGTATAGAATGATGATCCATGTGGCATCTAGCCCTCTGAAAGGGAATAGCTTTGCAGTAGACTAATTACTTTCATTCATTTGCAGTGGTGCCACTGCTGTGATTTTGTTTTCGTAATTTGGGTTTTCTACATGCTATAACACATTCACCTGACTACAACTGCTGTGATTTTGTTTTCGTAATTTGGGTTTTCTACATGCTATAACACATTCACCTGACTACAACAGCAACTTTATATGATTATTAAAATTCATTATACTCAAGGCCCCTTCATATAATTTACAATTATTTCTGTTGTATCACTGCTATATCACACTCTACAGAGTTATCTTCATTGATTGAATTATTATTTTTTCTCTGTCATCTTGTTTTAATAAATAATTGTTAACTGTTTTTGCCGTTTGGAATTTGGTTTGTGCGACATGTTTCATTCACCCAATGCTCATGTCAAAGCATTATTTAACATTGTAACAGAAATGCATTAGAACTTTACCCACAGGCATATAATGATTTTAATTCAAACATTGATTTATTTCATGGTTAAGGCCTTGAACTCCGACAGTCTTATCAACCAAATGTTAACTGATTTTGGAATTTGGTGGTTGTGAGAAGCTGCAGTTTGTATCAGATCTTTTTTAAACATAAACTCAAAATTGTCAGAACTAATAAAGGCTTACAATTCATCCGCAGTTGTATAAATGGATTTAATTAAAAAATGGTTTTATTCCATGGTTTAGGCCTTAAAACTCTGACTACACTAGTGAACCCTAATGCTTCTTGACTAGTTTTTACCTCTCTGTGCATGACGAGTTAAAGATTAACCAACTGTGCACTGTCTTGCCAAAGGCAACAACCCTGAAGGGCATGCTCACCTGAGATGCAAGTGGATTCGAGACTCAATACTTGGTCTGCCCTGATGATTTAAGCCTGCATATCAGAACAAACACACATACAATAAATATGCAACACAAAAGTAAAAGCTTAACAATAACTCAGATTTGCACAAATACAGAAGCTTCCCATTAACATCATGATGAACAAATGCAATGGCCTCTCTACGATTCTACATAAACCTCCTCTCAAAGCTTCAATCTAAAACCCACCGTTTAAAATGAATAGGAATTAGCATATAAGTATGGAAACTTATCTATAATAGGCAATTAAGTCTATTATATACATAAATTTAGGTCTTCTATTATATACATAGCAATTAAGTCTTCATGGCCTACTTTTGGTGCCAACAATGATATTGATCTGCAGGTTAGCATATTTTCATATTCTGTAACTATTCTAACAAGCATTGTCACAGTTTAGCTTAACGTAGTTTCCTTGTGTTGAGAGAATGCAGACCAATTTAAGTTAATGGCTAGTCAACGGTATCTGTTCATATTCCACCCCCAAATACCTTGTTTCAAGATAACTTCTAATAACTAGTCACTATATCAGTTAATATTCACTACCCAAACACATTTTTTCAAGAAACACTTTTTGTTCTGATTAATTTCTGTGGAAGTACTATATAGTTTAATTACTGTGTTAGTATTTTATAAGTGTCATAATGTATCTTACGGATGTAATCGAATGTAGTTTCTGTCAAACATTAATGGCTAGGAGGGGTCCTCAAAAAATGCGATGGGAGTGGCAACTTCTATCTTCAACAAATCAAAATAAAAAATATAGTAAAATTATGATCTAACATTCTGTTAGCAAAATGAAAGATAATGCTGGATAGCTATTACGAGGTTGGGAAAAATTGGTGATATCTTACTTGTTGATCTCTGATCAAGGCTGACCCCACATTTCTGCCTAACTGAGAATTAGAATGTCTTACAAAATCATATGACCCTAGTAGGAAGGGATATAAGTCTTAAAGGAGGTTGCACGAAGAGGGTTTCTGTAGCAATATTCTAGGCGATTCTCAAAATTTACCCCTTTAATGTTAGAAATGTTTAGAATATGCCATCAAAAATTCAATGTTTTTACTCCTCAAGAGTAAACATCGTAGAGCATGTTGGAGAGAGGCTTCGATCAGATATGCAGATACAGATCAAAACCGTAATTATGGTTTTCCTACAAAAGATTCAAATTTAAAGATATTTGTGCGCTATGAGTCCATATTGGCTGCATGTTAAAAAATGTAAAGTTGCGTATGTGAGCTGTCCCTATTGAGAAAATTAAAGAAGTCCTTTCATAGGACCTCTAGATGACTGGATGAACCTTAATATTAGTTACTAGTGGACAATAATTTATAAATTCCAAAATTTGAACGTACATTTCACTTTATTAAGTCAAAGTTACTTTGAAAGCCAAGGGCCACCTATTGTTAGAGTCCTATGAGAAGTTGTTCGCCTTTTACCACTGGTGGGGAAAAGGCCCGTTCTAACGTCTTCCTGCTTTAGGTAAATCATCTAGGTATATTTAAGATTAGATACAATCTGATTTAACAAACATGTTTAGAAAGCATACACATTCCTTGGAAAGCTTGGATTTTTTTCCAGATTTTATCAATTTGATCTTTGTGACATTTTTTTGAAACAATTGTAGAGCCATACAAATATCTAAAATGCAGCATCATTTTGTTAACATATAGTGCTTCAATTCCTCTTATCTGAAATGACACAGATATTTTTCTTTTTAATGCCAGTTCAGTTGTGTAATTGTGAAAATTGCATATTCATTTCCTTTATAATTTGGCCCCACAAAGATTAGATTGTCCTTTATGTATTGACTAGTATGTCATTTCGTGTATTTTTGTTTGAAGAAAATTGGCAAATAATTTATCTTAGCTTGTCCTTTCATCATTCATCTCCAAGATTGGGATCCAGTTTTGCATATAACTGGTGCTGAACATTGAATCAACTCAAATGAATGCCTGCAGATTTGAACACAACTTTCAAATTTGAAATTCTTAAGTTGGGGCCATATTTCCTTTCCTTATTAGTCATTATAAGCTCACCAAGACTAAAGCACAAATTATTTCATACTGCAGGCTAGGATAATATGTTTAAGGACTAACCCTAATTCATTTGAATCATCTAAGATTATCACAAGAGTGTGAGAGCATTATAATAATATCATAGAACATTCTAATTACACCATTCCACTTCCTACATAGGTACAATGAACTAAGGCACATCCATTACAGCTGTTTATTCCCTGTCAGTTCATTTCCCCTCACTAGAGTTCTGCAGGTGTAGAGATCAGTACTATAAGTGTTCGTCTAACAGGACTCTTAAATCTTACACATTGACGAATCAATTTTATAGGGATTAAAATTCTTAATACTATTAAAAATGTTTGTCTAATAGTTATTTGATAGTACTTTTAAGTGGTTATTAGTTTCTAAAAATAATTTAAGAGATTTTTAATTATTTTATAAGAAAGTAGTAAACATTCTCATTTTGTTAGTTAATAATGAGTTTATAATTAAAAGCATGAAGTTTCCACAGTTCATGATAGTATTGTAATAAGATTTGTGGATTAAAACTATGTGTCAATTTTTACATCAATGTTTCAGAAAAAAAGTAAAAGAAAAAAGAGGAAAAAAAGACCTTGGAAGGCATAAATCAAGCAAGACATTAGAAAAGAAAAAATAAGCTAAAATTTGCAAAAAGAAGAGAATAATAATCTATTATTAGATGCTTGATACAAAATAAAAACTAAATATGATTCAATATTAAATTGAAATGAAATAGATTAAACTAAACTAATACATAGCGAGATTAATAGGTAAATTTTATTTGATATTTACATTAATTAATATAATAAATTAAGTAAATAATGTAAACTAATTGGTTTACGTTATTACAATATGTTATAAACAAAAAGAATTTAATAGAAATATATTACGTTACAAAAAAATACAAAATATTTAAAACAATATTAATTATAATAGATAATGGAATACAATATCTATTATATTGTAATAATACACAATTTCAATATCATAATATCCCAATATAATAGATATTATAAAATGCAATATCTTAAAACAGATTGATCTAAATTAATATAGTATAATACATTATCTTAAAAATTGCAGTATAATAGATAATGTATTATATTATAATATAGATAATGCAATATATTACAATGAGTTTAATACAATATTAGATGCAAAAGATAAAGAAATATAATATAATTAATACAATATTAAAGACTAATACAATGTAAGCAAAAATATTTCAGTAAAATAAAAAAATTAATATAAACTAATAATCAATTAGTTTACATTTTTTTTTTGTTCTGTAATAATATTGATATTTGTCAAAAAGAATACAACCATATGTGGATGTAGGATTCAACATGATTTTTCTGTGCATGGCCACCATAAGTACAAAAAGCCCAAAACAAGCCCCTATAACCGATCGACCACCCTAAACCCCGATAAATATGAAAGGAGAAAACGAGCATTTACAAGATTTAAACAAAATTGCCCTTAACCAGACATGAACCATCGTACATAAAACTAAAACAGATTTACTTGTTGACACCCAAAACCAGACACCCAAACCCCATCACATGAAACAATTGGCCTTTGCGAATGCATCAAATTCAACTACCCATTCAAGGCCTTCCACTTCCACCAGCTGCATCATCTTTTTCAAGAAATTTACACTGACCATTGCTATCATCCTATGTCGCACCAGTGCCACGCCTTTTAGGTCCAAAAGGAATGGATAGATTTTGATGACCTCGCCTTGCTTTTTGACCAGCTCCAAGTCCTTAGGTCTCGAAACCCCGACCCTTGGTATCACCACCTTGAGAATCTCATCCATCCTCTCCATCAACCCCTTTTTGAAAAGTTTGCAAGCCAACGCCTTAGCTTCATCTTTGGCCATGTGGATATCTAGCAGGGACACTAGGAACCTTGAGACAATTTGAGAATTCACCCGGGGAGTTTCATGCGGCACCAAATGCTCCTTCCCCAACACCATTTTAATGGCCACCATCGTATGTGGATCAATATTTAGGAGAATGGGCTTAGGGTGCTAATCAAAGACACCACCGAAGGCGTTTTGACGCTCTTTGCATCCTAGTTGAATTGGGGTATCGGCCCCAAAGCAAACCAGAGAATCAACAGACATATGCACTGTGAACTTCATTTTCTCCACCATTGAAAGGCACCCTGAGCTTGCCCAGAGCCAAGAGGAAAGGAAAACACATAGCCCAAATACCACCTTCGAGAGAGTGAACACCTTAAATGTGTGAGGGATTATTATGCTGTACAAGGTAATGTTTGCCACCTGTGCGGCCCAAACCACAATGCCCTACCGCCATTCGGTGTCATGAGCACACCGATTTGAAATGAAGGCCAAACATGATGCCAACAGGTGTAAAGCAAACATCCAATCTAAGTACAGTGAATCCACAACATTATTACCTTTCACTTGCAAAGATACAGACGCAAAGCCATGTGAAGTTTGTTGACAAGGCGTCCACTCACCTTAATCGCCTAAACTTACCCCCTAAAACGAACTTTCCACAATCCCCGCCCGCCCTTCCACCCTCAAATTTAGTTTACATTATTACAATATAGTATATAATTCATTTATTATCACAATCAATTTATATATGTGTTTATATTAAATGTATGATACAAACATTGCAAAGTAAAGGTCGATGCAAACATTTAAAACATAAGCATAATCAAAACTAAAACATGCAAACACATAAATGTTATGATCATATGTTACAACAAATCATACCAACACATCATATTATAGTTAGTAGTGTGAAGAAAACACCATGTTAGAAGACATTCCTAACATTTATGATTACATATAAAACACAATTAAAAGAGCAATGTCAAATTATAATTACCAAAATCACTACGTTACTTCAATAATATTAATACATGTAAAAATGATATGTTTATAATATTTTTACAAGGGATCAACTTATAGATAAGAACCACAATGTTGCACTTTATATTTTCTATTCTTTATTTTCCATTGAATTGTTCAAATGACTAAATTAAGATTTTAATTGTATTATTTTAAAAAAAATATTTTTCTTTTAATGTATATTTAAATACACAAATATGTTTTTCCCTAGACAATCATTTTTAATACAAGTCACAAACATAAAACGTTCCTACAACTCACATTTCACATTTTTTAAATAAGAAAATCATTCTCATTTTATGAGATTAAATTATAAATTATTGTATTGAATTATTCTTCTAATTTCTATCTAGTCATTATGTGGACAACATTTTCCCTCTAATAATTTAGTGACATTACATATCAGCATTCTAACATTGTGGAAGGCGGGTATATCTAAGCAAAGCTTCTCAAAAAGTGTCTTATGGATTTAAGGAAAAATCATCTCTTCATCCTATTACAAAAAACAAAGAAAGTTAAAAAGACAAATTGCGCTGATTGTAAAACAATGTATGTACACATCTTATATGTTATTATTTTTTCTTCACTTTATTACCTTTTTAGGAATTGATAAGAATTTTTTCTTTAATTTAAAAAAAAATAGAAAATAGTAAAAGTCTATTGATGTATTTTCTTAGTTTTTGAATTTTTTGTCAATATATATTAGCATTTTAGAAAATCCTAGTATAATTATATTAGACTATCAAAGAATCTATATATCTTTTCGTTTGGATAAATTGTGATCTATGGTTATAAAAATGGGATCAAATTTGTTATTTCTAAGGAAGCAATTTAAATGTGTCTCGAGATGCTTCTTTGTGGCTTAAAATTATATTTAGCATATTACAAATTATTTTCATGAGTAATAAATTTATGATTGATTTTTTTGTTATTTGTATGGATGAAAATCTCATTGCTAATACTATGTTATGATTCATATGATGTTATATATTATAATTGTGAAATAATCATTACAAGGCTATTAAAGTCTAGTGTAAGCTAAACCCTATCATTATCAACCAAGGATCTAGTTAGCTTGAGACACCATTGGTCTTGTCTCATCCATCTCATTATTATCCCCATTTCCATCCATTTCTATCGTTATCCCCTTTCCATCCATTCTATCATCTCCATCTTCTCAAACCCAAGGTCTATCCTAGTCATCCCAATCACTTTCGTATCATCTCATCATTCCTAGGTTTCTCTCCCTTGAATGCCTATCACAAGGTCCCAAGCAAGAAATAAAATTATGGCCCTCAAGATTTCCCCTCATCATCTCATGATACACCCTTTGAGGAGGTAGTCCACCAAATCCCCATGGAGAACCCATTTTCATCTTACATATCCATTATCATGATTCAAGTGACCAAGACTCACAAGCATCATTGAGGACTTTTCCCAAGATACCCAAGCCATGGAATTGATGCATAGATATATCATGAAGCATCCCAACCAATATATTCTTATGTTAGCAAACAAAGGTGTCAAATTACCCCTAATTTTGATACATCTCAAATCATTCAACAACCTCTTTCTACACCCCCACCTTCTATTAATCATAATCCTGCATATCTTCCATCTTCTTCTAATCCTCACGATTCTTCATCTTTTCCCTCTTCTTCTAATCTCCCCATTTCATCTCAAGCCCTTAATCCTACATCCCATTGATATATCAAAATCCCCTCTCACACCCAAAACATTCCATTGCATATCCCACAACCTCAATATTCCATCCCTCCTAGCACATCATATCATCTCCAAACCTCAAATCCCATTTCTTCCAACCCCATTTCATCTACCCATCAAAACCTCCAATCTTCCAATCCCATTTCATCTTTTTATCAATATCAACACATATCATCCTCACAACCTCCCATGTCCAACTATCAATTACCACCCTTCAATTTCAAAAGTACTTTGGCCCAAGATGTGCAACAAATAAAGGATACCCTCAAGTGACTTCAACTAGGATATCACAAGAAATCTTATACCTTTCAAGAATTATGTTCTTATCCTTTCAACAAGTCCATCACCATGATCCCTTTTCCTCAAAATTTTGAAATGCCCAAATTTGACAAATACAAGGGAAAGGGAGATCCTAAGGAACATCTAAAAGAATTCTATATTACATGCCAAGAGGTTTCCTATCTTGACATGGACCTCTTAAGGCTCTTCCCTAGAAGCTTGGGTGGACAAGCCCTTGATTAGTTTACTCACCTCCCCCATGGGACAATCATAACATTTTCCGAGCTAGCCAATAATTTTTTCACTCACTTCTCCTATAACATAGAATATGACATCACCATGATGGATTTTTGCAACATTAAACAAAAGAATGGTGAATCCTTTGCCTCATTTCTACAAATATGGAGACATCTTGCTAGTCGCTTTGCATGGCCCATACCTGAAAAAAAGCTCGTCACCATCTTTGTCAAAAACCTAAACTTTGAATTGGGCTTCCATCTTCACATACAATGCATTCACTCCTTTGATGAGATCATAGAAAAAGGAGTAGATATTGAAAAAGCCCTTATCGCCAAAGGCCTAGTCAAGATATACAAAGAACGTAATGACAAAAATCCCAATCTAGTGACAAATCCTGTTTTTGGAATAAAAACAAAAATGTGGTCAATGATGGTGTGAACGATTCAAAACATGTTCAAAATATCCAAATACCTTCTTCATCATCATCTCATAACAATCTATCTCCCCAACAACATGTGGTTATCCCTAAAGGTCAAACTAAAAGACACACTAGATGTGAATATACCCCCTTGGGTGAACCAATCAAAACTATCCTCCAAAAGATCATCCACACCAACATGATCCAATTGCCACCCATCAAACACCTTGGTCTTGATGTGCTTAAACCCTCTTGGTACAAAGAACACAAATTGTGTGACTACTATATGTTTCATGGACATAAAACCTTCTCATGCATGAAACTTAAGTACTCTATCTAATATCTTATTGGTCAAGGACATCTCTATCGAAAGCCATACATCCCCAATGAATACTTGGGTCTATACAAGAATCCTTTTCCTCAACATAATGATGGTAAAATTTCCACATCATACAACACAATGTCTTATACCTACAACAACAATATCTCATTTGATGCTGTCATTGGCCACACTGAACAAAGTCATTCCTAAGTAGCTACCATAACTATCAAAACCCCTGATTGTGTCGTCACTACCCAACGTGGTTGAATCGCTATCCCAAGAGCTTCACCCTTTTCTCAACCTACCAATCAATATAGCATCCTTGACCACTTGAACAAAACACAAACACAAATATCTATCCTTGAGCTACTCAAAACATCTCCCATCCACAAGGACCTTCTTGAGAAAGCCCTCCATGAGTCTCGTGTCCTTAATAGCATTGATCTTGTTAAATTTCAAGCCATGATAGGACACTTATCATCTCCACAATCCTTCACCCTTTCCATTAAAGACATTCCTTCCATCAATCCATCTCATAATCATTTGCTTCACATTCAATCCCACATCCATAAAACCACAATCAAACACATCCTAGTAGATGATGGATCAAGACTTAATCTTTGTAGTCTAAGTCTAATAAAGCAACTAGGATATTTTGACAACATTGTCGATCTCCAAATAAAAATTACCATAAAAGTGTATGACAAAGCTAGGCATGAATCTAAAGGCTCTATCAAGTTACCCATCTAGGTCAGACCTACAAAAATTGCAACCAACTTCCAAATCTTAGATCTTGATCTCCTTTATAACATCCTCCTTGGCCACTCATAGATTCATGCCATTCAAGTTGTTTCATCCACATTCCATCAATGCATAAAGTTCCCCCATAATGGAATTGAAGTGACTGTGCATGCTGATCCAAATCCTTTCCAATATTATAAATTCTTACAAAGCAATAATGGCCTTTCACAATATTGCCCTACCAATGCCACATCACCACTTTCATTTTCATACTCCCTCAGAGATCAAGGCTAAGATCACAGACTTGGGTATTCACAAATATGAGCTTCGAGACTTCCACATTGAACCCACATTACCATCCAGTCCATTCATATCTTTTGATGTCCATGATAATCCCATGTTTGATCATGATATCTATGATAATTCACTATTTGATCATGACCATATTGAAGACATCTAGGATCATATCCCTTTCACTCCATAATCATTTTGTATTGAGCATCTTAGGTTAAGGTATGCATCCCCTAATTTTGCCTCTACTATGCCTTCTTGCCAACTCGCTAAGGATGTGCAAGCTTCCTTTGATATTAACAGTGCCGAAAAAGATAGTCACAAAGAATCTATTCCTTACCATCTCACCCAACACATCCAACACATTCACTCCCATCCATCTCCTAGAATTAGATCAACAAGTATCATCCCAAAAGAACAAGGCTATCAAACAAACATCAAAAATAAAAAAGCCTTTATCAAATGGAGATTCAAAATCCAAAGCAAAAGAAACGAAAAGTCCTTTAGTCAAAATCAAAATCAAAAGCTATTGGAAAAATTAAAAACTAAATTCAAAAATAAAAGAAAGCAAAAATCAATCTCCAATCACGCCCCTTCATCCAAAATAATTGGGGGCATCTATCACAACAAAATATCAAGAAATGAGCTTGTTGATCCTAAGTCTTCATCCTCATCATCTTCATGCAATTCATACACTTTACAAAGTCCAACCATATCCATACATCCATCATATCATCCCATCCCCCTTGGCGATGTATCTCAATGGACCTTTGATGGCGACCCCTTCACATGCTTTAAACCAAAGGTTTCCCAAACACCTTTTTGTGTGGAGCATGATGACCCTTTTAGTGCATATATTAGGGATCATATCGTATCTCCCTCCATCCACCAAATAAATAATCCTCCATCGTCCATCTCATATCATCCATGTCCATCTACCATGCTTCATCACCCATCTATTAAAGAGTGTACACCATGATCACAACATCATCAAGTCTCATTTATGCAAAAAAAATACAAAAAAAATAAAAAAATCCAAATAAAGGCAAAGAGAAATAATTTGTCCAAAGGTGAAAACCACTTTGTTGGCACCTTGGAGAAGTACCATGGTGAAAACCTAGAAACAAGTGCCATGTGTAGTAGTCTCTTATCTACCATCTCTTAGGATGCTATCACATTCGCTATCATCCTTATCCATATCATAATAAACTACCATCTCCATCCAACCATCCATAATAAATATATCATGGCTTGATCCTTGACCAAACATCCTTCCTTATCCATCTATTATCACCCACCCTTCCCCATGCTTTCACATGTGTTAGTTGGGAAGTGACACCTCTATTCTGTCATGGATTTGATCTTGTATATCCTTAGTTTCCTCTCGTTCTTGGCCTTCAAGTACCATGCATTTGGAGTCCATCTCCCATCTTCATCCATAATAATCAACCATCAACCCACTCAATCTCCGATCATATCCATCCCATCTCAAACATAATAAAAAAATCACCATCCTTCATCCCCTTTAAAACATCAAAAATCACAAAAAATTAAAATTTTGAGCTCCTCGGACTTGTCATTCAATCAATCCAAACATTGCATCCAAGACGTCAATCCTTAATCACAATCATATCATAAGCCTAGTTGTTAAACATTAATAAGTCATCTTATCATTTTGCTGATCAATCAACCAATCAATCATCATCATCTTATCAAAGCCTTGCTTAAGTGATTATCCAAGCTTGAGTAAGCAAATCAAAGCCTTGCTTAGGTGATTATCCAAGCATAATCGAAGCAAATCATCCTTATCAAAGCCTTTCTTAGGTGATTATCCAAGCCTAATCACAAGCAAATCAATCATCACCATCACCATCATCATTTGATCTTTAGCAAGAGATATATTGGCTGCATGACATGTTTGCAGTGTCTTTTGTTTTGATTTAACTTTTGATCATTATATTTTTTCCTTTGACTACACCTACTTATGGCCAACTTGATATATTTATATCTTGGTGTGTCACAATTGGTGTATAATGGAACATCCTCTTGTTTGTCATGCTTATCATTGCTTGAGTGTCAAGTCCATGCAAAGCTTGCATTGTCACCCTGGTTCCTCATACCTTGGTGGATACTCACCTTTGCTATATCAAATCCTATGATTGCTCAATACATATTGGCATAACCTCTCCATCATCATCAAATTCCTCTTCCCTTTCATCCTCTTTCATCTTCCAATTCATTTGCTTTTTGATCTTAATCCCTCATCATTTCCTTCCATTTCGAGAGCCTACCCGTTTTCTCCTAACCTACATATCCTCGAGAGGGGGCATCCCATCATCCTAATCTTTCCTTCATCCTTTTCCATCTTCCCATTAACAGGGGCATCATCTTTGATCCTTATCCTCTCATCCACTATATTTTAAACTTCTTTGATACAATGCCACTTTGCGACATCATATCAAAGAGGGGCAAAATGTAAACACCTAAAATATAAACCTTAGCCAACCACACCTAATTTTAACCTATCCTAAGCCATTGATTAAATAAATATCTATTATTTATTTAATGATTCTCATCTTTATCCTAATCTTTTAATTAAATAAATATTTATCATTTATTTAATTAACATCCCTTCACATAACCCCATTAATTAAATAAATACTTGTCCATCTAATCCTAGCCTTTCATCTTATTTAATTAATTCTCATTTTTCCTCTATCCTTGTCCATCTAATCCTAGTCTTTGATCTTATTCACATGGATTATAATCTAATTTTTCCTCATGTGACAAATGTCCTCTTCACATGTCTAACTAACTCCTAGTTTAGATTTATTTAACCTAGACACTTATCCAAAAGTTAAACTAACTTTTTATCTTATCCATTCAACTCATTTAATCTCTTAATCCTAGCCATTGTCATAACGATTTTTATCCTTATTTCAATCCTAAACCTAGATCCTATCCATCATTTGACACTTGTCATATGATTGCATCCTTGATCCAAACCCTAAGCCTCCTTTAATCTTATCCATCCATCATCAATCAATATTAGCCATTGATTTTTGCCTCTTCAAGACTATTTCTAGAGGATCTCATCTTTCATTTTTCACCTAATAATCTCTTACACATCTAGAATCTATTGTCATATCTACATGCTATCAAAATCTCTATTGAATCAAACTTATCATTATCATTATCAAATCATATCAAGGTTATGTTAGAACATTGAGCAATCCACATATCAACATCTAAGAGAAAATCAAATGGAATAAGGGTGCACTCCATTTCCGTTCATCAAGGAGAGAAGCAAAGATTTTAGGTGAAAGTATTGTGCTTTTGTATTGCTTTTATCTTCCTTTGTTTGCCTCCAATCTTTTCCGACCTCTCAAGGGTTATTTGAGATGATTGGAAAGATGAGCCTCCAAGTGGCACCTTGTAATTGGTGCACTTGAAAAGGATAAGGTTCAAAGGGATTTGGATGGTCGATATTATATTAATTTGAACGAAGGGTGGAGATTGAAAGTTCTCACACAAGTGATAAGGATCACGGGGATGTGTGATTGTGGCATGTGATTGATCTCACATGCATGGATATGTGATTTGACATGTAAGAGATCTTACACATGTGAGAGTCACATGTATAAAATAAAGGGCGTAGATCTTCTTGGGAAAATGAATGGATATGATTTTATGAGGATATTGTAGAAAAGGGATGGATATGACAAATGCAT
Organism: Sequoia sempervirens; assembly: GCA_007258455.2. Lineage (NCBI taxonomy): Eukaryota > Viridiplantae > Streptophyta > Pinopsida > Cupressales > Cupressaceae > Sequoia > Sequoia sempervirens. Next base: position 43,095,717 of record VDFB02000363.1, read on the forward strand.
ACAAAAAGCCCTCATTTGGTCACATGTATTTTAGGGAAATGAACAAGATCAATTAAAATCGTGCTTTAACTTGTGCAAACCATTAGTTAGATCAAGTAATTGGTTATAGTCTCAATGATATGAAAGGAAAAATGTGAAATTAAATAAATAGTATTCATTTATTTAATTTTTAAGAGTGTGCATTAACTTAAAAAAAACAGATTTTTTAATTTATGGTTGGATTTTAGAAAAGGGGTTAATTAATTGAATAAATATCCCAATTTACTCAATTAATATTGGATAATAGCTAGATTAATTAATTAAAATATAAATAGAATTAATATTGGAGAATAGTTATATTGATATTAAAATATAAATCAAGACAAATAAATAAATAAATAAAATAAAATTTAATTAATTTAAATGTATCAATTTGAATTGGATTGATGATGGCAAGATTATTAAGAGACAATTTTAAGTGTCTACATAACCCAACGACTTTATTTTCATGCATGACCATTTTAGATTCACATACACATTATAGTGGGGGCAAAATGTAAAGATGAATTTAGCATTACACATCAATTCTCAATTAGTTTTGGTTTCATTTTGAGATAATATCTTAATACAATTACATAGCAACATGTGACACACTTTTGTGTTAAGTTTGACTCTTTCATTGATCCCTCTATCCTTCCACACTTATTCTTGCCTATATACATTTAAATACATCTATCCTTGTCCTAATTACACCTATTCCCATATATTTCCATCAATTTATTGTATCACAATTCCATACATTCATCCTTGACTCCCAAATTCAGCATTCCTCATCCTAAGTTGTTTTCACATTATGCAAGATCAATCTCCCATGATGCAGATTTGACTCATAAATTTTTAAAATTCAAATGATCGACTCTCATACTTTCTTCATAGCCATTGGGAGCTAACTTGATACCTGCTTGTGTGACCATACATTAAATCTTGGTATTTAAAGACATTCTCATTTAAAAATTAATCATATCTAATCATCCTTCAAAAAATTTAGATCATAGAAGGAGCATTTCATATCAACATTTTGATTCGGAGCTTTAAAAGGAACAATATATTATAATCAAAATCAACATCTAGATAACTTGCATGCTTGCTTTTTCTTGCTGATCTTTCTCATGATCTTAAAGCTTGTCTAACCAAGGTGATTGATCCAAGATATCTTGGCCCTTGTGATCGAGCAATCTCCTCAAAGTATTTATAAATACCACTAGTATTTATTAGTTAGCAAGGTGCAAAGAATCTAGCCAATAGATAGCAAAAGTCTACAGTATGCTAGATTAGGACCACACATCAATTGTCAAATCCACATGATATGTAATCAATCCACAACTACATAATCAATCCAATATCAGTCACCATTTTTGCACAAAGTCCCAAACATTGAGCATATCCAAATTGCTTATTTTTCTATACACAAGTGGAAATGCCACTGCATCAAATTTATCTTTATTGTTGTTTCAAAAGGTGAATACCCCTGTCTCTACAAATTTAATTTCCTAAAACAATATTAATTTACATGCTTTATCATACCAAACTGTTATTTTACTTTGGTCTATGCTAATTTATGCCGAGTTGATTGCATTTGTTTAATTACCCTAGATTAAGGGTAGGGAAGGAGTATTTTCCTCTACACTATTATAATGTGGTCAACGATGCTGCTCCTCATTAGGGAGAGTAGGAAACGGTCGAAATTGGTGGGTAGCAAAGAGGAATGAGTCACTTTTCATGACACAGAAAGAAGATGACACTAATAATGGATGCATAGTTATTCTCCAACCATATGCATGTCAACAAAAAATCATTTGTAAAGCCAACATTATCTCGACTGAAAAAGAAGAATGGCCTATGCAAAGCTAAAGGCTCAATTTACAAGCTGGACACACTGCCTGATTTTCGTAAATGGAAATGTTAACCTGTGGTTGACAGAGAGACTGATTAAACATGAGCATTTCTTGAAACACCATGTCTCAAAATAAAATGATTCTGGTTAGAATGAAGAAAATTAAAGATCATTGTTATTGTTTTGAATGCATCATTGATTTTGGGAGCCAAATACTTGGCCACAGGCAGGCTTTAGCCAATCATTTCGCTAGAGGGGCAATACTTGGGGAGTTCAGAGAGAATGCATTCTTAATTCCCCATGATGACAAATAATGCTATGATGCTTTACTGCTAGGTGCCTCTGATAAGCTCGTTTTCAAGTAAGAAAATGCTGATATTAAAACTCTTCCGCACAATGAAAAACTTGTATGAACTACCATTCACAATGCTATGATTTAAGAATTATGGAAAATCACTTATATAAAAAGAAGCAGGGGTGTAGTTCTATCATATGAAACATCAGTTATACACAGTACTAGCACATTTTAGTATCATCCACACATTATGAAAAACAAAGTATATATTATATTTGGTAGTGCCATTACTTCATCATAATGTACCCACTAGAGCCATTACCCATAAAACTCTGCGCAGGATCATTTCCACATGCTATCTATTTGAGTATAAAAAATAACCATTACATTAATTGATGTACTCCAGTATAACATGAAATAAGCTCGATCATAACATGGTATTATAATCTGATATTTCCCTTATCATTTGAGCGAAAGCCAACACGGGTTCAACAAGAATATATCTACAAGTGATTTTTAAGTCTCTCTCACACATTTTCAAGCTTTCCTAAATAAATTAGCGTTTAAAATATATAGAATATACCAGCTATATGGAAAAAATATAAGCATAATGAATATCAAAGATTAACTAAAATCAACTGTTAAATTATTCAAACCACATCCAGCCAAAGCACCATTAGTCTATCAGTTCTTAACTCCAACCTGCTAGATGTGAGCAATTGTCAACAGTCCATTTTGAGGTATACTAAGAGCGAAGAAGATTGTTTTGAACAAGTTATAACCTCTTTTTAGTCTCCTAGTAGGCTTTATTAGATTCAATAAAAGGATGCCCTTGAACACATGATATATCAATCAATAACTTATACTAAAAAATATCATTGAATATAAGGCAGTCATCCTGCTCAGTCAAGAAATGTCAAAATCATCAATCATTTGTGAGAAAACAGATGGGTAAAAACACGGTTATAGCGAGATTCCATGGAGGAGCTCACTGTTCATGTTATTATGCTGTAGATGATCCTATTAAACATAAAAAAGCTACATCATATTTTGGAATCTCCACCTACACATTTGTAGCGACTGTATTTAAGGAATTCTAGCTGGTATTAAAGACTGAGAGCTAACCGTTTGTGGTTGATGCTCACAGTTTTAAGGAAGGTTTTCTCACAAACGTTAATTTAAATGTGGTGTAAAATTATTTCCTGGTAAATTGATATGTAAAACCCTAAAAACCAATAGCAGAATGGAAAAACTGTGTTTCCCATGGGACTGTTTAACTGCAAAATTATCTTAAATTCACAAAGCAGTGCTTGCTGAAAAATGTGGAACGTCTCATCCATGGAACCACTTAGGAAAAAAAAAAAATTAAGAAAAGAAATAAGGACAGAACCATGTTATGCAGTTCCTCCTTTGCGTTGTTGCAGCAGTATTCAAATCATGGTTTATAATCTCAGAATAACATGTTCTTATGAATATAGATCATTTTCAGATATCATAAAATTGGGCACAAAAGTTCATAAAACTCAAAAAGGTGTTGGTCATAGCCACAGCGTTAGTGAAATTAAAGACACATCCCACATTTAGAGTAATCATGTGCATGTCAAATCACATTTATGAAAACCTCGTCTTAAATAGTTCAACAAAACTTATTTACTCCTTTTATGATTTATCTGGTCCAGACCATCAGCAATACAATAGTATTATACTATTATGTATAGATTGAATGCTTCTCTGCCCAACTTGTAGAAATGAAATTATGCCAATACAACAACTTACATATACCTTAGGTACCGACTCAAGTCTTAATCCTACGCAAAAATAAACAAAGAGGGAAACATAAAACACCTTGTGAGACATTTTGCACCCTAACACATACTGCTGGAGTAAACATACTCCTTTACTCCACTAAGAAGAAAACATTAAAGAAACCTGATCAATAGTGCAGATTACAAAGAGGATACTTTTCTTAAGCAATTGCAAAATGTTTTACCTCTAGTTTCCGTGTCCCCTAGTACCCAGATCAGCAGCTGCTTGGGCTGCTTTGCTAAGTACTCCAGACAACCACAAGGCTCCACTAGCAAAGTACCTGCTGTTTACAACAGCCGACCCTGCAGTGCTAGCTGTTTGCCCTGCAGCAGTCAGCATTGCTTTAGTATTCTCTGAAACGTGATATCTCTCTTCCACAGATTTGACACATTGTGCACCCGCACTAATTTTGTCATTGATACCAATTTTCTGGCCCAAAGATACCACCTTAGCTGCAGCACTAGCTGTGACCTGATGACTTTCATCAAAGGCTTTGGCCTTGCTCAATGCATCTTTTCCTAGAATATATCCTTTGGAAAGCATTGAAGAAACTACATCTTGGGCTATGGTTACTACCTCGCCAGGATTTTGAACAAACCTTCTAGACTGTGTAACCTGAGACAGCACTATTCATCATCTAGCTAGAAATAAATGATTGTCCAACAACTATATTCTGCAAACTTTAACAGTCACTCTATTTGTCTTAGAAAATTGATGGTATTGTTAACTATTCTCAGATAAAAACAAGGAAAAACTGCATGCATGTAATGAGATACCTCTGGACCCTCATCATGTTGAAGTCTCCATGAATGTGTCCTCCAAACATCAGAAGAATCCTCACAATCCCCCCATCGCACTATACAGACTTTTTGATCTACAATAGTTGCTCCCTGCAAAGCTTTCAGTGTAAATTCATTGCAGCATAAAAACTATTTTAACCTTCCAAAGGGTTCAATTGTAGACACTCTGTATATTCCCTATCTTGAAAACCCACAATTCTCTTAGCCAGGTCAAAAGCCAGATAAGTCTCAGGTATAGGGAAATTATGTTAACCAAACATGAAAACCTTTAATGCTTGTCCTGATATGTGAAAAGAAAAGTTGTAAAAGCTGCTGAAAGAATACTCTTACCCGGGTTAAAAGCTAGATAAGTCTGGATTATGTTAACAAAACCACCATGAAACCGTTTAAAACTTGTCCTGATATGTCAAGAAATTTTGTAAGACTCGGGGACTTGAGAATACTAATGGTTGAAATTATTGAGTTCTGGATTTTGAACTTGCCAGGCTCAGGGCCGAGTTCAAAGTTTCTTTATGGAGAGGATCTCTTGCAGAGAGTACCCACCAGTTATGGAAGATCACGGATGGTATAATTCTATAAGAAATCACCCCCAACTTATGAACTGTAGAAGCCCAGAAGTCTCACCTTTTTCCCTATAGTAAGAGAGTATACCCTACAAAGTCCTTGAAAAGCGAGTTATTTACCGAAAGGCTCAGGTTGAAGGGTCGGCTAGACTTATATTCCCAAGTATTTGGTTCTGAATTCTGAGTTCAGTTAGAAGTCCACAATAGGAAAACTACGGGCCACAACTGTTGAGAGGCTTTCAATTTAGAAGAACAATTATTTTTAAATCACTTAATAACAAAAGGGTTTGGCCTTCTCAACTCGGAGTCCAAAGTAAGTTAACAGCTGGTCACAGGTACACATCTATGCCCCTGAAAAAGTATTTGATTCTTGGAACCAGAAAGAAAGATCAAAATGTAAAAACGACACAATAACTTACACTCAGCAGAAGAGCAGTTTCTACAGCATAGGACTCCTGGAAAGTCACAAAAGCAACTTGGGCTTCCTCGCCAACTCTGGTAAAAACTATACCATTAAATGAATTGTTGAAACTCTCAGAACAGAATTGATTTCAAATAGGGCAAGTTTGAACCCACCTCTCTAATTCAACAGTCTCAACCGTTCCAGAGTAGGAGAAGAAATCCCTCACGTCCCTTTCGGTTGCATTTGGAGACAAACTCATCACTTGAACAGCGTAATTCTCCATAGCCTCGGATTCTTCTGTCACAGAATGCTTCTTACTTATACTTCTGTTCCCATCTCGAACACCCACCACAGCGATCTCAGTAAAGAAAATCTCCAATAAATCCCAAATTCATCGGATTGGTGTATATAAAGTTTAAATCACAGAACTGGTTTATCACTTTTGATTGGAATTACAAACAATTCAGTGGTAAAACGCGTATCTTGAAATAAACCCCAAACAAGAAATTGCAAACCTAAACAGAGTAAATCAAGAAAGTTCTATATTTCTTTGATCAACCCTAAAGGAACCGTCAATCAGAAATCTTTATGTCCCATCCACTTCTATTACCTAGTCAGATGACAATTCAACGAGATAATTATATTTGCCACCTCATACACCTCATTTGTATTTGTCTTGTAGGTGTGTGATGTGTTTTCTATTATTATTATTAGTTCCTGCGGGAGGCAGGTATATTTATGGATTCAACAAGTTCTATTAATTAGACACAAATCAACCAATGAAAGCAAAGTATTAAATTATGTTGACTTTATTTTCTAAAGTTTATATTTATTTCAATTTTTTTTAATATTAAACAAATCATTTTACTTCACTTCTATTGGACAATAGTCATGCATAGTAATATTTCCATGATGCAAGCATTTTGAATAATATTTGATTTTTTTTCTCAATCATATACAAATACTATTCTTCAATAGTGTCTAACTATTGATGTAATATACCAATAAATGACGACCTTTTAAGTATTTTTCATTCACGTGGGAGGGTGTAGAAAATCTTAAAAAAGCTAGAACAATTTTCACTCTCCAACAATGGCATCTTAGGTAGGACTTCTAATAGTTCATTATTCAAACTTAATTAACGTTTGTCAAAATTACTAAAGTTTATATTGATTTTTTTTATAATAATTATAAATAACATATTTATTTATTTTGTTATTTATAATTATGGAAATATAATGATTATGATTTCTAAAATAATTTTGGAGTTTTTAAAAAATCTAATTATTAATTCAATCTTATTGACTCATATTTTATTAATAATATTTGAGAACAACTTATTGTTTATGAGATGAATGGTTCACTTGGTACTCATTGCATTTAGATAATATTCAAAAAGGTGAAGTGTTAAGAATTTTGAGTAGGTTACCCATCTTGATATTACTCTAACTCAAGCATGCTTAACCATATAGTTTCCCCCAAGATCAAACAAAATGGGGTGGGTACCCTATTTATGAAACTTTCAACAAATTTTGTGCCCTATAAATCATTCATTAGAGAACTCCTTATTTAGTTCCTGCCGGTGGCAGGTATACTTATGCTTTCACCTAGGTCTATTATGTTTGCAAATACCAACCAATAGAAGTCAAGAATTAAACTATGGGTACAAATTTTTGTAAAGTTTATTTTTATGTTATATTTATTTAATATTTTTCACACAAATTTTGTCAAATTCTATTGGACAATAGATTACTACAGTCATATTTTGGATGATGTAATCAATTTTAATATTGTATGGTTTTGACATCTATTTGGATTTCAACACTATCCCTGCATAGTGCATTTTTATGGTTTGGCATCGAAATAATTTTTTTGCACTCCAACTTTAGAATAACAATAATGAGAACAATACAACTTCCTCTTCATGCATAGTGTTTTTCTTTTGTTTGAGAACAATATAATTTTTGTGCAGCCCAACATTAGAATTAAAACAATGAAAACACGACAACTTGTTTTTGACATATTATTCGGTTGGTGAAGAGACTTTAAGATAGTGACATAGAAATCAATGAATAATTGTACCTATTAGTGTACAACATGGATTTAAGAGCATTCAATGTGGAAGAGTGGTGTAGTGGGTAGTGCTTTGTACTGTTGCAATTGACTATGGAGGCTATTGACTGCATTATTGCAGCTGATGGTCGACAATATGATTGTATGAAGATTGTTTTTTGATAAAAAAATCAATAATAAGATTTTCTTCAAATCTTCATTTATTGCCATAGTTATCAAAAAAAAATCTAAGGCTTTATAAATACATCTTATGAGTTCGCAAATTTCGAATGTGTGGGAAAAAAACTGGGTGTTTCTAAAGTGCTTTGCAGTGTTCAACAAAGAAAATAAGCTGAATCAATATTTTAAACAGGTGCATTCTTTTCCTCAGATTTGTTTTATTGTTTTGAGATTGAAAATTGTTTTAATGTTTGCAGATTTATAAAGAATGTTTTATTGAATGGCTGTTGTATTTCTTTGGATTTCTCAAAATATCTGGAAAGATTTTTATTTTCAACATGTAAATAGATTTTAATGTTGTTTAGTATTATAAAACATAAGTTCTCAGCTGTACGTTTGTTTATTCAAAACCAAATAATGATTAGTAGTAGTTAATAACTGTATAGTATGGTTAATTTCAAATCTGGCTCTCCAAGCCACCAACATAACTACTTCATCTCACACATAAGAAGTCACCTCAGACAACAAGATTGAGGCAGGCTTCTTCTTTCTTCCTTCAATCCAAAATATTTTTTACCAGAGGCTTGTGTTGGGTGCTTCCTGCAACATAAACCTGACTCTTCACCACCATACATTTCCAAGTCTGCCTTTATTCCTCATTTTCCCAATACCCAAATAAAGATCAATTTGGTGCTCTTTGTCACCAAACGACCGAGTCTGCCTCTGTTCCTCATTTTCCCAATACCCAAATAAAGATCAATTTGGTGCTCTCTGTCACCAAACGGCCTCTGATTTCTCTGATATTTTAAGGTTGCAACACAATATGACCATTTCGAAGCCCTTGGGAATTGAATAAACTAGCCTAAAAAGCCTTGGACCGTTGTACTATAACCATCAAATTTTCATTGAATGAAGTGAGGAGCAGACACAACATGAGAAGATTGGTCTGTCAGCCATCCAACAAATTAATGAAAATTTCTTCACAATACTCCATGTTCCTTCTTTGGTTTTTGAATCCAAATCAGATTATGTGGTTTTTGTTCTTGTAGGACCTTTTTGAATCCATCTTTTTGGACCATTTCAGAATTCTATTGTATTTTTTCTCCCAAATCATCAAAGTTAGATCAATCTTTTGATCGAAAAGATACAAGTGACATAGCTAGTGAAGGCGTGAACTATTTTTACTCTATCAAGTCCCTTTAAGGGTGCATAAACATATGCAATAAAATAACTATCTATGTCATATATTTCTACAATTAAAATCAACAAATTTGAATGCTCAATCACTCTCTACCAATCCAAATAAGCTAGAGTAGAAAACCACATCTACCATATACTTATTTATTAGTTGCACTTTTTAATTATCCTCTAGTAGTGATCAATATGATAGGCCTCTAAGTACAAAACCAAAGAAAAACATTTGACACTCTTGACTCTGAATCATCAACATGTAACTAACAAACCTATAAAAAAATAAGTGTCACTTTTTAATAATCCTCTAGTAGGGTTTCACATTTTAATTGTCTTAACATTTCCTACTCAGCAATAATGAACAAAACCTATAAAAAAATAAGTGTAATATTTTTCAAACATTTTTTACTATATGCATCTTTGTACTCATTCAATATTCTTATATAATACAACTACAATCACAAATGTAATTTTTTCAATATGAGTAAGTATTTTAGAGAATATAGAGGTTTTGGAATGTGACTATGTTTTAAATGCTTTAATTTGGCTCTCATTATTTTCATGTTTTGTAACCCATGTATCCTTTGTGTTTAGATTGACTTGTTTGTTTATAAGATTACTTTTTGATAGCAACTTTTATATTTAGATTAGTTCAATTAATGATTTTAATTAGGATTCATCATGGATATATTATGTTGCACCATATTGTACACTTGAAATTTCAAACTATAAATTGATTGTTCTAGATTTGTCATTATCTTATCAACTTGCACATCACACACTTTTTGCTGAATGAATAGATGAGTCATTTGCTATCACCAAATGAATCATACTAGTGCATATCAAAGGTACCTACACTAGACAGTTCAATGGACATTACATGAAATGTAGAACAACATTGACAACCTAGGAATTATATTCTTATCATGGAACCAAATGAAGCATACATTATTTACATCATTGATTTTTTGACTATGTAGAATTGGAGAGGTTTGGTTTTGGCAAAAGCATTTTTGTGTTAAATTTTGTTTCATTATACTCTTGAAGTTGATAGTATATGCAACATGGTTTAACACTAAAAATGCTTTGGCTGAAATAAAAGTTGTCCAATGCAAGTATCTATATCGTAAACATGATGTTACATATTTGAAGAATGCAAACCATAGTTCATTAAATATTGAGGAAATGGTATTTCAGTACCAACACCTATCCATGTATTTGCCAAAATTGTCCTCGAGAAAAATAGAAGATGACAATTAGTGCGAATGGAAAAATATAACAAAGAATGCAATATATGTGTGTCAAGCACCTTTATGATGGCTACACAAGCTCATATTGACGACTATGGTATAAAGGGTATCGTTTCATGAAGTTTCAATCTACAAGAGACTTGAAATAATTAGTTTTCCTTACAAGTGTAATGGCCATGATCATAGGTAGAGAAGCTCACATTGACCAATATGTTGTAAAGAGTATTGTGTCATGAAATATAATACATATGCTTCTTAGAATATGAATCTATAGTGTCTTTTGTTGAAGAACATCAAAAGGCTTGAGGTAAACAAAAGATAGTATTGTGGTCAAACTTGAGAGTTATTACCACACTCGACAGTAGAAAATGAATAAAGCACATCCAATAGGACTCAAAATTTTTGAACCTGGAAAAGATGTTAGCATCAATGTCCTAATTTAGGAACTTTTCACCTTAACAAGCATCTAGGTATTGTGCAAAATCCTCTTTGTCAAAAATACAAGATGACAAATACCAACAATGGAAAAATGTTATAACTGAAACTAAAGTTGCAAAAAATGTCTACCATTAAATTTTGTATAAATTCTAGGAATGACATTTTTTGTGAGTAACTGTAAAGCAATATCTCTGTTGTCAGGTGGCATTAGCATGGCTAGACAAGCACACACTGACCCCTATGATATAAAGGGTATCATCTCATTAAATTTCAATCTTGACCAGAGTTGAAAAAATTAGTTTCCCTTGTAGTTGTAACTGACATGATTAGCTTAAACTGAGTAGTTCATAGATGGCAATATCTCCGTTGTCAGGTCGCATTAGCATGGCTAGACAAGCACACACTGAGCCCTATGATATAAAGGGTATCATCTCATTAAATTTCAATCTTGACCAGAGTTGAAAAAATTGGTTTCCCTTGTAGTTGTAATTGACATGATTAGCTTAAACTGAGTAGTTCATAAATGGAAAGAAGTAAGTTGATGATACTCCCAAAAATCATATAAAGCAAAGGTTCATGTGTAGCCTTTTTAGTGTATTTAATCATCATCAAAGGCATTTTCACATGAGATTTCAATGTGGGCCATAGTTGAAATTTTTTAATTTCCTAAGATTTCTTTGTTTTGACAAAAAAAATCTAGGAGTTATGTCATTGGAATTGTGAAAATTTCTCATTTTTGAGAAAGCAATTTGTCATTAGAATGCATATTTAAAACCATCATCTTTTGCAGCTGAAGGACATCAAGACAACAGAATGAGCAAATTATGCAAAAGGAATACAAATGTTGACAATGGCTATGACAAGATGATGTTAATGGGATTTGCAATTTTGATAACAGAAATGTTGATCCTCTTTGCATTGCTCATCTTAGTAAAAAAAAACATCTCATTTTATAATATTAGCTGTAGCAAGTGTATTACTCATATTTTATATATTTGGCATTTGACTATTTCTTGGAAATAAAATACAGTTACTCTATGAATATGCTAAAGACTTTTAGATAAATAAATAAGTTGTGAATTTATTCTATTCTGATCTATGTTGTGTTTCCTATACGTAATTCTTTGTTATCAAATTTGCATTAATAAATTTCAATTTGCACTTGATACAACATTAGAAATGCATATATTTTGGATAGGAAAATATTTTGACAAAGTGTCAATTGTACTTTAGAAAATTAAACGAAGCAATGGAGAAAAGATACAAAGGTGTCAGAAAAAGATCGGGTAGTTATGGTGCAGAAATCTATAACCCCAACTTAAAGAAGCAACAATGGCTTGGAACTTTTGGCAGTGCAGAAGAAGCAGCCCATGCTTATGATAAAGTTGCAATTGCAATTGCAGGAAATAATGCAATCACCAATTTCCTCTATATCGATTCTAAACCATTTAGCAACTTGTCAAAGGAACCTACTCCTGAATTATGTGAACCTGAATCGAGAATAAAAAAAAAGAACTTAAAGAATATATTTGGAAAATAGTGTGCATCTGATTGATGCAAAGAGAAAGTAGACGAAAACAAAGAGCTATGTTTGAGTTATGTTGAGTCTAAACAATTTGTAAAAATTAGGTCATATAGAGGTGTTAGGCACCATCCTTGGGGCAGCTATGTTGCAGAAATTTGGAATAATAAATTGAAAAAATGACAATGGCTGGGAAGTTTTGTAACTGCTGAACAAGCTACCTATGCTTATGATATGGCTGCAATATCCATTAAAGGAAATAAGGCAATCACAAATTTCAACTATACCAATTCAAACCCAGGAGACCTATCACAATCCAGTAAATTTTTGAAACAAACTTTGCTTCAGAAGAGCTCAAGCAGTTTAAGAATAGAAGAAGTAGGATCAGATCCCATGACTGATAACAATATTTCTCAAGAGAACATTGTTAATGATATACAATGTTTTCCAAATATGATGGATGACAATCAATCCCTTCTTGACCTTCATTACAACAAATTAGATCTTCCTATTTCTGATCCAAAAGATATTAGTGTCATCTATAGTACCAATATTGATACTAGAATACCATTGCAAGACTATATCTTTGATAATTCTATTACAAACTTTGGCATACATTTTCCAAGTACATTTGAATATGTCAATTTTGATATCTTTTGTCAAAATCCCAACTTTGTAAGTTCATCTTCATTGCCATGCTTCGAGCCCTATATTAGCTCTACTGATAGCCCTATTCTAGTTAGTTGTTCCAAAAATGATATGACTTCAATGATGAATACTGAGAAATTGAATTTTCCCAAAGAAATTGAAAGTCAAGATACATTCCCATTCTTGATAGATTCTCGATTTGCAGTTGACAGTCTTGAGAGAAACGAGAAAAACAATATCAATTATGATATTAGTAATTTGTATGAAGTTGGTACTGCTTGTACATCGATTTACATGAAGAAACATGTTCCTCCTCCAGCCCCTGCCACATCTCCAGTATTGGCATTCACTTTAGATACAATTTCTTTTGAGGAAGTTGTTAATGTTTCTTCTCCATAGGGAAGCTCTATCTAGTTCACACAATTCCATATATTTTTTGTTTTTCGTATTGAACAATACAATTTGAAGCATAGTATTCTTATGATAAACTTTACCTATAGTTTTCTTATGTTTTTGGAATCTTGTAAATGTGCATATCTAATTGTCTAGATAGGGTGACATTGTGAGAACAATAATTTAGAGTCTGAAATGTTTTGTAGTATGAATGCATTTTGCAATATATCATTTATCATCTTTATAAAATAACAAATGTCTCATTCTATATTAATTTCCACTACAATACAAATCCAATTTATATAAATAGATGTAGTTACAATAATCATATTTAGTATGTCATTTATACAATCTATCAAGGCTAAAGTAGAAAATTGTGAATACTTGATATCTAAATAAGAATGCACCTAAATAGTTTTGTATATGGATTCTCCATCATTTCTAAGAGATTAAATATCATATCATTTCTCATAATCATATATGTTAAATATGGATTACAAACTTCATACAAGGTTTACAAAATATATAAATTTAATGAGAATTACTCTAACAAAATACATGTGTGAACAATTCAATCTATAGATTTCAATTTTGTTGTTTACATACCATAGTTAAAACAAAGATATTTGATTTACTCATTATGTCATCTTGCAAAAGTAAATTAGTCATGTGACAACTTCTACGTACTATGAAGAATAATAGATATGAATGTGAGCAAAAGATATTTTTTATATAATCATATGTTAAGTTTGAAATAGACATGAGTAGTTTTACAAACTAGTTTTTGCATAATAAAATATATATATATAATCTCAATAAACTTAATATGTTACAACTTGAACTCCATAAAATTAATAACAATGACATTTTCGTATTGCAGACCTTGAAGCAAGAAGAGAAGATCCTCAAACTATTATTTTACACATTAAATACAAGCACAACTACTAAGTGTTCTCTTCATAAACATATCAAGTACATCAAACCTCTGTTCTTTAATTGTCGACAAATCTTTTTTTCCTCACAAAAATGAAGAGAAAAATAGAAAATATACAAGGAAAAGCAAAAGAAATCATAGATGTAGAAAATTATAAATTATTGAATCGTTGTCAAGTATATAATATTGATGATGCGCTTAGAATTGAGGGCCTATTTAGAAGTAATACATTTAAGTACAATGTAGGAGACTGTCTTAATGATTCATTAGCTTTTCTACTTAATAATCGTTACACATCAACTAAATTACGTAAAGGAACAATTGATTACTTTTTAAAACGCTATTCAGAATGCGATGAGCAAGCAATTTGGTCATATAACAATGAATTAGATCCTAGTATGTTACATGAATTGCATAAAATAAAAAACATTGAAACTTATTTTTGGAGAATGCGGAAATCAGCAATGCCAACTACAAATAATGAAGAAATTGGGTTATGGGGAGACATATTTTGTATTAAGTGGCTATCCAAATGGCTAGGCATACAAATAAAGGTTTGGTCAGTAGTAATGACACAACAATATTTGCATTTCAATGAATCATCAAATGGAGAATCATATTGTATCCTTTTCCATGATAGAAGGCCGCTCCATGGACATTTTGAGCCACTTCAATGATATGAAATGCATTTGATGAATGCCAATACTAGTGTATCACTTCGTCAAATAAAAAACTAATTAGAAATATAGAAACACATAATAAACCCCAATTTAATCAAATTTAAAATATTCAACAGTGTAGGCTCAATTCACTACGACAAATCAAAAGACAAATACGTACAATAAAAACACCCATATCTGCAAGCCGTGGCGCAGTATGATAAAATAAGTGGCAATGCTTCTTTGGGAGGTTTATTCCCTTACTCAATGTTAAAGGAATGTGAAGCAATTACATGTGTTTACAATGCTACACAATTGGGTTTGAACGATAACTGTGACCTCATAATCATGCATTCCTTGAATGCACATTCTACCCACTTGGGTCAACATCTCTCAACAAGGATCTTAGAGGTCATTAGAGCATTGATTTACTTAAACAAACATGTTCCTCCTCGAGGCCCTGTGACATCTCCAGTATCCACATCCACTTTAGATACAATTTCTTCAGAGGAAGTTGTCAGTGTTTCTTCTCCATACAATAAGCTCTATGTAATTTGAACAATTTGCTATATTGTTCATTTCTGGTTTTGAACTACACAATTCTATGCATTTTATGCTTCTGATTAAGTTTACCTTTACTTTTCTTATGTTTTTAGGGTTTTTAAAAGGAACATATCTCATCACCTAGAGAGTGTAACATTATGAGAACTATAATTTACAACTTGGAAAGTTTTCTGCTATAAATGGGTTTTCCTATATCTTGTCTACCATCTAGGAGCTTGTGCTATGTAAATAACAATGTGGTTAAATAGTTTTGTCTATGGATTCTCTATTATTTGTAAGAAATTTAATATCAGATCATTTTCCATAATCATATATGTAAAATATGCAATGCGAATTTCATACAACGTTTACCAAATACATAAATTAGAATTAGAAAGATTCTAAAAAAATACATGTGTCAATAATCCAATTTATACATTTCAATTTTGTTATCGACATTTGATAGTTATATAAAGATATTTAATTTACTCATTACATCATCTTGCAAAAGTAAATTAGTCATGTGGCAACTGCTACTTACTATGAAGACCAATAGAAATGAATGTGAGAAAAAAATAATTTTCATAAAGTCATATGGTAGAATTCGAATAGAGATTAGTAGATTTATAAACTACTTTTACCACAATAATGTGAAAATATATAATTTTGATAAAATTGAAATCTAACAATTTTCATTGCAAACAAATAATAACAATAACATTTTCGTATTGCAAAACTAGAACCAAGAAGAGAAGATCATCCAAAAATATTATTCTCCACATTAAATACAAGCACAAGTTGACTAAGTGTTCTCTTCATAAATATAACAGGTACATTAAACTTCTTCATTTTACTTCCAAACAATTCTAATTTTTTGTTTGCAAAAATGAAGAGAAAAATTGAAAATAGACAAGAACAAGCAAAACAAATAGTAGATGTAGAAAATTATAGACTATCAAATCGCTCTCAAGTAGATAATATTGATAATGCGCTAAGAATTGAAGGCCTATATAGAACTAATACATTTAAGTACAATGTAGGAGATTGTCTTTTTGATTCATTAGCATTTCTACTTAATCATCGCTACACCTCATCTGAATTACGCAACGGAGCAATTGATTACTTTATAAAATGCTATTCAGAAGGTGATGAAGAAGCAACTTGGTCATATAACAATGAATTACATCCAAATACATTAGATGTACTGCATAAAATAGACAACATTGAAACTTATTTTTGGAGAATGTGAAAATCAGCTATGCCAACCACAAATAATGAAGAAATTGGATTATGGGGAGACACATTTTGTATTAAGTGGCTATCCAAATGGCTAGGCATACAAATAAAGGTTTGGTTAGTAAGAACGACGCATAAATATTTGCATTTTAATGAATCATCTAATGTAGAATCACACTCTATCCTTTTCCATGATACAAATCCTCTTCATGGACACTTTGAGCCACTTCTACCATATCAACTGCATTCGACTAATATCAATTCAACTGCATCACTTCGTCAAATTAAAAAACTAATTAGAAACACCAACAAAAACAACAAGATCGAATTCAATCAAATTGAAAACATTCAACAATATATGGTCAACTCACTACGAAAAATCAAAAAACAAATACATTCAAAAAATATTGCAACATGTACAAAGTTGGAAAAAGGAATTTCAAAATCAGCCATTGAATTGTTCAAAAAACAAATTGAAGATACACCTAGATATGTATGTTCAATTTGTCAAATGTTGCATTTTAAAAAAGACATTACAACTTTGAAAGACAAAGAAATGAAAATGTATTACAGCTTGTCCACAAATAAACAAATCACAACAACAAACTATATTTGTTCCAAATGCAAAGCATCGTTGAAAGAATGTAAATTACCAAAATATGCAACTCCAAATTACATCCGAACAAATAATCCATTAGGATATGTGGCAATGTTGACACAACTAGAAGAACGACTAGTGTCCCTTAGAATTGCATTTGTGCAAATTTGGCAATTAGGATACAAAAATTCACAATTAGGTTTGACCGAGTCTATTATAAATGTACCAGTTAACTCTGATATCATACAACGAGCATTACCACGTTCAACGAATGAAACATCGACAATAGCTGTTGCTCTTAAAAGACGCTTGCAGTATAAAAATGCATACCAAACAGGAATGGTACGTGCAAATATGATAATGAAAGCATTGGATCAATTATCAAACAAAAAATTATACAAGATGGAGAATGTTGAGATAAACAAAGACTGGATTGAAATTCTACGACTAGATAGTGCAAAGGACACAACAAGCGATAACAATACAAGCGACAACGATGTTGAAAGTGATATTGAAAATGAAATACCTAGTCAAACATTGATACATGGTTTCACTGAATCTAAGTGCATACATGAAATGCAAGACAAGATCATAGAAATTGCACCAGCAGAAGGAAATAATCCAATTGGAATATTTAAAGATAAATATGCTGAAGAGATGAATTTCCCTACACTGTTCTTTGGCAATCCACGTGATGAGGACATTGTCAAAAGATATTCGTATCAAAAAATTGTAAAGTGGGAATTACAACATTCAAATAGGAAATTTTCTTACCACACTACAAACCTATTCTTCAAAACCATTAAAATTCTAATACAACAAGTGCTATCCACAATATGGGTGAGATTACGTAAGGGGCAATTAAAAGGGAGAAGGCTACTAGCAAAAGATGTGAAACATAAACCTAATTTAGAAAATATTCTTAAATCCGACATTGGTTATGTCGATTTCAAAAAAATAAGAATATCTCCAGATTATTTGCATCAACTAAAAAAAATCTATTTGCGATGATAAGACAACATGGACCACCAACTTTTTTTGTTACATTTACAAGTGTTGAACAATATTGGGAACCATTAACCAAAACACTTGAAGAACTACATCGTACATATCAAAAAGCAACCAACCATGAAGAATCAAATAATACAATTGAAGATGGAAGAATTCATTTGATTAGAAGAGATCCGATTACATGTGCACGCTATTATAGGCATAGAATTAATGCAATGAAGAAATTAATATTAACAGACAATTCCTTTTTTGGAACCATTTCAGATTATTTCTCCATAACCGAATTTCAAAATCGTGGAAATGAGCATGATCATTTCCTATTGTGGATTAGACAAGCACCAATTTACGGAAGAGATAGTAACATAACTATTGAACATTTTGTAGACAACTACATTACTTGTAACACTGAACATCTACATCCAGATATAGCTACAATACACAAACATCACCACATGAAACAATGTCGAAGGTCGAAGAAACAAACTTGTAGATATAATTTTCTGCTCCTGCCAATGAAGAAAACTACAATTTTGGAACCAACTAAAACCAATGACGAAAATGTGATTTCAACAGCATCAAAAATACTTTCCACTTTACAACAAGAAAACTATGAAAAATCAATCTCATTTCAAATGTTCATAGATGAAATGAATATTAGTGAAGATCAATACATAATTTCCATCAAGTCTACAATCCATAGGCCGACAATATTTTTGAAAAGGAAACCATCAGACATATGGAATAATAGTTTTGCTAGAATAATGCCTGAAATATGGAAAGCAAATACAAACGCACAATTTGTATTAAATGCATATGCAGCAGCTATGTATTGTAGCTCGTATATGACAAAATTAGACAAGTCAATGACAAATGCATTCAAAAGAATTCGTAAAGATCATGAAAAAAATAGTATTGATGCAATAAATATGATTAGTAAACTAGGAAACACATTACTCAATTTACAACAAATGTCTTCGCAACAAGCAGCACACATTGCTTTATCACTTCCATTAAACTATAGTTCAAGAAAATGTGTATTCATTGATACAAGAAATGAGGACGAGAGAACATTTGTCTTAAAATCAACTAAACAATTGAGCAAAGAACCAGATGATTCAGAAAACGTAACATCAAAATCGTTGATAGATTACTATCTAGCATGACCAACAACACTATCACACATTTGTCTTGCAGATTTCATTTCTAATTATAGAAAGGATGGAAAAAATTACAAAGTAAAGCTGAAGCAAATATAATACGTTTTGTAAACTTCAACAAACATATTGACTTAGAAAACCATTGTAGAGAACAATTACTACTATATGTGCCATTTACACAAAGTGAAAAATCACTTAAAAATGGATTCCAAACATGGCATAGTGCTTATTTGTATCATGAAAATATTATTACATCAAATCACATAAAATACAACTACAAAGTCAACCCTATGTGGGGCGACATTGAAAAAGCTATAGATGAAATCAACACAAACAATGATCTTGATGAAAATGAAAGCCTTACTGAAAATCGTATGTAGATGAAAGAACAATATAATATATAATTAGATATTGAGACAAAAAAAATCAACAAAACAAATACAATATTTCAAAACGAATTTGAAATTGCAAAACATCCTCAAATAATAGACAATTCTGAGTACTACAAATTAAGACGAATGTTAAACAAAGAACAACAAGCAATTGTAAAAGACATCGCATTGAAAAAAATAAACAACATCAAAGCACCATTACACTTGTTCTTAACAGGAGGTGCTGGAACGGGAAAAACATTTACCGCAAAAGCCATATATCAAACACTTATTTGCATATACAACTCATCTATTGACAATGATCCAAATAAACCAAAAGGACTGATACTTGCTTATACAGGAAAAGCATCATATAACATAGGTGGATTGACAATTCATTCAACATTACACATGCCATTTAACAAGTCATAATTCATCCCATTGAGTTCTGAAATATTGGAAGCTATGTCAAAGCATTATCAACAACTCCGTGTGGTATTGATAGATGAAATTTCTCTAGTGGGTTCAAGATTTCTACGTTACATTGACAAACGTTTATGGGACATAATGCAAACCCCCACTAGCTATTTCGGAAATCTAGATACAATTTTTTGTGGTGATCTTTACCAAGTACAACCTGTACAAGATGCACTAGTATTTGAGAATCCTCCAACATTAAACAAACTAATGCCTTATAGCTTTTGGAAACAAAATATAAAATGCTATGCACTGCAATCGACAATGCGACAAAAAGATGAGAAATTTGTTTCAATACTCAATAGAATCCGAGTTAGATCCTAGACAATTCAAGACTTGGAGTATTTAAATAAAAAATGTTTGCGCTCACCGCCAATGGACCCAACATTCCCCTTCCTCTTCTACAGAAGGAAAGATGTGGAAAAACACAATGAAAACATGTTATCCATCACACAAGGAGAGGTAATTATATTGAATGCAATTGATGAACATGATGACAAATCTAATACAATTATGTTGTATGACCGTTCAATTAATCTACCATCTCAGATACTCTTAAAACCTAATATGCTAGTTGAAATATATGCTGGCAATTATGACATGAAAGATGGGCTTGTCAATGGATCAGATGGAACATTCCAAGCATACACAAAATACACTAATTTCGATATAGTTTGGATCAAGTTCACTGACTCAAAAGTTGGACATCGACAAGCGAAAAGACTAGCACAATGTTATAGTGAGTGCATAGACAAAAGTTGGACACCCATACTTCGCATTGCAAAGCCTACTAAAAACCTATACAACCAAAAAAAATTGACAATCAAAAAACAATTTCCAATACAACTAGCATGTGCTCGTACTATTCATAGATCACAAGGCCTTACAATGCAAGCATTAGCATTTGATCCATCAGGCATAAACAAACATGGTTTGGCATATACAACACTATCACGTACACGAACAATTGACACATTGTTCTTGATAAGACCTCTAACACAAAACCATTTCAAAGTGAAAAAAAAAGTAATTAATGAAATGTCATGCCTACAATCAACATCAATTTGGGAGTTTGAAAATCACCATCTCCAAAGCATTAGTGACAAACAATTACTACTAACCACATTCAATACTCATAACCTGCTTGTACATATCGAAGACATGCTTAGTGACCATGAAATGATGTCAACTGATATTATTTGTCTACAAGAAACACATATGCAACTATCAAAACATAATAATGAATTCCAAAATTTTAATCATTTCTCAACAAATCACATACATGGTGTAACAACATTTACTAGAAATAATCTATCAATTTAAAAAATAGTGCAACATAAAACAACAAATGTAGAAGCTATAACAATAACAATAAATTTGCCAAGTGATGAGATGAACATATGTAATCTATATGCAAGACCCACCACACCAGTAACAGAAATTATAACAATCACAAATCAAGTATTCTCCTCTGTCAATTTAACATCAACTTTATATATTCTAGGCGACTTCAACATTGATATGTCAGTGGATAATGGACGAAAGAATTTGCTATCAAATCACATGCACAATTCTAAAATGAATTTTATGTTATATAAATTAAACCATGTCAACAAGCCACTAATTGATCATATTTGGTGTAACATAAATGCAAAACCATGTTCTATTTACAAATCAAAAGCATATTGGAGTGATCATGATCCAATTTATATAAACATTGAAACAAATGACAAATTCAAATCCACTTAGTATCTTTTTAAAAATATTAACATTATTAGTATTTCTTGTAGCTAACAATGGAGTCGAGCAAGAGAGCCGAAACAAGCCAGAAAACCATACAACAAATATCAAAAAGGTGAAAAGCATTGTCTATGTTCAATTATACTATCCAAATTACTCTTGAAAACAATAAATTCAACTGATGTAAACATTGCAGATCCAAAAGCAAGAAGAAAAATACAGTATCAATTGAAGAACTTCACTCCCACAAGGGAGGAAATATATTTGAAGGAGATGTAATTGTGGTCTACAAAACAAGTCTCGACAAACAAAACAATACAAAAGAAGTTCTTCATGTGGATTTAACTGATGAAAAAGGTGAAATGACAATTACTATCAATGTAATTGGTGTCCTTGTAAAACAACATGAATCAAAAATAGTTCTTGGAACAGCTATATGCATTACAAATTTCCAAATTGCACCAAAGACAGACTATGACAAAGGTGATTGTGACTACATCTTGATTTTCACAAACACAACAACAGTTAAAGTCATACCGTGCATGCATGATGAATACAAATTCATACCAACTAGCACAATTAGACAACTTCTTACAAGTGAAGAAAACTATGCAATTGGATCTATAGCGGAACTTGTGGTGGGAACAAAAAGAACTTCTTTCCAATTTTTTGTTGAAATAAAAGATGGCCATTCAGAAATGGACAAAGCACAGGTATTTAAATATTCCTCTAATTCTTTATTTCATTGCAATTTACATCAATTACTGCTTACCATATTTTTAACTAAACATAAATGTTCAAATAAAAACATGCATCCACAATACAGGTACAAATACATGAGAGTTTGGAACATCATTTCTCTTCAATGGAAGAACAAATACACCTCGAACAATATCCAATCATGTTGTTGAGAAACATTGTAAAGAGGCGAGAATCAAGATACAACACTCTACAAACAACTCAATCAACATACATCAGCAAATTGAATAACAAGAGGGCCTTCGAGTATCTCAACAATTTGTTGCATTCAACAATTGAGGTAACTAAGGCATTTGATTATGTCAGCAATTTGTTGTATTCAACATTTAACACAATCACATTTGCACCTATGCAATTATACACTATTAGAAAATGATTAAAAAATACATAATATACATCTTCGTTATATTTTGCAGATTTATGGAACAATAAGAATAGCCAATGCATTTTCAAATCCATTTCAAGCTTTCTGTCCAAATTGCAACTACAAATTTGATACATATGGAGAACTACAAGAACAAACTGCCTTTTGTATTAAATGCACACAACAAGTTACATATATCTACTCTCACTACTTGAAAGTGATTTTGACAAGTGATAGAAAGAAAACAATGGAATGTACAATGGATAGATCTATTATGCAACTCTTTCTTTCCGAATTACTAAACATTTCCTATGAAGAATACATTGATGACAAATCATCAATTGTCTTCATCCTAAGAGACTTCTACAAAAAAGGACATTTCAGATTGAATCCAAACAACCTCATAACCAATGCACAATCTATTGAAGAATGATATATACATCTTATATCCAGGTACGCTTGTATTTCACAAAAATTTAGCTTCATTTAAAAATTCAATTTCTATACTACATTATCTATTGAAATATTATCACATAAAATAAAAAAAAATGTCCTCATAACCACCTTCAAACATTTTTCTGCAGAAGGGAATGTCCAAAAACACGTGGGTTGTCATCTTCAACAAGGAGAATAACTACCACATCTTGAACAAGGACAATAAATATGCAATAGTTCTATATGTTATAGGATTTTCATTTCACAATTAATGACTACAACAAACAATAATATAATTATCTACTACCATTTGTAATGTATTGACCATAGTGGTCTATAGACAGAAAAATGCATATTCTTGACTTTTCTATGCATTTACACTCATACTTATTTCTAGTTTTCTATGAACATTGCTATGCAATTACATTGATATATATTTCTACTTTATATCTAAATTCTACACTTTGCTATGCATTTACATTGATATATATTTCTTAGTATATGCAATTATTACCACTATGTTAAGCAATTCTCAAACAAACAACAACTCACAAATCCTACCGGTAGGAATCGGACGCAATGCGTCTCTTGTTTTCAATAAAACATTATTTCACTAATTTTTTTTTTTTTTTTTAAATATATTTTTCCACACTTCAAATTTTTTAAATGTCATACACCTCATTCATATGTGTTCATTTTTGTCATGTGTACTTCAATTGACCTTTTTTTTCTTATAGGGATTCCACACTTAAATATATAGGTTAACTAAATGTCGTTGAGCAATGATTAATATATGGATTTAGATATTATAAGTTGAGATAAATATTCTATAAATAAGTATTGAAATATATAAATAGATTAAGGTATTTAGTTTTAAGATAGTTGAATAATATTTTGTTGTCGATAATATTTTATAGTTTATGTTTATGTTTAAAAATTAGACTTATGTCAAGTAGATTCAAACATTTTGTCAATTGACTATTCTTCATCTTATTTTATAGTTGTAAATTTAATTTTCACCTACAATTATGGCATTTTAATGAGTATTTGACCTTTTTGTGTCACTTTGAAATTGTTATGTGAAACCTATAGAGATGCACTTACCTTTGATATATATAAACATGATGACATTGTTAAGCATTGTTAGAGTTTGTTGGGTTAGGCACAAGAGGTGTTTTGCTCCCCCCCTCTTGCCTCAATCAAGTCCTCGGATCAATTTAACATTTTTACATAAAGTGGAAGATATAGTAAGCATAATGCAAATGCCTAGTCTATCATTATCAATGTAGATGCTAAGTGTGGATGTCTTCTCTTGATAAGTCCTAAATGATTAGAATGACATTTTATACCAACACTGGCTTGTAAAATTCAAAAAAAATGTACTCAAGTTGGTGGATAATAGCTAGTTAGGATTGAGTCAATCCACAACCATGTTTATATATGATTTTTGAAATTTGGGGTGTCAAAAATATTGCTATAGTTCTAGACCAAGTGTAGGTTTGAACCATGGTAGGGAATAAATAACCTAATGATCAAATCAAGATTCTTGGGATGTGTGGAGATAAGTTAATTCCAAGCTCAGGTGAATGTGCCAACATTTGCATAGAAATGCATGAATTGGACACTATACCTTTACGAGAGAAGAGCTAGTGACACACTTTTCACCCACTTTGACTTGTATGCGAGCTACTATGAAGTATGTATGTCAAAGTAAACAAACAACTAATACGAAAATAAATAACAAACACATGGGTTGAAGGACAATAGTGTAACCCACTAGGGGGCAATCCTATTTTTTTCCTAAAACCAAACCATGATTGAAAATGCATGGGGATTCAATCTAAGCACATGAGTTTAATCTAATTTGTCTAATATTTTGGAGGGTCAAGAGAATTCATCTAAAGATAAAAATTCATAGGTATAGCCTTGTGTGTTAGCTTTCCAAAAATTACAATATGCATGATGTTTTTCTTAATATTTTTAATTTTATAATCAACATAGCTCCATTACAAAATCAACGGTCTCAATTTGAAGCATTGGAAAAATAACAAACCATGTCAAAAAATCTCAAAAAGTTGCATTGCACTACACAACAATGTTCTTGTTTTAATAGAAAAAAATAATTTTGATAAATACACAAAGAGAAGTGTGTTACAGTTAAGTAGATGTCCAAAATGTACTACTATGTGGCTCACCTTCTTCTTCCACCATGACCTCTATGAGTCTTCTTTCCAAGGCATCTAGTCTAGACACCATTTCATCCAGTATATTTTCTACCATTACACTAGGTGACTTTAGGTAACTATCTTCTCTTTCTAAACTCCTTTATGAATATTCCTCTTGCTTTGTACCCATTAAAAATTGATGGAGAACAAATTCCTCATCATTTTTAGGTATTGAATACCTCCCATATGTATATCTACTTTCATCACCTTCAAGACTTAATGCCTTTCTTCTAACTTCATTGATGCTCTACACTTTAGGTGCCTTGCACTCTCTTTCTTCATTGTTGGAACAACTATTTTATACTTTCCTCTTTCTAAATTATTTATTATTTATTGGATTCATCCATCAACTCTATCAAATTTTTAGTTGCATGTACTTTGTCCCTTCTTTTAAGAGGTACTCCTTTGTGTACCACTTTTCTCAACTCTATGTTCTTTGGCCACCTACTACAATGGAGAACACTCAGTTCCTATCTCATCCTCTACTCATTTTTTCACAATGGAGGACATTATACTACAGTAACACCTTCTACTTAGGCATACTCCTTGTTGGAAGATGCACTCTTCATTTCTACCCACACACAAATATGAAAAAAAATCATGCAAAAGTCACAACTCACTATAATACTATTTGATGTATTCTATGCAAGGGTATCCAATGGAGGGAAACTAAAATTATTAACCTAAAAGTTACAAACAAATACACACACAAATGGAAGTAAAAACAATATTACTTATATTGAATCATAAAATTGTCTTGTAATAGGATTACAAATATGCCCAAAGGAGTAATTAAATTACATAGCTACTAAATGAACCAAAGAACCTTTTTATTATCCTAGAGGAATACATTACATAATAAATATCTCTCCTTTATCCCCCTATCTACCCTCTAGTAGTAGGATCTCCTTTTTCCCTTCTCTCCCTCTATTTAAGCCAAGTATGTACCGAGGAGCATAAGATGTAAACATGATAAAGATTAGAGACATGGAGTAATTAGATAGGTAAACATAATAAGCATACTAGTAATGTAACATAGTAAATAGAAACATTATGCATTATATGACATAGATTATAAAATTATTTAGACAAGAAACTACCTTGAAGATATGCAATCTGGTTCATTAGGTACTTTTATAAACAAAAGGAAAATTAAGTTCATACTTAAGGAAAGTAACACCCAAAGCATAAATAATTAGTGTTCAATCACGATTCTTAATGTCTGGACTACAAGATCATTGCTAAGGACCTAGCCCTTAAACTCCACTCCATTCCTCCTTTGATTATTCGATCAAAACAAACTAGTTTCATTATCTCCATATTTATTTTGGATAATATTATCGCCATTTGAGAATGAATTAATTGAGCTTGTTCTTCCCAACAACCTACTTTATTTATCAAAATCAACTTTTCTAAGGCCTACAATCATATTGAATGGCCATTCATTATTGTCATGCTACAAGTGCTTGAATTTGTCCTTCAAGTAATTCACATGGTCCAAAAATTATTTGCAAATTCTTTTGATTGCATCACCATTTCCAACTAGCAATCCATTTGTTTCAAAAAATTAGGACCATTCACCAAGTTTCCCCCCTTGCCCCAACCCTGTATGTTTTGGTAATTGAAGGCTTTGGTTACATTGTTGGCACAAGTTGTTTTCATAGTCATGTGTTAAGGATACCCCCCTTCCCAATTCCTCCCAACATCTTGTCAATGTGAATTTCATCCATGAATCCTTCGTTACTCTCCTTGAAGATGAGAATAACATCATGTAGGTACTGCAATGCTTGAAATTGTTTTTCCAAGCTTTTAGCTCTGTTATCCAATGAAAAAAGACTCTTTGCTACAAATAGTCTTTCCTTCCCAAACTAAGTTGGATTGACTCATTTGGGTGGAAGTGGATTAATCATGGTAAAATCTTCCCTTTCTCTTTTCTAAGCCTCTCCTAATATTTTGAAATTCATGCTAACGAGAAATGAAAAAAAAAATCATTATTGGATCCAAGCCTCTTTCTCTAGCTGGCAAATTATAGGTGTATGACCTAGAAAATGATTATAAAATTGAAGGATAAACAAAAAATAACAATAATTCACAATCAAATTCAATAAAAGATCACACCAATGAAGCATAAATTAAATTGCAAAAATAATATATTGTAAACCTGTGTGACCTCTTTGTTGAGCTTCATTGTTCTCCTCTGTACACCTTGGAGAAAAGTGTAATTTAGTTCTTGCTCTCAAATTTTTTGTAGTATAATAGCATAAAGCATTGATAATACAAGTATACTTTCTTCACAATGATGAGAGAGGAGGAATAGATGATAGGAGGGTTGTTTTTTATAGATTTTTGGTGATATCAATCAATAGTCAATATATGATAAGAGATTGAAAATATCAATGGCTCAGAAGGAGTTAATTGATCTCTTGATTGTAGCTAATTGATTGTCTGAGCAAGTTAAGATAATTGATTGGGGAGATAAGTGTGATTGATGATTAGTAGAAAAAATTAATTGCTTAGTGAACTTGAAGTGAGTGGGAGTGGGTTGGAATTGATTGAGGAGTGGACTGAGAGTAAGTCTCAATTGGCTGATGATGTGGAAATGCATGGGTATTTACTAATTAAATGAATTAATTAAATAATACTAAATTATTTAATTAAAAGCAGAAAATGATGGGAATTTTGAAATTAAAATAATTAAATAATAATAAAAAATTAATTTTCATGATGACGTGAAAATGATCATTAATTTAATCAAATAATAAAATTATTTAATTAAATATCAAGGATAGATTAGGTAGGCTAGATGACCAAAAATGTGACATAAATTGGAAGAAATGTATTAGTCAAATTTAAGTGTTTACAATAGGTTTGTTCTAATATCTTGGCCACCATGCATGTTTATTATTCCTACTATTGGGTCCCCTCCAAAGACATTTATCTAGATATAGAGAAGCTTTTGAAAGATTTTCTTTGGTCCTCCAATAAAGGGCTCTACATCTTCCATCATGTGGTCGAGGATTTTTTTCCTTCCTCATGAAGATGGAGAACTTGGTTTGGTTTTCATTTGTAAGAAATGCATTTCCTTGTGCGCCAAATGGATCATTTAGGCCATCCAAGGTAATGAAGCCTGAAAAACCCTTGTTCATCATTGTATTGGTGTTGGCACACCTTTAGGGTATCTACTATAGAAAAATTGGACTTAGGAACCCTTCTCTCCATGAGGTAATTTGATTTCATCCTAGGCACTTTTTCTATCAAAAGTATATGGAAGGCATAGGAAGCCATTAAGCCCTAGCTCCATTGGGTAAGAGATTAATTTTTTAATGGTTTATTTATCAATCACTAGTCCATATGGTGGTCTCCTATCCTTAGTTCTTAATCCATGCCTCTAGCCAAGCTGCCTTGGATTCATGCTTGAAGTTTTCTAAATAAGGAGTGTGGGTTTTACCCAACCTTGTTCATTACGCTACCAATGACTTCTTATCTTGGGTTGATTTCAAGCTTATGTTCAGGCTCACCAACTAGGGTTGGGAGAATTTTTAATCTGTTATTAATGCTATTCCTTCTCACATGTTGTATAAAGTTGGGGTATGTTCTCTCAAGCCTTGATAAAAAGATTGGAAGTAGCATCCAGGCACTCCCTTTCAAAATTATAGGCCCTATAAGGGCTATTGTTGGTTGTCTCCCCATTTTCCTATGGTTGGTTAGCTTAATCACCATTGGTAGCTTAAATCCTCTCACAAAACTTGATGTAAATGGTTTCAATGCATTTGGTTGATGATGTAGGAACCCAAGTTGGCTTATTTTACCTAGTATCTTTTATACCAAGGCCTTCTAATGGGGGCTTGTCTCACTCATATGAGCATTCCTAACCCTTATTATCAATTTTGTAATATGCCAAATGATCACTTGAAGTAAATTTCCAAAGTTTTTACTATGCAAGTAAAATAAACTATGTAACAAGCCATTGCAATAAAAAAAATTCCTTTCTTTATTGAAAATATATGAAAAAAGATGCTATACAACTTACAATAAGGATTTCCATTCCATTACAATATTTCACAAAGTACAATATTCCAAGAAAGTACAAATCTACATACATAGCTCCTTTCGAGCTTCATAGCATAAGATATAGATGGTCCAAGAATCTGCTTCAAAACCTTGGTCCTCTGTTACCTACTGAGGAGGAGAAACATCACTCAAGTGCTTTTCCGCCAACCACAGACTCATATGCAGTCCCTCACACATCTATCAATGATAGATGGCCCTTCTCTTCGATGAAGGTATTGGTTGGGTAACCTCGTACAAAATACCATTTTGAGCTTAGTGTGGTGCCCTACATGACTAGGATTTATAACCTACGCTTGGTACCCTTCATGTAATTAAGTGGACACGGTGAATTGACAGTGGAGTCTCAAAAATCACATTATCTACAGTGGAGTCTCAGACAATCACACTACTTTGGCCAAAGTATTCTCACTCAGTACTTTAAGTGAAGATCTACCATTCACTTACACTATAATAAGCTCGTTTTGACTTCAGGCCATTATATCTATGCTTAGGTAATCCCTCTCCACAGGCAAGATACTCCCTAAGATAACCTATCTCTTTAACACAACCTAAGGTATCACAACTCAATAAGCAAAGTACAAGTTCCCTCCCTTCATTGGACAACATTCCCAGGAGTAACCTACTAGCCATCTAGCATAATTAATTATCTAGTTATGAGTGTTCCTTAAGCTTGTCTATGTTTGATCATATCTAGTATAATAACAACACCTATGATAAACATACTCTCTTACCAATATCTACTCATGTCTAGTATAATAATAATATCCATGACAAACAGTCTCTCCTATCATGGAGTTTACAAACAATTTATAAACAAAGTAAATAGTTTCCACTTATTTATTAAAGAAAAAAATACTGTCCTTTCTATGCAAGTAACAACAAGACTAGTTTAATCAATCAAGACATAGCTCATTCAAAAATAGAATAAACAAAAGTAGACTATCCTAATGCATGTGTTTAAGCTTTCCAATTCGACTGGCTATAGTCACAACACTTTTAGAACAACAACTATCTCAATATTGATCCTCCAACAAAGTCTCACAATTCTTAACTCTCAAGTTAACAATTGCTTCTTCTCAAAAGATAATAAAACTCTCTCAATACTCAAGACTCTCACTCACTGTTATTGGTAGAATGTTACAGACAAAATGTATACAAAATGCAGAGACTTTGCACAATATGCATAGAAGAATGTGTCCCATATAATGAACTTTCTCCTCTATTTATACAGTAACTGAAGATCATACAAGCTATAGATTAGGCATGTATAATGACAAAAAATTGCATGCACAACAACACATCAAATTCTACTAAAAGGTGGTGAATATGAAAGCATACAGTCAGCTCAAATAGCAATAGATCGATTGGGTTAAATGAAAACAAATAGAGACTAATTCAATTCTCCATATGATAGAATTTGATTGCATCTCAAAACAAACATCTATAGGTTAAAGGATTCAAAGGTGGCACCAAGCATTATTATGCTTTCTCAAGATGGCGCGGTTTCCTTCCTCAGAGAATTAGTTAATAAAAAATTTGTGCCATCAAGTTAAAGTATCAACCAAGTCATGCTATGTGTCGACTCACTCATTAAATCAGCTTAGACATAGTCATTGATTTGTTTCCATGCTTTTATAGTTGTAGATCGATGATAAATAACTTGGCAATATAGTTTACTAAGTCCATGGTTTCCCTATTAAAAGGCGTCGACTTATTCTCCTCTTAAATATCGACTTTATGGTTGTGTTAAGTTTGTAGATCATAACTCTTCATCGTCGACAGCATGAGCATAAAGTGGCTCAAGAAATTTAGTCACTACTATTCCAAAGTTCGGCTTTATCTTGATTAATAAATCGACCTCTAAGTTGATTAAGATAATCGACTTCAAAGCCAAATGTATTAAGCATTAAAATTGGCTGATAATCATTGCTTTAGATAGTCGATCTCAAAGCAAATATTATTTAAATATAAATACATAACTTATACATCTTACATATATATATTAACACACAAATATATTTATATATATATATACATGTATATATATGTATATGTTAATATATATCCATATTTATCATATGTCAATAAAGCATGTATATATAATCGATATACAATGAATACATTAAAATAGAAATCACATTGTTATATTAATATATCGGTTGTGTATACATATAAATATATATTCATATATATATATGTCTCTATGCACAGGTATGTGTATGTATACCTGTATCGATACATTCGTATGGGCATGTCCATTTGCCACCATACACGTATATGGATACATATATACATATGCATATATGTATATACATTATATATAAACACACACATTCAATTCTCATACCAAATCATACACAATTACTATGGTATTGATAAGAGACTATGAACAATATGTCTATACATATACATATGCATGTCGTTGGTTTCATCAGATAGTTCCATGTGCATAAGCAACTTGTGCATGAGTGTGCATAGGTACGTCTACCTATGTACCCTTATGTACATGTTCCTTTGTGCGTATAGTCTATCATCGCCATGCATGTGTGTTCACACACACATACAGGTCTTGTATGTTCCACATATCAATACAAACATAGTAACAAGGAAAGAACTCTCAAGCTCAAACATATAAACATCATTCATGCATGCACTCAATAGTAGACTAAACTCTTACTAAAGCAGACATATTGACAAAGAATGACTTACCAACTTCCCACTTAATATCCTGAATCAATTATTCTATTATGGTGTGTGTAAGCTTAGATAGGTTATGTTACTGGTTACCCAACCAAGACCTTCTTCTAAGTGATGCTTCCCCTCCGCCTAGAGGAATTGAACATATACCTGCAATCACTAACACATATACATGATAGTCAGTTGTTCATAAAATATGCAGTATACATATGACATCTCCAAAGTTAGAAAATTAATACAATATTCATCCAATCACATAAATGCATTCCTTCATATAACATTAAATGATATGGCATTCATTCATTAAGAAATGATAACAAAGTGCACACACAATTTATTCATCCACTGAATTCACATTACATTCACATTTTACCCTACATAGTAATAATAAATAGTAATTGCACAATTGGGGTGTAAAAAATTCTATGGATAAATTGAGATGATCAAGTACCTCTTTTAGTTTTTCCCATGAGATCAAGAGCCTTAAAATTGGATAGATGATTTTTTAGACCTTTTTAGCCTACCCATTTTTCTTGGCACACGATTTTACGAGGAGATTGGTATTTTTCTACCGACTAAATATACCCAAATTTGGCATACATTTAGGGTGGAAATTACTTTCAACATAAGGAAGGATAAGAATATTCCTTTCTTTGCTTAGTGTGTTGTTGATACAAACTTCTCTTTATACACTAAAGCTATCATCTATTTTAATGGTTTTATGTAGATCTAAGTACAAGATCGTAAAATTGCACTTGAAGTTGGTGAACTTTAGGAGTTGTTGGAGCACTAGGTTATGCCCCTCTCATAGTGGCCAAGGTGCCACCTAACTCTACCTGTTTTATAGGTCATCAACATGGTTATAGTTGTTTTATCATACATTACCATGGTGACCAAGGATCTCACTCTTGCTCTCCCATCCCATAATTCTAGGGGTTCTCCTTGCCATGGAGGATGGTCCCAACCCTCCAAGAAACCCCCTACTTCTACTCTTGAGCATGGAGGAGTTGTCTAGCTTGACTCAAGACATTTCCTTCATATGTAGCTCACCAATTCTCTAGTTCATGCCTAGCCACCTATCAAGGAGAATCCTGAAGAAAATGATGCTTTCATTGGTTGGGAGATGATTGATGATGTTGCCCCTAGAGATGTGTGTTGAAAGCTTGATGATCAAGATTCACCCTTTGGGCATTGCATTATCTTCTTAGTGCTCTTTGGGCTTCCCCCTTTTTTGTCTCTATTTAGGATTCAATCTTATTAGATTTGGTGGGTGTGCCTTTCTACCACCCTAGCCATTTTTTAATGAATGTTGTACTATTTTAATGTTGTAATTTATAATAATAATATTCATAAAAAAACTAAAGTGGTAGATATGAAATGTGAGAAAACATAAAAGTTAAAAAAAACATGTAAGTAATCATGAAATTTATCAAGGGACTATAGGAAAATATAGTAGCTAAACATTACACATAAGAAAACATGAGTGTTAAAAGGCAGCGTGTGAAAGATACTCTCCAAATGGGGAAAAAACATAAAATATTATATCAAAAGTAAATTGAGAATAGGAAAAACATAAAAATCATGGCATAGATAATATAAAAAGTAAAATTAGAATAATAAAAATAAGAAAAATCATGGTATAGATAACATAGAAGGTGGAATAAGAATAAGAAAAAAACTACAATCATGACATATAGTATACAAGGTGAAATAAGAATAGGAGAAACACAACAAACATGATATAAAAAATACCAATTATAAGAACAAATATAAAAGAATAAATAAAAAATAATATAAATATATAAATAAATAAAGCATAGAAATGCTTAATGTATCATAGAATATATTTAGAAAGGTCAACCTCGAAGAGGTCATCCTTCTCCCAAAAGTAGCAACTTCTTCTTCTTCTTCTTCAAGTGCATGAATTTCTTATAGGAATTGGTATTTTTTATGAAATCTATCAAGAGGTGGAACTACAAGAGCTTACACCTTTACCCAATTCTCTTATTTTTTTTGAGGTGGTCCCTTAAAATATTTTGTATTTATTGAACTAGAACATTATTCTTTCAAATCTAGGAACCAATGCTTTTAGCATGAAATACTAGTTTTTTTTATATATAATCCTCATCCTTCGTAGGTGTAACATGGGATAAATTATGTTTGATATGATTATGTGCCATCTTGGATTTATAATTTTTATTTTAGTTGTTCTTCTAACCTTTTGAGATATATCATAAAAATCTTTTTTTCTTTCATAAGGATGTTCCTTAGGCATATGTATGTAAGCATCTAAAGTGAAGTGACTCATCTTAGAAAGAGGCTTATATAGATCTTGTGTATTCTTTAGAATTATGCCCTTATGAATATATTTAACACATTTATGTGCAATATAAGGGACATCACTCAAGTGCTCAAGCAATATTCAACTAGGCAAGATGGAACATCTATTTAAAGTAAGAATCCATGACATAATGTATGCACTATTTGGGAGCCACCTTAAGAGGTAAAATGACACAATCCAAAGTTTGAATCAATATTCCATTAGCCATATTCAATGATACCCTTTGAATGAGCATAATTTTTTTCTTCAAGTACCCATTATTTGATAATTATTTAGTACATATATTGATTTTATTTATAGAATTTGTGAGAATATCACCAAAAAAATTATCATGTATTGTGCACCTACCACACATAGTGGACCATATTATTTATTTTGTGGGATTCCTCATTTGAGAATATGATCCAGATTAGCATGAGACAAAGAAGATATTTATCTCCAAAGTGTATTGTATCCACAAAAAGCATCCATATGTGAAAGTGTGTGAGAATCAATATTATAATTATCCATGACATCTTTGTCAATATATGTATGATCCCTAGCATGATAGTCCTATTCACATGAGATGCAATGATGTTATTAGAATGATAAGGAAATAGATTAGTATAAATCTTGAACTTTTAATATGGGGTGATAACTAAATGATTTCTCCTATAATTAACACCTTTAATATAATCATATTATTGTCAATAAAATTTTACACTTTATGTTTCAATGTCATGCAAACTTGTGGGTGAATTCTATTAACTCTATGGAAGTTGTGAAATACACTTTAATTGTAGTTCTTGTGCACCCTCTAGCTTGATCTAATGGAGGTATAGGTGGAAGAGTAATCAAATTAGAGATTAATAAACTTTGAAGTGTATTATCTAGGGTCTCTTGTAACTTAGTTGGCTTCTTAAAAGTACAAGAATTAAAATAAGACACATTGAAAATATTAGCCACTTGATGTACATATTTCTTTATTTCTTATAATCAAATACCCTTTGAAAAAGTATTGGACTTTTAGAATTTTGAAGGATAAGAGGATTATTTGTACCAAAGGGTATATGATGCAATAAGTTTGATCTCAAGATTATTTAAGATGAGTGCACATGTCCGTAAAACAAGGAAAACTACTCAAGTGTTCATTATTCTTAATATTACACGAGTCTCTTAATGAAGATAATTTGTAGCTCATTATCATCAAATTGATGATTTATCTTACTATATATGATTGAAAGTGAACACCACATTGAGATAGACTCATTACTCTTTTGGGGACACTTGGTCAATTCATTCATAATTTCAATCTAGATCACATATAAAAGTGCATAATTGATCTCCACAAGTGCAAATATGAACATGCGCATAACCTAATCTAAAACATATGGATCCAATTTGATATAATATAGATTTTTGGGATTCACTCACCTTGATTTTTGCTATTTGAATATGTGCAAGGATCTGCAATGTTTAGGAACGCCATTGAGTAATCTACTAGATTATGAGGGCCAAGTTCTCCTTGGTTAGATCCTTAATAGACCAACATTATGACTCTTAGCAAAATGATCAAGGACAACAAACAAACATGTACTAACCTCAGGGTGATGTCACAAACAGACAAATGCATAATATATTTTCCTTCTAATTTCTTTAATCTAGATGTTCTCGCATTCCACCATGCTAGATGATTCCAAAATAAATGAATAAATATTCCTAAAAATGACAATCAAGCGCACAAACCAACATAATAAATGTTAAGTTAGCTTACAATAATTGGTTAAGTAATCAATAAGATATAAATTTATATTTTAAATTTTAAAAGTTTAAGAATCAAATCCATAACTATAAAAGCAACTTAAGTCAAGTCTACACCCATAAATTTAATCTAAAATAATAAAAATAAATATCTAAACATAAATAACCAAAATTAAAAAATATTATAAACTAATTTCACATAAAAATATATTAATAATAAATTTATTATTATATAGATCTAAATATATATTAAAAACACATAATTCAGTTCAATAACCAAAATTAAAAGATATTATAAACTAATTTCACATAAAAAAATATATTAATAATAAATTTATTATTATATAGATCTAAAAATATATTAAAAGCACATAATTCAGTTCTCTTGCAAACGAAGAAACCATCCCATCTTTTAAGAAACAAATTAAAGACAAAAGGGCCAAGATAGCCGTACTTTTTCATTTTGTGAAAGCAACCTTCAACTACCCCACCATATACTTATATTCCCATTAAGCAATTGAAATGGATGGAATATTTCTTACAGTGTCATGTCATATCTTTTTCCTTAAAATGTTGTCGAATGGAAAGCTAAACTCCAAGATTGGAATAAATATCAACAAAAGAGTTTGTTTTATATCAACCACAAACTCACATAAAGGGATACCACCACTGGTTGGAGTGCTACCTTTCACATCCTTACTTAGGGTCAATTCCTACCAACATTGCTTTCATTATCCTTTTTTTCTTTCCATGTTTAGAACTTTCGGTGGGTCCCTCCATAATGTTGGAAGGGATCTAATTTTCTTGAACACTTTGCTTAAAGTATACCATCTTAGGTGTTTTCTCTAATATTTGGGTTTGTTATAAAAGTTAAAAAGTTATAGGATGATATACTTTATTAAAGTCTTAGGGTATCCATAAAGATATTTTATGCAAAGGTATGTGCAAATTCGGTAGGCCCTATTTAGGTAGAACTAAGCTTTCTACTCATAATTTGCATATATTCAAGTATTGATGTTAGCTTTTTATAAAAAAATTGAACATAATCAATATAATCTTATCTTGTAATATAATCAACAACAAATATGTTATAGGGCTTTATAATATAACAATTTAATAGAATAACAACAACAACAAATCGCTATCAAATGACATCTTATTATGGGCTCAATCAAAAATTTGCATAAAGGGCAACCTTTGCTAGCATTCTCCCTGCCCATGCCAAAATGGGAGCTTTGGAACAGTATGTACATCCATCGTAGAATAAAGGATAGAGGAACTTTGACAGATATTATAGTCACGACTACCCTGGTAGAATGTGTTGGATACTGTGGTTGTGTTGTTGATATGTGGTTGTCATTGATGTCAACACTATTAGCATTGTTGCAGTGAAGGCTGTATATGTCAAGGATATTGAGAAAATTGTTAAAAGGAAGAGTTGCAAGTTGCCAGTGGAATAGTGAAGGTCATGAAGGTGTTTTGTCCTGTACGTTGAAGATCAGTTGTTATGGTCTAAAGAGTTTATTGCTGAGAGTATCTAGTTCATCTACCAGAAGTTTCAGAGGTCCACGTGAAGATTTGATTGTGCTATGAACAATTGTGTTCTAACAGTATTTCTGTGGTTTCTAGGTTAGCATAAAATAAATTGCATAAACAAAACCGTAGCTAAACAATGAAGCACAAAGGAGTAAGAATGCATAAAAGAAAGGAAATATTTCACCAAAAGTCTTCAAGCCCCCCATGATTGGCCTTTATTGCACCTTCTCCATTTGCTGTAATATTATGTTTGCCCTCAGATTTTTGATGAGCAACTATGACTATGACAAGACCTAAGCAAATATTGAAGGATTTGATCTAAAATGCAAGTATACTCATATTTCTACAAGCAAGAAGAAGTATGGAAGCCTAAATTCTGAAGCATGAAATATGAAGAAGTGATGAAGTCAGGAGATGATCAAAAGTCCCCAAATGAGGTTGACATTGTCTTTTTATAAAAAAGTCAATTTTAGATGAATGCCCTGGATTCAAAGTTTGACAAAGCCCTAAGATCAAAGGCTAAAATTGCATGTGACAACTAGCAATTAGGGTTAGGGAAAAATTATGTTAAAATTTGAAATGAATGGTTGTGAAAAAATCAAATCAAAGGTCAAGAATGCATGTGACAAGAAGATAGTGGGCATAGAAAATGAAGTTGCTGGAGAATCAAATAAGAATTTAAAATTATTTGATTCAAAAGGTGATGTTGACCTTTGGAATTAAAAATTAATTTAATTCAATAGTGGTGGGGTCACATTACAGTAAAAAAATATTTCAAATTATTTACTTGGTGGGAAAATAGAAAGTGGACAATTTTAAATAAATGCTTTATTTAAAATTAGAAGAAAAGTCTATATGATAATTAAATAATTAATACTAATTATTTAATTATGGATGAAATGGATAAGGTGGACAATAATTAAATAAAATCATAGGAGTTTATTTAATTATAAAAAAGACATAAGGAATTAATGATGTATTTAAATAAATAAATAAAGTTTATTTATTTAAATTTAATCATGAGGAAATAGTAGACAAATAATAATTAAATAAATTTAGGAATTTATTTATGGAAAGACATAAGAAATTAGCGACGTATTTAAATAAAATAAATATAATTTATTTATTTAAATAGTCAAGAGGAATAAGAAATATGAATTAATTAAATAATTGAGAATTATTTAATTAATAGTTGAATTTGGACTATAGGACATAATTTAAATATTTTAATTATGTTGAAAAGAAATATGGAGAAAATTAAAGTTTGCAGGCCTAGGTCAATTTTATGTGTCTAGAAATAGTACGGGAGTCTCTTAATGAAGATAATTTGTAGCTCATTATCATCAAATTGATGCTTTATCTTACTATATATGATTGAAAGTGAACATCGCATTGAGATAGACTCATTACTCTTTTGGGCACACTTGGTGAATTCATTCACAATTTCAATCTAGATTATATAGAAGTGCATAATTGATCTCCACAAGTGCAAATATGAACATGCACATAACCTAATCTAAAACATATGGATCCAATTTGATATAATATAGATTTTTGGGATTCACTTACCTTGATTTTTGCTATTTGAATATGTGCAAGGATCTGCAATGTTTAGGAACACCATTGAGGAATCTACTAGATTATGAGGGCCAAGTTCTCCTTGGTTAGATCCTTAATAGACCAACATTATGACTCTTAGCAAAATGATCAAAGACAACAAACAAGCATGTCAGGATGATGTCACAAATAGACAAATGCATAATATATTTTCCTTCTAATTTCTTTAATCTAGATGTTCTCACATTCTACCTACTAGATGATTTCAAAATAAATGAATAAATATTCTTAAAAATGACAACCAAGCACACAAACCAACATAATGTATGATAAGTTAACTTATAATGACTAGATAAGTAATCAATAAGATATAAATTTATATTTTAAATTTTAAAAGTTTAAGAATCAAATCCCTAACTATGAAAGCAACTTAAATAAAATCTACACCCATAAATTTAATCTAAAATGATAAAAATAAATCTAATAAATAAAATAAAATATCTAAACATCAGTAATAAAAAATAAACAATATTATAAACTAATTTCACATATAAAAATATATTAATAATAAATTTATTATTATATAGATCTAAAAATATGTTAAAAACACATAATTCAGTTCGCTTCCAAAGGATGAAACCATCCCATCTTTTAAGAAACAAATTAGAGACAAAAGGGCACTTATATTGCCATTAAGCAATTGAAATGGATGGAATATTTCGTACACTCTCATGTCATATCTTTTTCCTTAAAATGTTGTCGAATGGAAAGCTAAACTCCAATATTAGGAAAGGAAAGGAAAGGTCCTTTTATAGTCCACGATACCAGGCGGTCTGTTTTTCGGTCTACAGATGGCTTACAGTATATGGGACTCCTCGTACTCCCAATATGAGGGAGGCACCTAACTCATGCTCCACAATACGAGGTGTACATACCTTACCCCCTACAGGATTTGAACTTGTGACCTCTCTTTCAAGAGTACAAGTTCTCCACCACTAGGCCAACTCAGGTGTACCTATATCAACCCAAGATTGGAATAAATATCAACAAAAGAGTTTGTTTTATATCAACCACAAACTCGCATAAAGAGATAACACCACTACCTAGTTGGAATACTAGCTTTCACATCTCTACTTGGGGTTACATTGCTTTCATTATCCTTTTTTTCTTTCCATGTCTAGAACTGTCGGTGGGTCCCTCCATAATGTTGGAAGGGATCTAATTTTCTTGACCACTTTGCTTAAAGTATACCATCTTAGGTGTTTTCTCTAATATTTGGGTTTGTTATAAAAGTTAAAAAGTTATATGATGAT
Source organism: Sequoia sempervirens (assembly GCA_007258455.2). NCBI lineage: Eukaryota > Viridiplantae > Streptophyta > Pinopsida > Cupressales > Cupressaceae > Sequoia > Sequoia sempervirens. Next base: position 43,136,895 of record VDFB02000363.1, read on the forward strand.
ATACTTTATTAAAGTCTTAGGGTATCCATAAAGATATTTTATGCAAAGGTATGTGTAAATTTGGTAGGCCCTATTTAGGTAGAACTAAGCTTTCTATTCATAATTTTCATATATTCAAGTATCGATGTTAGCTTTTATAAAAAAAATGAACATATAATCAACAACAAATATGTTATAGGGCTGTATAATATAACAATCTAACAAAATAACAACAACAACAAATCGCTATCAAATGTCATCTTATAACATGCTCAATCAAAAATTTGCATAAAGGGAAACCTTTGCTAGCATCCTCCCCGCCCATGCCAAAATGGGAGCTTTGGAATAGTATGTACATCCATCATAGCATAAAGGATAGAGGAACTTTGATAGATATTATAGTTGTGACTACCCTGGTAGACATGCATGCATAAAGTGAAAGTATTGACAAGGCATGCGAACTGTTTGACATAATGTCTATAAAAGATCCCATCTCATGGAGTACAATGATTGAAAGAGGAGTAAAAAATGGATTTGTTGAAAATGCTTTAGAAACTTTCAAGCAAATGCAATTGACAGGTGTAAAGCCAAATTCCACAACCTTCATCAGTATCCTCCCTACTTGTGCCAAAATGGGAGCTTTGGAAAAGGGTATGGACATGATTATTTTAAGATATTATAGTTGGAAATGCTCTGTATGCAAAATGTGGAATATTGATGGAATTTGAATAGAAGAAACTCAATTGCACACATTGTGGAGACTGCAGTGAGACATGGCAACATCAATGTTCTCAATAGAGCACAACTTGACGTGTATTACATGTTTTGAGATGTATTTGTAAGAAGCCATGAGGAGATGGTATTTTTAGTATTCAATAATGATTGAACAGTCAATAGAAAAGTTGTAGACAACTAGAATATTGTTGTTAGAAGCAAGTCAAGTGTTAGCAATAAGAGTTGTAGAGATGGTTGTCACCTCTCTTCTACCTTAAGAGATTTTCATAATCTTATGGAAGGATGTTGAACCTATTTAAATAGTTGGTATAAGCTTTAATATTTAAAGCTTGTGTTAAGTTCCATGTCAAATTGAATCCAATAGAGATCTAAACAAAATTGACTCACCTATTAAACATGGTTTTAGAGGTAATATAATTGACAAAATAATCAATCAAAACACAATTTTCTAATCATTTATACATATTATAAGACAATTTAAGAATGTATAAAAAACACATTTGATGGTAGTGTGAAGAAGTTACTTCATAAAATATTTCTGAAATAATATTGTGTGGTTCTTTTAAAAGTATTGTCATCCTTACGTACATTCAAGCCAATAGTCTTAACATCAATAGTAGAATTGCAATGGTTAGAAACCATTTAAAAGATAAAATAAATTAGGTTAAAAGAATATACAACTCTAAAGGGGAGCTAAAAAAAAATCTTATTAAACTAACAATATAGTGTCTATTAGGGAAAATGATCTAGTAGTTGAGCATCCTGGCTTTGTGCCTCTCAAAATCTTATGTGACAATTGCAAATCACTCCTAATTTTATACAAAAGCTTACTTGGAAAGTCCCCTGCTTATAAGTAATGTTTTAGGGCCACATCATCAAATTTGATGCCACATCAATATGCTTTTTTGTTAAAGCTTCTAAAAGGCCCCCAAAAAAGTTAGACCCATAATTGTGCATTAAATCATGTTTTATTGGTGCACTGATGTGGCATCACATGAGTTGATTTTTAAATCTAAGGAATACATTTGGTTCAATTATGAGTATTCATGTTTAACACTAACAACTTTAAAGCCACAACTATTAATATTATATTATTACAAATATAAATACTAAATTAATAAATGCTATCGTGCAACTATTAAAACATACTCAACTACTAAATCCTAACTAGAACCAAATACATACAAACCAAAAATAAACATTCTTCATAGAACTTGGGGTTTTCTATTTTTTTTTATTTTGATTCAATTGGCTTTCACCAATCCAAAAAAATGAATCCATCGATTGCACAACTTGATTGCACAACTTCCCTTTGTGGGTAGGAAGTCATTCTATTAAGTCCAACCTTCAACACCAATATACTTTATATGTTTAATACATTTAAAAAAATCCAAATTTAGACTAAAATCCCCATCTCAATCTCTATTTATATTCCCTATCTCTATTTCCATTTCTATTCCCCCTCTCTCTCTTCCCCTCTCTATCTCTCCCTCTTTCTATCTCTATCTCTTCTCTCTCCTTTTTGTATTGCAAACATAACATGACCTTGTTAGTAGTAGAGTCTGATTATCTTTTTGATTTAGAGGTTTTTTTTTAATCATGTTTGGATCCCTATATGTGAATGCATAGTTGATTTGAAGTTATCCCTTCTCAATTGAGAGCTTTGTTGCATAAACAATTTAATCATTTTTCAAATGACCTACCAATTGATTTCATGTACTATACAAATGTAAATAAATAAATAAAAAACCAATTTTTTTTCTTAATTGACCTTCCACACCTCTTTGGCGTACCCATTGCACACTAAGGTGCAATTTCTAGTAGTAGCAAAGAGAAAAACAAATGTCTCTCATTAGTAGTAAAATAGAGCATCCCAACAAAGTGTGGGTGTGTCAAATGAAGAGGGGTAATGGTTGTAATCATCTAGGCAATGGCACAACATAGCATCCATAGGTAGCCAATCATCAAAACCTTGTAGCCAACATATCTAAACCTCTGAAGAAGTCATAATCAATAATAGAATCAACAATATTAAGTTTTAATTCTTGAAGTAACTTTTGAATAGTCTTAGAACTGTTTTGAAATCCCTCAATTTTTTGAAGCTATGAGAGGAGGTTGTTGATGAAATTTTCCAACTTGTCATTTGCTCCCAATTGGTCTTGAAAAATGGAGGATATGATAGCAATATGAAGAATCAAGTTAAATCATACCATTTGGATCTCAATTTGATAAGGATATATGTGTTGGAAAAAATTGCATAGTGAAACTTCAAAATAAATTGAGAATCACATGCTTTCAAGTGTGGGTGATGAGATTGTGAGATGTGGACTGTGGAGGTTCTAAGGGAGTAAGTTTTAAAAACCAAGTGTGTGGAAAAAGAATAGGGAAGGTGGACAAGAGGGAAATCCAAAGGCTTCTAGCATGGAGGCAAGGATAGAAAGTATGTTTGATGTATTTTGAAAACACACCATAGGGGGTGGAGGAAATTGAGGCAAGTGCCAATGATAAGTTTGATATGAAGGACCTCCAAAGCTATTGATGTAGCTATAGATACAAAGTAATAAAAAATAGTTTATTTGTGTAGTTCAAATATAGATAACTAAAAGACTAATAAAAGTGTGACATAAATATTTGGACAATAAATGAGATGTCACAAATTAATTATATTATTATTCAAATTCTATAATGAGTATATATGTTTCATTTAAATGCTTTGACACAAGTTACTATAAAATTTAGGAATATGAATGCTTGTTATAATATTACATACTCATAAGTAATGTGTCCATTGTAATAATTGAGAACCTAAATCCCACAACTTTGACTTATTTTCTCTATGTTCTACCCTATTTGAAAGAACTTTCCATCTTATTTATCAGGATCCCTTCTAATGATAAGGTATTTCCAATTGAAGGGTAGTAGACCTTTGTCTATAAATTTTCCTATAACCAAATTAAAATATTATAGTTAGAATATTATTCAAAATTTGGTGTCTCACACAAATCAATTGAGGACTTCTATGTTGAATGTCGTGTGTAGTGAGATCTATGTAGTGAAATTATTTGTAGTTCTAACTGATAGTCGAATGTGAGCGTTAGAAAATGAGCAAAGTAAAAGAGTGCAAACAAACACCAAAACAACCTACACCTCAAGATTAGCCTAAGTTGGAAACAACACAAGATAAAAGCAACAAAATGAAACTCTATACCTTGCGTCGAATCGATCCTTTGGTTGGCCCTTCGATCTTTGATGTGTATGCTCCTTGGATGGCACAAGATGCAAGCTAAATGATGTTGTGAAGATGAGTGCAAGTGGATGAAAACAAGAAAATGGCTAAGTATAAGTTGAGAAACAAAATTGCAAGAGTTTGGCTAGCAAAATGATCTCCCCAAAATGAGAGAAAAGAGGGGGTATTTATAGGAATTTTGAGAATTCCTAGGGAAATGGATGGCCAAGATTGAGCCACCAAATATCAAGATGTAGGGCTAAGGTGAGTTGAGAACTCACAAGCCCTCACATCTTGACATGTGGCAGGTGAGATAACCCCTAAAAGGTGAAGTGGACATGAGGTGGAAGGAGAAGTACATGACATGGAGGGGGTACAAAGTACCTTGGGATTGGACAAGATCTCCTCATAAAGTAGGTACTTGTCCCCATGTGGGTGAGAGGACAAGTGAGGAATTAAAAATTCCTCAAATATCCTTATGGGGAGATGGGAAAAATTTTAAATTCCAAAGGGTGCATTGGGGATTAAATGTGAATTAAAAATTCACATAGGGAAGTGGAGATGCCTTGTCAAAAAAGAAAAGCATTTAATAAGGTTGACTAAGGACACATGTCATAAAGGACATGGGGAAGAGAAAAGGAATTTAATATTCCTTGGAAGGATAAAAGGAATTAAAAATTCCTTGAGAGGTTGATTAGGCTAGTTAGTGAAGGATTAGAGAATGGTTAGGTGGCTAAAAAGATTAGAGGCCAACTTGCAAAAGTTGGAGGATGTGACACCTCCTAATCAAGGATTAGGCATGTGCACATCCTAATGATGAGATTAGAAGAAGGATTAGGAGAAGATAAAATGATGGAGGATGTGACATGAAGGGAATTAAATAAATGGAATATTTATTTAATTCAATTGATGGAAGGAGGATTAAAGACATAAGGTATTATTGATTAAATACCTTAGGTTTGCGAATTAAAGATATTAATTAAATAATAGCATTATTAAAGAAAATAAGGCGAAAAAGGATGAATTTGGATAAATTAAGTGTCCAAATTTAGACATCTACACTAACCATAAACCTCCTAGGGATCAATAGTTTGGAAATGTTTTAAAATGCTAGAATGAAGCTTGAATTTTTATGATATTGTGTGATTTTAGTTTAGAACTCAAAAAGCCTAAAATGATAATTAGGCAAGAAAATGTCTTTGTAGTGGGACCTATCTTCTATAGAAAGAATTTGATAACTAGAAAAGAAAGAGAATTGTAGATATTCCTAAGCCTAATATGGTTAGGAAAATAGATAAGAAAGGGACTATTGTTCTATCCGAGGATTCAAAGATTGAGGGTGAGATGGGAAAGAAGGAATGTTTTAAGAGGAACCATGAGGAAGTGTGAGATGAAGATGAAGGAGGTTAATAAAAGGGAAATTTATCATCCCTAACCCTTTGGTTGGTGCCCCCTTCCTTGGGATTTAGGACCCATCTCCTAACATCCCTAAAGTTTTCTAATTTTGGGTGATGGATGCTACCTCCAAGAAGGAGTTGGTAGATATCATGACCATGGTGTAGGAAACAGTGGAAACTAAATACTATATGACCAAGTGATTCTTTATTGAGATCTATCAACTCAATATATGAAACTTTCCCTTGTAGAGAAGAAGGTGGGAGGGAAAACCATTATTTGGAGAAAGAATGGGATCAATATCTTTAAGGGATGGGGAGCCATTTCCAAAATTAATAAACTAGAAAATAAGGTGTTGGCTATGAAAGAGAATAATGTTGCTAAACTAGTAGAGTTTGAAAAATGGAAGTGGGAACAATCCAATAGAGTTCTTAATCTTGAGATGGAACCCTTAGCTATCAAGGAAATCCCCAATCATGTCGTCCAAGTGAGAAAGTATACTATTCAAAAAAGTACTATTGGTTTAAAATTCTTAATGATAAAATGAAGGAGTTACAAGAAGGATTGAATATTTGTGTTATGAAAGAGAAAATGATTCTTGATGATAAAAGTGTGAAGACTAGTTTGAGTATTGGAACCAAAAGCAACACAAAAAAATACTTTAAAGAGGAAAAGAAAGAACTATAATATTTCATCAAGTTCCATGAGATTTTTCATTAATAGGAGCTCAAGGCAGTTGAGATCCTTAAAAATATGTAATTTTTGGTTTGCTTCTTCCTCTTTTTGTTGTTGCTATGTTGGGTTTTATTTTATTTTATTCTATTTTGTTGTCTGGGTTTGGAGGGTGTGAATGTTTTGTTGATGTTTAGCTATTGATTTTATGTTCTTATGTTTTTGTAAGAGATTTTATGGCCTCTTCAAAACTCATTTTACATCTTAATAAAAAACTATAAATTACTATAAAATTGAAAAATAAAATAAAAAAGGATATACAATATTTGGGTGATGTAAAATTGTCCAACACTTGAGATGCTCCTAAATCAGATATCTTAGGTGACAAAATTTTGAGTATGTTACTCAAAATTAAGAAAGTGAGAGAGGTTGCAATGACCACCACAACTAGCCCACTTCATTTTTAGAAATCCATGCACCATACTTAAGTCCCCTTCATTTAAAATGGACCAAAATTTCCTTATGTTCCTTCTTCATGGTTCTTATACCCAGGTTCTCATTTAGAATTTGATTTATTTCATCCATAGGCCTCTTAGGAAACTATTGTTTTCAATTTGATTCCTATGTTGACATTATACCATTCTCTACATCTTCAACTTCATGGTATTAATGCAAGTTATCCACATTGAAAATTGGTGAGATATCCAAACCTTTTGGTAATGTAAGATCATATAATAATTCTTAGAATTTTTTTTAACACTTAAAAAAAAACTAATCTTCTTTTGATCTAACTTATTATATGTTCTTGTAGGGGATTTTTCCTTCCTAAAATTTGTCATGGCTAACTCACTCTCTAAGTAAGTCTTTTCTCTTATCATTAGTAAAATTTGGAAAATAAATGACTACGTGACTAAAAATTTTAGTCACAACAACTAAAAAATGACTAAATTCTACTAATTTTTTGCAACTCAGCTATAAATGAGTAAATAAATGACTAACTTGTTCATCCACTAAAAAATTATTTAGTCATACAAATAAAAATGACTAAATAGTTAGTCACACAAATAAAAGTGGGTAATTAAAAAAAATATTTTGAATTGAAAAATTATTGGCGGGATGCTAATCATTTCCTCTCCATTGCTACAATTGAGAAATTATTGGTGGGATGCAAATATTTCCTTCGCTATTCTTTTGATAGTTTGAGAGCTGAGAGCCTCACAAAGGAATGTAAGGTCAAATTGATATCTTTAGTACAAAAAATCCTTCATCTTGTTCTCGCCAGATGCTCATTAATGAATGAGTTTGCCATGTACGAAGAGAATTAGGGTTTGAAGCTTGAGCCTTTTTGTAGACATTTGATGGAGAATAGAGGACTTCTTTGGCAAGTATAAATTTAGGACACAAGGATATCGGTAATGTAGTATGGCTCAGTGCATAATTCTTCCCATATTTTGGTGTTTTTTGAGCTTATATTAAGAAGCCCTATAAAGCTTCCAAATGGAAAGGTTTTTGTTTAAAATGCCATGTAAAAGTTCCAACATTATGCAAACTACAATTCTTGGGTCAATGTTCGAGTTCTAATAATTAGGGTTTTAATAGGCTTATTCTAGAATCCATGGAAAACCTTCCAATATTATGTTATGAAAATGCAGCCCTATGCATAATAGAGGGCATTGTTCATATAGACACTGTTTGGCTAATATTATTATATTTTAAGACAACACTATACTGCACTGTACCAAACATAATTTTTAAGTATATAGCATGGATACTTATATAATCTAGGTTTTGATCTTTTAATCATGTAATATCTCGCATGAGTGTTTACAAGATGGATTTGTTGTAGTCTTTTCAAAGTTGTGCAAACACATTTCTAGATGATAGCAATTTCTTAATGCTCAATGTGTTTTTTCAAGGGATTCCTTTAAATAATAGATCTTTTTGCAGTGGATTCAATAACTAGTGATATGGGGGATTTATTATGGTATATTTTTGTGAAAATGTATGCCAAATTAGTAGATTTAATCTCTTCAACACTATGAAGTTACGAGGGGGATTTTCCCTAAAATGATGGTAGCAAATCAGTGCCTTAACATGCAATTTGTATTTTTGGTCTATGAAGGTTTCTTTTAAATAATATGACCTAGAGATTTTTGTAGGTCCTAGAATTTAGTTTAGTTTTCACTTTTTAGTTACAAGGGAGCTTCCCCTTCTATTTCAAAGAAAGGTTTGTTCTCACACACTGCCCTATTTTGAGTTGTCTTATTAGGCCCTTTCTTGTCTAGTTGGACATGTTGGATTTTCTGAATTAAATTATAATTTTTGTGACATCTATTACAATCTATTTGGTATCTAAATGAATAATAAGTCTCACTAATGTCACTTAGAGTATAGTGTGTCAACAAAAAAAAAAACTTCTAAAAATCAAACAATATTAGATATGTATGAAAGGCATCAAAACACTTTTCAAAACAATGGCACAAACTCAAATGAGACAATATCTGGAAATGACATTTTTCTTGTTATGAACATCTCTAACATAAATGTCTCTAGAGGAATGAGCAATGCAATACTTAAGTAGAGAAAGAAACAAATTCCATAATCTGAACATATAGGATTAGCCACAAAGGTCATGCCAGTTGCCAATAACTGCCCTAAAATATTGTAGTCCACCCTAGAGAATATGTTCTTAGGAGAAAAACATAAAACCACAAGCTCTAAACAAAAATATTATTAATTACCTGGAAAGCATACAAAACAAGGTTCATAATTCAATATGCTTTTGCTAGTTTTAAATCTTCTAATGATTACATTCATAATATGCATGAACTGTTTGTTTCAACTTTCAAGCAACATCTTGAATAAGAATTGTTTGTTTCAGATTAGATTTATTACATCTTATTGATACTGTCTATAGTGATAGGTGTTTAATATTATTGGGATGCCATCATTTAATAATTTGCATACTTGCAATCAGGGTAATAAGTTACATTTTGTAGAATGTGTGGATGAGAAGGCGAAAGACGAGAAATTTTTGGTAGTATTGTAACTTGAAAGGGAGAATTTGTAAATTGAAATTGAAAATGTTCAGTTTAAAGACATAGAGGTCCTTGCTTAATTGAATTGATCTATAGAAATATGCATCTCTTTATTAATTTTATCCTCTACAGGTGTCAATTCAGGATGGTTTGACATCAAGAGATCATTTATTCTATAATTTGAATACTGAACTCGATGAGCTTGCTATTGACTCATATTTTTTCATACAACCACTTGCCAATGAACCGCTGTTAAATGTAATAGAATTCTCCCAATGCCAAGTTCTTGTGATAAATTATACTGTACATGCAATTATTTTGAAAGTCTATTATTTAAGATGGAAGTCTATTTTTTAATAATAGCTTTGCAACAAAAATAAATGCCTACAGAATAACCCATATGTTGACGATAAGAAGGGAGCAGATGGTTGGACCATATCCAATACACCTAGGGAATCAATGACACACAATTAAACGTGAGTTCTGCTTAGGGAAGAGAGTTTGGAACATGTCTTTCCTTGCTGCTAGAAAATGTTGTTGGTCTTTGATATGTAACTTTGTCTTGAGGTTTGCATTTTTTTCTCATTCTGGTTAAGGGTAAGATTTATGTTAGCAAAAGCAATATTTTGAGGAAGGTAAAGCTACAAAATATGATCTAGAAATTTAAAAGAAATTCTATAAGAACATAATGATTAAATAAGTGGTTGTGAAAGCATAACACATGAAGTTACAAATGTTTTCATAAGAATTTATCATGTTCAAGTTGTGGATTACATACATTAAATTAAAATTTTTAATATTTTTCACTTACCTCCCAATATTCATCCTTTCAAGAGATAGTTTAATGTGAAATTGCTAGTTCAGGTACAGGTTTGGGGTATTGGTATGGAAATTTATCCCCTGGATATAGAGTCTAATGAATAAATAGTCAAATTTAGCTTGTAACCCCACCCAATAGGTTTTGGTAGAAGTACACTTATAGATGACGTGGCCAACTGAATCATCTCTCCCACATAGGTTGCATAGAGATTATTGTGAAGCCTTGGTTTGGTTGACAAACCTCAATGAGATACTAAACATGCAAGTCTTATGTTTTCGAACAATTCCTTTGCAATTTTGCTTTAGGATCATTGTATCCATCCTCCCCTCTCTCCTCCATCGCTTACTTGTTTAGTTGTGAAGCAACAACAAAAGTATGCAAAAGTTGATCATATAATTCTTTTCTTTTGCATTGTAAAAAAATAATTTCCCATTGCTCCACTTCCAATTTCATCAAGGGTCAGATGTTTGAAGTTGCAATTTAAAACACGATTTTTAGAAATTAGTTTATAGAGTTGTTGATTGGGTGGTTTTCCCAGCCTTGTTTAGTGCTCAGACTATATGTCTTGAACTATGTAATTGATGCAAAAATTTGATACAAAGATCTCCCAAAAAAACAATTTGTTTCTTAGCAAGATGCCCATTCGAGGAATTAAACATCCATTTTTTTATTGATTCTATAATCCCAAGCCTTACTATCCGCTCATAGTGCAAATGAAGGTAATTTGTTGCTTGTCTCTTTGTTGTATCAATTTGCTTATGTAGAGCTGATTTTGAATGTAAAAATGTCTCACCATCACCATTTATCTCATGAAATTCAAAGGTAGTCTGAATTCCTTTAAAGGGTTCCCACTCTCCCGCAAACTCTTCAAGTCATGCAAGTGGGGATGTGGGAAAGCTTGGATTTATCGCATCTCCCTAGCATGATTTGAAGAGTTTGTGGGAGAGCAAGATTTTTTGAAATAGTTCACTTGCATTGTCCATGCACCTAAGATTCCACCCTTTATTAATACAATTTCTAGTATGAATTCTATAGATCTAGTTAAAAAAAGCTCTGAATCTATGGTGAATCATAAAATCACATGTGATGCTACTTTCCTCTCTTTTTAGGTGGTTCTAACTCCTCCTTGTATAGCGAATCAATTTCTAGAACCTCCCCCTATCTTGTAATCATTACAATTTCCATAAAAAAAAGTAGAAGAAGATTTTAAATGTATGAAATAGAGAAAAGAGAAATTTTGAGGGCATGATCTTATGCAATATAACTAAAAACTCCACATGCGGTATGCAACAAATAAAATGTGTGAGATAGAGACAATGAATAATATCCCATCACTGTATCGATGCTTTGAGCAAAGAGATCATGTTATGTATCATTACTATCTTGATGCTTTGGAGCAACCTATAACATTTCGATGGACTAGTTCGATATTCTATTGAGTTGAAAAAATATAGTTGAATGATATTCAATCAAAGATTATCTATTTATTGCTTCATGCTTGGAACACAAAGGATGTGACTGTATTGAAGGAGTTGTGTAGAAGACCACTGCAACATTGCATGGTTGTTGTTGGGCCTTCGTGGTGATGTAGGTAAGCACCCCACATCACCGTGAAGGCCCAACAACAATAGTGCGGTATTGCGATGGTTGTGTAGAAGGTTTTGTGAAGGCTTTGGTGATTCGAAGTGGAACTTGCAACTACAATATCTGATAAAAATCCACTTCCAAATATGCTTTTGATGTATGTTCATATCCTCATTCAAAGCTCCAATTCACACACAGGAAGGAAGGGCACTTTCAAAGGTTGAGGAGTTTGGCTTTACACCCACTGGTTGCATTTTCTTAAAAAAAAATTCTAAGTACTTTTCAGATTAACCCATTTTGAACATATCCTTTAATCACGACATTCCATGATATCACATTTCTTTGAGGTATTTTTTGAAATAGTTCGCTTGCATTTTCTATGCTTCCACATTTTCATGTATGTCTAGTAGGGTACTTGTAACTACAACATATGAAAAAAAATCCCTGTTGTTATGCCTTGATGGATGTCCCTTTGTTATTACTGGATATCTGATGTCGTGCACATTATTATAGTGTAAGCCTATTTTTCATATTGTTTCATTTAGCATCACCAATATACTCCACAAGAACATTGTCCCTATTTAAAATGATGGAAATGGTTCACATCTCTTAGAGTAATTTCTCTTGCAACAATCTTGGAGATGAATTTAGATGCAGTGTGAAAATCAGAACACACTTGAAGGTTCTTAACAACTCTAATAGTTATACCAGGGTCCATGTTTAACATACCAAATGCAATTGCTAACTTTTCACTATGGTGGCAAATAAATGATTCTTTTTTCTTCTATTCCACAACATTAAGTAAAAGTCTTTAATCTGGAAATACCCTACTGCCTTCATTTGCCTAGCCAATTTCTCCAATTTTGCATAGCTCTCCCATGTTTGTGGATGTAATCTATCTCCTACACAAAAGAGTATGTACCATTTTATGCCCTTCAATCCAACTACATGCAGGTATCTTTAATTCCTCTATCTTTCATCAATCTCCTTACTATTTGAACCTCACCACACCTACCCACATCTGCATAGATGTTTTAAAGAAGAACATAATTCTTAACATTTTTAGGATCCAACTAAAAAAGTAGTGTTGCTGGAATACTCAACCTATATTCATATATGTTCCACAGGCACCAAAGGATTAACTAGCATCTTAGTAATAATGTTTAGGGTGTCCTAAAGATAGCCAACATGGGCACAAAGGTCAACCATGGACACCTAATGATCAAATATATATGCAATGAAATAAGGGTCACTGATGTGTGAAGTATGTGCAACCCTCATCCACTAAACCTGCATGACTGCATGCATCTAGAACACAAGCAAAGCTTACAATGTCGGTATTCCAGAGTGCTTCATTAATTCAAATATTTTGAGAGCTTCCTTGGAAAATCCATTTAGTGCACATTCTACAATCATATCATTTCATTCCATGAGATGACATCTCTTTGAGGCATTTTGTCAAACAATTCATTTTGTATTACATTTTGGTGTCAAATCTTTGGAAATTATGGTTAGTTTCATTACATTCAAATTCTGAATTCTGGGAAATTATATACAGTAAATAGATTGATGGTTGTTTGGATAGTGAAATTAGCTCTCTTAGAAATTAACTGAAATATCTTGTCTTGAAATATCTAGAAGGATTATTTTAATTAAAGAGGATTTTGTGGTTATTTTTGTAACAATGATTTTATAGTGCATCTAGCTTGCTTTTTTCATTCAAGATACAAGTCATCAAAGTCAAGCACATACCAAGAAGATGGTACTCTACTTCAAACCCTCAACCTCACTTATTTTAGTCTGCTTACATGGGCATATTAAGGAAGCTGCTAAACAATTAATATATATCATTTGTTGTTTGTGAAGGAGAATCTTTTGAGATCCAATATGGCAGTGGATCAATATCTAGTTTCTTAAGTAAAGATGATGTCATAGTTGGAAAACTTGTTGTGAAACATCAGTTTAGTAATTTTTGGATGTTAAGGCTTCCCAATTGGATATCAAATATCTTTTCTCATCAACTTAATTTGGAATTTATGTATAAATGGATTCTTTCATGGTGTAGGTCTTTACTGAGACAACACATGAACCAAGCTTGACATTTTTGTTGTCTAAGTTTGATGGCATTCTTGGGATTGGTTTCTAGGAAATTTTTGCTGATAATGTTGTTCTAGTCTAGTTAGTGTTGATAGCCTTCATTCTATAATGTCAATTTCATTCTATAATCTGAGTGTATCACCTTTTTTAAACTTTGAACAAGGTTCTGAAATCAAGAGTTCAATGTGCATATTTTAGGCCTATGTTGAACACTCTGTTTAAGGAATTTGTTGACAAGGCTACCATTTTTTAATTGATTTATCTTTCTGATGTGTTTGGACTTACTTTTGTAAACTTTCAATATACAATGCACTTTTATTCTTTCTGAATTGATACTAATAGTAATTTTGTTGGTTGTATTGAGGCACAACTTCATTCATGGAAAAAAAGGTAGCACCCTGTTGCTCATATCAGATGGAATGTTGCATATAAAGGAGGAAAGATTCTAGGGTTATTGTTGGATGCATTGAAGGAGAGAGCTTCATATATGGGACATGATCAACACTCTTTTTCTTGGATTCTACACATTACAGCTTGCTCTAGGAAGATTTCCCACATTGCAAAAGTTTTAAGAGATGAAGGGGCATGTGCTTGCATTAAGAAGGGCTCCAAGAATGCGTTTCCATCATTGAAGAATTTTTTTGGAGAAGTTTCTTTCTTGTCATTTTTGTGCATTGTAACTTGGATTTTCAATCTTGTGACTAAAAATAAACATTGCAATACTTTATTTCTAAGCATTTTTCAAGCAAGATAAATATTTTAGACTATGCAAGCTGTAAGAACACCTTTCTTTTAATAAAGTTCAACAATTTTTCCTTCTTAATGGTTGTCTTATTGTGTGCAATTGATGATTGATGTGTATTTATGTGTTTTATGTTTAAATCCTCAAATATCAGCCAATTAAAATGACTAAATATACTACTAATTGATGTCAATTAATAATTAAATTGACTAAATATACTACCAATTGACAAAAATCAGTTAATACAAATGACTAAATATACTACCAATGGACGGAAATCAGTGAATAAAAATGACTAAATATACTACCAATTGATGACAATTAATTATTACAATGACTAAATAAATGACTACCATGACTAAATAAATCACCAGTTAACAACAATCAATGACTAAATGGTGTAGGAGCACCAAGTGCAAGTCAAGCAATGAGGGGTTTTAGTTTGAGTTTTTGAAGGTTTTGAGTATTTTGAAGGTAATAAGTCCATGTAAAGGCCATTTTTAGTGTTTTGGAGTCATTTGAGCCAAATTTTGCAAAAGATGTAAAAAGTTTCAAAATAATGCAAACTTGTAATGCAAAATTGCCAAATGTTGTTAAATGGCACATGGAGAGTGAATTGTTAAATTTGTAATAGGGATCAATGGGTTTAGATGTTGTAGGGTCTATTGGGACTATCTAATATCATTTGAATTGATTGAAGGGTCTTTGGAGTCGAAAATGCAAAAATTGCATGTTTTGTAAAAAGTTATCATATTGAAAGTGCAAAAAAGTAGGTTTTTGGGAAGGCCTACAGTCAAACAAATCAAAAGGAAGTTTTGTACGTTGGGGTAGTTATATTTGGAGGGAAAAATTATTTATATGGTTGAAAACATCGATGTAGAGGCTCTCTGGAAGTTTTGAAGTGAAAAATCAATATCATACCCTTGTTTTTCTATGATTTTACTGTTAAAATTGCTATTTCCAGCCATTGTAAAGTACCATACAGTAGCATATTGCTCTTGAAGTTTGTAAATTCAATAGATATATGTGTTACCATCAATTTACAAGTGGTTTGATCCTTTCATATTAAATTTGAGGGATTTTGTGACTGATTTTCTAAGATAGGTCTGTTAACCCTGTTTTGGAGGGTTTGAAGGTCTTAAACATGAAATTTTGACCCATTCCACTGGCTGTAGTTTATGTAACTTGTGGAATGGGTCTAACATGGTAGAACTAGGTGTTTGGATGATTTGTGAGAGCACGGGTTAAGGTTTGATGAAATATTGATGATTGTTCTATTGTATTTTATGTGATTTTGACATGAAAATGGATGTTTTGGACTAGGGTTTGATGAAACAAAGATGTTAAAGGTTGTAGGATGAAATTTTGAGTTTTTGCAGGTCTAATTGAAGGTGTTTGAAGTAGTGGCTAGGTGTGAGAAGGTCTAGAATAGGGTTTTTCAATAAACCCTCTTGAAAAAGCATAAAAATAAGGGTTTCAAGGTTAGGTATGTTGGAGGCCGTACCACTGAGGAAAAAATATGGAATTGGAGGTTTGGATACCTGGTTATTGCTTCCCACTTGTATTTTTGGGTTGGAGAAGTGTTTAGAGTAGGGTTGCTTTGGAAAAGTGACCTAATTGGTGTTTTAGGACAATGTTGAAGTCTAGGTTTGAAGAAGTTGCTCCAAAAGGGTTGTATGAAGTTTTGAGATATGTTTTTGAACACTTTAATGGGAATATAGAAAGCCCTTTATATTGTGGGTTTGTTGAGTCGTTTTTGAGATAAGGTCAGAAAACTAGGTCTACAAACCTACAAGGAAAGAGTAAGCTTGTGTGAGAAATCACCTTTGTTAGGGTTTTGAAGATTAAAAGGTGTTGAGATCAATTGAATTTGTGTTGATTGGTTGAGTTGTTCGATGCTTTGCATCAGTTGGTATCAAAGCATAGTTATTAGATCTTTTGAAGGTGATTGGTTGAAGTTTTCATAAAAGAAGGTTGGAAGGTGTAAAGACAAGATGCCCCCTAAGAATGTTGGTGCTGCTAGAGAGTTGCAAGAGTTAAAAGAGAAACACGCCAAGCTATTGGAGTCTCATAATGTTGTTTTAGCAAGGCTTGCAGCCTTGGAGTCAAATCAAAGAAGAGGGGAAGAGTTGGGTGATGTGAGTGAAACAGATGAAGAAGAAGAGGAAGAAGAGTATGCAGATATGGAAGAAGAATTAGACCCTAAAGATCAAAGGATGGATAAATTGCTTAAGGAAGTCAAAGGTGATACTCACAAGGTAAAGGTTGATTTTCCCATGTATGGTGGAAATTTGAATGATGAAGAGTTACTTGATTGGATTGCAGCCATGGATAATAATTTTGAGTGTGAACAAGTTCCAGATGAGCAGAAGGTAAGGACAACCAAGACAAAACTTGAGGGACATGCTTTGTTATGGTGGGACTATGAACAAGTAGAGAGGATAAAGAAAGGAAAGGAAAAGATAGTTTCATGGGACCGGATGGTTGCAAAACTTAAAGGTAAGTTTCTTCCTAAAGATTTTGAAGTCCAATTGTATAAGAAAGTCCAAAATCTGAAACAAAAAGAATTAGATGTTAAGACTTATACTAATGAATTCTATAAGTTGAGCATAAGATTAGGTAGACAAGAGGATGAGGTTGAAAATTTTTCTAGGTATTTGGGTGGCCTTGGGTTTAACATCCAAGATGAATTGGTTGTGGCAAATCCAAAATCTATGGAAGAATGTTTTCAGTTAGCCATTAGAGTGGAGGAAAATTTAAAAAGGAGGCAAGATAAGTCCATCAAAGGAAGATGCAACAATCAAATAGTTAGAGGAACCATTCATGCTTCAAAGCAATCAAATGAAGAACAAGAAGGTGAAGGAAAAGGTAAAGATCAAAGTTCTGATTTGAGAGGTGGATTTAGGGGTACTAGAGGTAGATTTAGTGGTGGAAGAAGTGCAAATACATTTGTAGGTAGATGCTACAATTGCAATGACTTTGGTCATCCATCCTACAAGTGCCTTGAAAAGTTTGGTGCTAGATCAAGTGGTGGAGAAAGGAGAAGTGAAAGAAGAGCTCAAATTGTCTAAGAAGATGAATGTGAGAGTTCAAATTCTAATAGTTGTGTTGTTGCTCCAGAGGTAGGAGAATCCTTGATGCTGAGAAGACAAGTGTTGAAGAAATCCAGGGAGAAGGAACCATTATAGAGAAGAGATTTATTTAGGACCACATGTAAATCCAAGGGTAAGGTATGCAAAGTAGTTATAGATTTAGGTTACACTGAAATTATTGTCTCAAATGAAATGATAGAGAAGTTGAATTTATGAAAGTTTCCTCATGAGAGTCCATATTAGATTCCATGGTTGAATGATAGTCAATCTATCTTGGTTTGTGAACAAGCCATGATTGAGTTTAGTATTGGAGGGTAAAAAGATAGTGTTGTTTGTGATGTTGTGCCAATGGACTGTTGTCATGTCTTGCTTGGAAGACCATGGCAATATGACAAGCATGCTGTATATGATTGTAGAAGTAATAGTTACCTGATTGAGCATAATGGGAATAGGTTTACACTCACTCCATTGCAAGGAGATGTGGAGAGTCAGTCCAAGACATCAAGGGTAATTGTGTTTGGCAAGAGGGAGCCTATAGGGCTTGAGGAAAATAAAAACAAAGGGTTTGTAGTCAAGACAAAAGTTGCAGACATGAGGATAGCTGATAGAAGGGATATCGAGTATTTGAAAATAGTGAATGTGAAGGATGATGCAATCCTGATTGGGACAGTGATTTTTCCTATAGTTACAAAAGGAATGGAAAGGTAGTCACATTCTGCCATAACAAAGAAACATGAGCTTGATAAGCAAGGTGGAATAGGGGTTCCTAAGGTTGAAGACCTTAAACATGAAGTGAAGGTGAGTGGAAAAGGAAGAAAAGGTGTTTGGAAAGAGCCAAAGGACAGTTACAAACATGAAACAGAGGTAAAGAGGGAACCATATGGTAAGTATTTGTTTGCAGGGGTTCAAGTAAGGAGAGAACTGGTTGCAAATGCAAGGAATGAGCAAAGGTAAGGAGCAAGCAAGTTAACCAATGCAAGGTATGATGGAAGAGTGCAACAAGAGATTCCATGGAGGAAGTTTTCAGTCTGTAGATCATGTATAAGCCAAGGAGAAGCTAAGAAGAAGCATGAAGACCTCATGGGACATGGGTTCTTTTTCTAGGCTGGTTGTATGGTGCAGGAGCACCAAGTACATGTCAAACAATGAGGGGTTTTAGTTTGAGTTTTTGAAGGTTTTGAGTATTTTGAAGGTAATAAGGCTATGCCAAGACCATTTTTAGTGTTTTGGAGTCATTTGAGCCAAATTGTACAAAAGATGTAAAAAGTTGCAAAATAATGCAAACTTGTAATGCAAAATTGCCAAATGTTGTTAAATGGCACATGAAGAGTGAATTGTTAAATTTGTAATAGGGATCAAGGGGTTTAGATTTTGTAGTGTCCATTGGGACTATATAATGCATTTTAATTGATTGGAGGGTCTTTGGAGTCGAAAATGAAAAAATTGCATGTTTTGTAAAAAGTTGTCATTGAAAGTGCAAAAAAGCAGGTTTTTGGGAAGGCCAACAATCAAACAAATCAAAATGCAGTTTTGTACATTGTGGTAGTTATATTTGGAGGGAAAAAGGATTTATATGGTTGTAAACATCGATGTAGAGGCTCTCTGGAATTCTTGAAGTGAAAAACCAATATCATACCCCTGTTTTTCTATGATTTTACTGTTAAAATTGTTATTTCTAGCCATTGTACGGTATTGTACAATAACACATTGCTCTTGAAGTTTGTAAATTCAATAGATATCTGTATTACCATCAATATAGAAGTGGTTTGAGCATTTCATATTAAATTTGAGGGATTTTGTGACTGATTTTCTAAGACAGGTCTGTTAACCCTGTTTTGGAGGGTTTGAAGGTCTTAAACATGAAATTTTGATCCATTCCACTGACTGTAGTTTTTGTAATTTGTGGAATGGGTCTAACATGGTATAATTAGGCATTTGGATGATTTTTGAGAGTAGGGGTTAAGGTTTGATGAAATATTGATGATTGCCCTATTGTATTTTATGTGATTTTTGACATGAAAATGGATGTTTTGGACTAGGGTTTGATGAAATAGAGATGTTAAAGGTTGTAGGATGAACTTTTGAGTTTTTGCAAGTATAATTGAAGGTGTTTGAAGTAGTGGCTATGTGTGAGAAGGTCTGGAACAGGGTTTTTTAATAAACCCTCTTAAAAAAGCATAAAAATAAGGGTTTCAAGGTTAGGTATGTTGGAGGCCGTACCTCTGAGGAAAAATTATGGAATTAGAGGTTTGGATACCTAGTTATTGCTGCCCACTTGTATTTTTGGGTTGGAGAAGTGTTTAGAGTAGGGTTTCTTTGGGAAAGTGACCTAATTGGTGTTTTAGGATAGCGTTGAAGTCTAGGTTTGAAGAAGTTGCTCCAAAAGAGTTGTGTTTTGATATATGTTTTTGAACACTTTAATGGGAATCTAGAAATCCCTTTATATTGTGGTTTTGTTGAGTCTTTTGTTAGATAAGGTAAAAAAACTAGGTCTTTAGACCTACAAGGAAAGAGTAAGCTTGTGTGAGAAATCACCCTTGTTAGGGTTTTGAAGATTTAAAAGGTGTTGAGATCAATTGAATTTGTGTTGATTGGTTGAGTCGTTCCCTGATATACATCACTAAATATACTACCAAATTTATCAATCAAAACAACCAATAAATGACTTTTAGTCATCAATTTGGCTGCATTATAAATGATTGGAAATAAACTACTAATGGTCACATGACCATGCTTAGTCATTTATAAGCAATTTTTAGTAGTTTTTTTAATCATATATTGTTGTTTTTGTACTAGTGTATGTGCTCATTCACACTTTCCTTATACTTACTAGTAATTCTCTCCAACAACTTACTTGTACATGCACCTCCTACATGTTCTATGTAAAATCCTTTGTATATGTGCTAACACATTCTCAATTAGGTACCTTTACCAAGTCTATGACACATTTGAGATATGCTCTTGTGATGTGGGAAAAATGGACCTAAGGTCTAAATCACACTTTCTCCTATATCACATCGGGAAAGGAACCAAAATTAATCACATACACCCACTTGCTACTAACCTCAATGGAAGAGACAAAATGGTCGATCAAGGTTTTGGTTATTTATTTAGGGGGATGGGGATTTTATGTTGATTAAGAAGGGTGATCCCACAATACTGGTTTACAATTTTTGGTCAGACTAGACATTGAACTGATTTTTTCTAACTAAATCTTCACTTTCAGACACCTACAGTGGCTAAACTGTGAGGAATTTGAAGATAATGAAAAATAGTGATTTGCGACATTTTTTTGTAGATTCTAAATATTTTTTTTCAATTTTTTTGGAGTTAGATTGTACTTCTTTTTCCATATCCTTCAAAAACTAGTTTTTTTCAATAAACACCATTTTTAAGGAGTGTTTTATTGAATATTTTTTCCTTAATCAAGTCTTGAAGTCAAACCAATTACAATTCAGACATGGGTAGACTGTATAACACAACTTTTTTTGTATGTATCAAAATTCTTTTTTTTTGTTGGATCAAGGAATTTAATATCTGGTGCACTCATATTTTTCAAATTTTTATTTATAATCTTCTATTTTTCCACATGTGCAAAACAAAGAGCTTAATTTTCGATGAATAACCTACATTCACAAGAAATAAAAAATAAATATAATAATCAAATTAAATTTAATTAAATTTATATTTTTTTGGAAGCTTATAATAAGGACTACATACTTACAAAAAATAAATTTTAAATGAATTCATTTGATCCCCCAAAAGGTAAATCAAAAGTGGTTTTTTATCAGCATTTTGATAGGTGTAAAGGAGACTCCGTTATAGGTATGGTTTAAAACTAGCGAGGTTATATCCAAGGGGGCTTGGTCTAAGGTGGTTTGATCAAATACTCTTCAATTGGAATCCTTTAAATGAAAAATTTCAAGGCTTAAATAATTATATTTTCTAAAAATATGTGATTTCAACAAAAAATAGGATCTCCTAGAAAGTGTAAACCACTATTGTGGCGGCACCCAGTTGACTAATTTTATTTGATTATGAAAATTTATGTCTAGTCAATTATGAAACTACAACAAACTGATGCTAATACAAAAAATTCTAGAACTGAAAGACAAAAACTGACAATATAATAATAGATTGCAAATATAGAGGAACTTGGCATAGAAATTAGGGTTCAAATTCTTGGACAGGGGTGCTACTGCCATAGTCCTAAGAATGTAGATCTTAGGAATCAGTGAATAATATCACAAGGTCCTAGTTTGTAGGTTCTTCCTTCCTGGACTCAGCTTCAGAACTTTTTCGATGATTAATTCCATTTTCCATAATTCATTGAAGTATGGAGCTTGAATGGTTGATCTTGCAATTAGGTCTTCAATCTTCTCCTGAAACCACTTCAGATCTACCACCTGCACACAAGAGAGGGGAGAAAGGGTTGTATCGTATAGGGGCTTACCTAATTCAAACCCAATTTTGGTGTTTCCACCTCCACAACAACTATGATGATGTAAAGAGTGCTTAGCATCCACCTCCACAATGGATCTGATGATGTAAATAGTGTTACAACTTACCACTTAGATTTTCTTTCCTTGATGGAATGAAGTCATTGTACTCATCTCATCCAAGGAGACATGGTTTCTCGATTAAAAGTAATACAAGTGTTAGTACTCACAAAACATGAGAAAACTCACATATAAACTTGATGCATTGCAAACATGAATCTTGACTAATAATAAGTGTTGTAAACTCCGCCTTTTCTGCTTGTGACTACTCTTTAGGATGCTCAATTGATATTCAAATTGCCTAGGATTTTATTAGCATTCATTAGGATTTCAAATGGTGAAAAAGACTTGTATTTATATACATTTCTTGATTTTTGTAAAATTAGTTATCAAAAGTTGACAGATGAGGTTGGATTTGTAGATGTTAAAATGCTAATAATGACATTTAAAATTGAGCCAAAATAGGTGGGACAATGGTGGTACCCACATTGTTTAGACCATTTTTGAGGATTTTGTTATCATTTGCTAAGAATTAAATATTAATTCCCAATTTTATTCCGTTTTCTTGAAAATGACCACAAAAAGGGTAATTTAAAAGAATAATTAGGTCTACGCACATAGGGGGGATCTAAACCTAGTGTGAACTTTTAGGGGTGACAATTCATGACACTATATTTAGCCCCCACTTTAGTGAGAGTATGAACTTATGCTCATGCTCACACTAAAGTTAGGATAAGATAAGAAGGGTTATTTCATCCCAACATTGGAAAGGTAGGATGACATTGAACCTAGGGGATGCACTAGCCCCCAAGCTCAGGATCTTACAAAAAAATAATGCAAAGAAAAAGGAACACACACACACAAGAGGTGCAATGTAGTATGACAAACACAAAGCATACAAAATGAAGACACAAAGCTAACATAATGCAAACACAATAAAAAAACATGATGCAAAAACACGATGCAAACATGAAAATAGGGGTGTGACATCATAGACTAGAAAGCTTCACAAAATTCTTACTAGGATCCATACCCAAGGAATTCATAAATCACAAGGCTAGCAAAGTCTGATATTTGCTAGGTGACCCATGAATAAAAGCATCATAAGCTAGTGAAGTCTAATCTTCATTAGGAAATCTTGATAAGAAATAACACATGCTAGTGAATTCTAATATTCACTAGGTAATTTTGTATAATGGTAGCAAATTAAAACAAACAAGGGCTAGTGAAGTTCGATATTCACTAGGTGAGTTCTCATGTCAACCATACCAAGAATTATAAGCAAATCTTATCATTTGTAAAATAAATTTGATAAGGTGCTAAAAAATATGATCAATTATCCATAGAAGCATCACAAAGTTCAATGCTTGTGAAAAAAGTGAAGCACATAATGGAATGTATTCCACCAAATTAAATTAATTTATAATGCCAACTGGGAGAAATTTCTTATAAGGTAGAATAAAATGATATTTGACAAGACATGAGAGATTTTTGGGAAACCCTATGCCAAATGATATGTTCCCAAAAAAGCTGACTCATGACAATGAGTTTCCCCCAAGAAAAAGACACATAATTAATGAAACAAACACAACACATGAGGGATCCACAGATTTGGGGTCAATATAGATGAGAGATAATGTTTAATATGATCATGCTTAGAATTGACATGTCATTCCCAAAATACTTGTGGAACTATGAACACAAGGGAGGAACAACACATTAAGATAACATAAAATATTTTGGGTCAATATGGAGGAGACCTAAATGTCTCAACACTTTGCATTGTTCCCAAAAGGAATAAAGATAATATGTCCACAACATAAAGATGAATAGAGATACAAATAGATGAATTCCATGACAGATTTGTTTTCTTTGTATATTTGTGCCAACAAGAACAACAAGGGTCATCTAAAGAAAACTAACACACACAAATACACACCAAACAACACATTATGGGGTGATCAGATTACATGCAAGCAAACACACAAAGACACAAAAGTGGTAATACACATGCAAGTTGATCTATAAGAAATTATCTACATCCTAATCTTGCTCATCATAAATGGAAGAAAAACAATAGGCTAAAGGAACTACAAAAAGTGTGATATAAGGATAATTACTAGGTTCAACACATGGTGGGTAACTCATATTAAGAGGATCATCATGGTCATTCCCATCTAAATTCACTTATTTTGCAAACATAAGAGATAATTTGTTATGATCTTTTTTTTGCACTTCTATCTTACATGATGACTCACTATCAAAATGTATCACAATAGGCTACATGTTAGTACTATCAACATGATTGTGGGCACTAACATCCATATTTGTAACTAGTGAGAATTTATTCTTTTTTTGGTTGGGATAAATAAGGATCAAATTTATGGTTTAGCGAGGGTGGTGGAGTGGAGTCAAGGGATGGAAAAGATGGATGACTAGGAGGTATTTCATTAGAATTTGGTTGTATGGATATATTATCATTAGGTAAGGGTTTGTGATCTTTTGCAAGCTGATGAGCCATAGCTTGACGTCTTCATTTGTGTTCTTTTACACTTTGATTTTTTCTTGCACTAGCTTCAGCTTGTGAAGGAGAAATTGAGGCATTCCCCAACATTGATCCCTTTTACTCCTTTGTATGAGGAATTGAAGGGACTATCGAAGTTTGTGAAACCACGAGATTCTTAGGTTTTGGCACAAAAAAATGCTTTTCCTTATGAGGCACAAATTTAATCCTTGAAGGCTTCGCCAAATGGTTGTCTTGTGGTCATTTATAGGATGGCGAAGGGGGAACTATGACATATATGCTAAAAGGTCAAGGAAGGGTACCCGGTTTGAGCTGAGATTTATTCACTAGTTGTAAAGTAAGGGGAAAAACCATCGTAGCCATTGGAGACCGAGGGGCCTTAGGAAAAATGTTGGTAAGGGATAATTGGGCTATATGCATAGATTTAAAATTTTGATATGACACTGTAGTGTTCGAAATTGTCACCCTTAACAATTTCACATTATGTTTTACTCCCCTTAATTTATTGGACTTAATTAAGCTTCTAATTTCCTAAATTATGCATTCCAAGGCCTAATTTTTACCGTTTTATGAAGGTTTGAAAGCATTGAATAAATTCATCCAATTAATGTTTTATTCCTGACTAAGTGTGTCTTGAAAATTTGGGCCAAGACCCATACACCTAGGGGCATATGGGTCCTCCTTCTTAGCCATGAACCAAATTCAAAATATGTTTTTGGTGGTATTTTAACATCAAAAATTCAATATTCAAGTGTTAGCTTTTGGAATCAATTTTTTGAGAAATTAGTACAATTGCATATAAATACCTAGTTATTGCATCATTTCAAATCTAAGTGAAACTATTGTGATCAAGAACATTCAAGAGCAAGTCAAGATCAACATTTCAGAGTTTTATTGTAGGGATTTGAGATCCAACATCATGTTAAAGTTTACGTGTGTTCATGTTCATGTTTTGTGAAGGCTAACCTTTGTTGTAGGTCTCTAAAGCATTAAAGCAAAGAAAGATCCAAATCCTTGAGGTGATGTGCATGATTTTAGTCCTTCAAGGTAGCCATTAAAGGGTGATGAGTTGTAGCACTTCGTGATTTGATCATTCCTTCCTTTCCATTATGAAAGTGTAAACAATTACATAGGGTTTGATTGAGGCAAGCCCCTAAATGGCCCAACATCTCTTCACTTTGTGAATGTGTGGGTTATAGGTTTGAAGAGGATCAAGTAAATTTTGAAGGGAATTCATTCGTTGTTGAATTTGTTGTCATCAAAGTTGTCAAGCCACAAAAACTCACTTGCAGAATTATCTGATAGCTTCTCGACAAAGTTGTAGACTAAAAACATATGCTCAGATTTGACACTAGAGGACCCCAAAAGCAGTCCAATACAACCTATCAGGGATCCATATGCACCTAGGCATCTGATTCCTCTTAGGAATCCTGAAAATAATTTTTCTAAGTAGATGCACTGCCCTATGCACTTCTCAGATTTGCCTATAAGTCACTGTTTCAGTCTGTTCATCTCCAAGATATTGCATTCTTCACATTAGGTCATATGGCTTAATTAGGTTAATCATTTATAATAATTTCCAATCCATCTTCAAGACCCTAAGAATATAAATCTAGGCTCGATTGGCTCACCTTCATGGTTGATAGTCAATCTATTGGCCTTGTTGATTTGTCTTCTAATGAAACCTTGGAAAAAGGGAGAAAGCAACCCTAGGTTTATACCTTAAACATAAGGGAACCACTTCTTTTCCCCTTTTTCCTATGTTTCATTTTTGTGAGCCCAACATTTGACATCATATCTTTATGATTTGGTAGTCTTTCAAACCCTAGATCTAGGTTCTACATCATTTTGTCTTGCATTTATCATTTAGGGTTTCATATTTGCATCATAAAAGTCATAAAAATCCAAAAATATTGCATCCATACTACATCATAGCTTGCATTAGGGTGTGCTTCAGTCATTTAGATCAGATTTTTATTCCAAAATTGCATTCAAAAGTGTCATTTTGTTCCAACATTGTCATACATTTGCATTTGCATTACATTAAAAAATTCTTGAAAATCAGTCACTGTCAAATCTGTTTGTAGACAGGAATATAAATCTTAAATAATAACCTAGATATTTAGTTTTTCATTTTTCAAAACCCTGAACAAGGAAACACACGCCCCTGGGTGACCATGTCCTTTTATAGGTGTATCTGCAAACTTTTTCACAAGTTGTGTTTCTCTATCTGCTCAATTTGTTTGTACTTGTAGATCTCGGTTTGAAATTCATAACTGCATATTCTAAAGTATTTTGCATTTAGGTCATTTGGTGAAAGAAAGTACATTATTTATGATCAAAATTTTCATTCAAAAGTCATCATTTTCATGTCTCTACATCTTATAATTAGTAAAATTATTACATTCAGATCTAGAATTTTCATTCATAACTGATTTAAACATCTTCAACATCATTGCATACTTGAATTTTGCATCAAATTGGGATACATTAAGCAAGTTTTAGAAATTTATTTATAGTTACAAGTGTCTGCAAGTAGAATCAACATTCTTAAACAATGTAGTGCACAATCAAACTTGGAACTTTAGGACCCTTGACCAAGACCCAAACACCCTTCGGCAACTCTGTCCTATTATGTGGGCATTAGTCAATTTTCTATGATAGAATA
Organism: Sequoia sempervirens; assembly: GCA_007258455.2. NCBI lineage: Eukaryota > Viridiplantae > Streptophyta > Pinopsida > Cupressales > Cupressaceae > Sequoia > Sequoia sempervirens. The sequence goes on from VDFB02000363.1 coordinate 43,163,966, forward strand.
CACTTAGGAGCCTATGTTCGAAGTTTCTATTTGATTGTTCTTCACCTATTGTATAACAATCTGAACCTTAGTACAAGAATTATATCATCATGATGGCTCAATGTTTTGGCAAGTTTTTGACCTCTTTGAAATCTTTGGTAGATGTTTCAAGCTGTATGTTTGGCAATGAACGTAATTTTGATAATGAAATTCATGATACTTCATCTCCTATTGCAAGTCTACTTGATGTCCTAGGTTAAGATGAGGAGAGAATACATGAATTCATATAAAATTTATTGTGTAACCTTTAGAATAATGCAACCTTTTATCCCTCAATGCAATGACCTAATACCCCATACCAACAACATCCTACCATGCCACCACTTGAAACATTCACTTTGTTACATCTCAAAACTGAATCACAAGACATACCTCAACCAATGCACATGGAAGAACTTATCAATAAAAATCATGAAGAAGGCACATCAACCAACACTCCATCATATGAGCATAAAGTTCCAAACACACCCATTAATTTGGAACACACTTATGGCCTAGGATTTAGGATTTTGAAAGAAAAAGGATGTAACATTAATAATGAACATGAGGTCCTTTGTCTCTTGGAACAAACACCATAAAAAGATACTAAGGGATTAAGTTACCAAGATCCTCCACCTTCACATCAAATAGTTGGTCAACCAAGTAAGAAAAACAAACCTTATAAACTTAAGAAGTTACCTTTCCTACACCCTATAACCAAGAATGAACAAGCCTTAGATACACTTCTCGAACAAGGATATATCACATTGAAACCCTTTTTGTGATCGAGAAGGTAAGAAAGGAAAGAGTATAAATATGTCTTGTTGATGGTCAAAACAACACAACATTAAACAAAATATCTCTATTCTATTTCTCCTGAAAAAGAAAGAAAAGATAAAGTAATCTAACTCCCAAGGTCCTAGTAGTTGGTTCTCAACTGTGCTGATATTGCTCAATGGTCAATGTGATTGTAATGTTCAAGGGGCCTTTGCTGGTAATAAGCAACAAAATTGCATTAAATCAATTAACCTATGTTGGGGGGGGGTTAAAATAAATATAAAAAGATGGATTAGGGCTTTAGAATAGTAAAATATGAATAAAAATTCTTAATATCTAGACATGTACTTTAACAATGAGTGTTTCTTTATCCAACCAAAACCACAACATGATGCAATCCATAAAATAATCTACACCACTGCATACATTCATAGTGCTAATTCAACGATCACAACCATTTACTAAAACTTTACTTTAAGATTCAAAACAAATCATTCACTCATCATTAAAACACATATCAAATAGACATAACAACAATTTCATTCACAAATAATTCAATGAGATAATCTTGAATCCGATTTCCTCTATTGATTTGCATCAAATAGAAAACATTTAGGCACAACAACTCATTGGCATATAGATTTATTATGATTCATTAATCTTATCAAAGAGGTCCAAACTTAATAACATGTAAACTGTATAAAAAAATTGTAAAATGTATCCAAGTTCTACTGAACTTTCAAAGTATCTACTAGAAATTCATGAACTCCTAAGACTATGATTCCTATTTTCTATCATATCAGGTGGCTAATATTTATTCAATGAGCTGACCTTTACAAAATGGAGCCTAAAAGTACATATAGGCATGTCATGCATAAGTTTATTTGAATCAAAAACCTAGATCTACAATTTAAGGAACCAGGATTGCATGAAGGAACTCAATGGGTTGATATTCAGTTTCAAGGCTTGATTTCTTTGTTGTACAAAATTATTATGCCCAAGGAAGAAGGTGGAACTGGTGGAAGATAACTCGAGTCCAACTTGTGTCAAAATCCTGCAAAATAGGAGAAGAAAGGAAGTTGTCTGTCAAAAAGAGAGTGTTTTGCTACCAGCTCACTCCTGCATTGCATGTTCAAGGAGATATTCATCATAACTAGAGAACACCTGTTGAAGGATGTCTAGATCAGGCCCATCTAACCAATTGTCCTCAAATTTGATCCTCTTCAACTATGCTAAGGTGAATTCTTGCATATCCTTCAATTTGATTAATTCCCTCCTAGTAGATTTCACCTCTTCTCTAACATCCATGAGCCTGTCCAACAACAAATCTTCTCCATCATCCTCCTTTTGCATCACTTCCTCGAATCTACTACTCCACTTCTCCTTGAACTTGTCCAAAGGAAGACCCTCTTTGACTGGGATGTCCATGTTGACTAGAATGGACTCCAATTCATCAATCTGCTCGTTTAAGTCTTTGCTTGCTTCTTGAACCTCACTCTTATGATCATAGATGAACTTGGATTTGAATCTTATTATGCTCACAGTCTTCTCAATAAAATCTGCATTACCTTACTCATTAGTTGACTACTCCAGGAGAGTTGACTTGGGCACTTTGCTGATGTCTTTAAGCTTCTTAACATATTCTCTATACTCTTCATCTTGCTTCCCTAGGACTTTAGCATGCTGGTTCATAGTCTCTACCAACTCAAGTGTTGCTTCATGAACTTTGAAATTATCAGCTAGCACTTCACCAACCTCCTGATTGAGTTTATCAATCCATTTGTCAAGCATCCCCACCTTACTCCTCATTTTCACTAGGTCATCAAATTCTTTTTTGCTTAGCAGAACTAGGGTTTCTGGAGCAACAACTTGTTGAGAGATTGGGGTGGAGACATCCTTTAAGAACTTGTGCAATTGATCCAATTGGGCCTTAAGCTCATCTTTATTTTTCTTATCTTTAATCATTCTAGAATTGGTGGAGGAAGCTACAATATCAATTAAATTCATCTGTTGGTTCCTTATAAGTATCCCCAAATTTACATTACCCAATTGGTAATCAGTTACTTGCATGTTATCCTTATCCTTATCCACCACTGGAATTGCACATTCAACAATAATTTCCCCTACATCCGTGAGCTTGGTGGAGTGAAGAATTTTGGCCTTCTTTTTAGGTATTTCCTTTTCAATCTCCATCATCTCATCCCAATTGAGAGGTTGAGGTTGAACTATATATTTATTTTCCAAATCAAGTTTCAACCATGTAGGAGCAGTAGGAGTAGTGAGCACTTTTTTTTTTTGAAGTAGCAGTGGTAGAAGATAAAGGTTGCAATATAGTGTTCTTAGGTTGAGAGTCCACCTTGTGCACATTCTGATGTTCTCTTTGTGCTTCTTCTTGTGCAAGTTTCTCAACTTCTTCCTTATCTTTTTTCTCTTGTAACCTTTTAGCTTCTTGTTCCTTATTCAAGCTCTCTTCTTCCAACCTCCTCTCCTCATACATCTGGTCTCTCTGTTTTTCCAGTTTCTTGACATAACCCTATGCCTCTTTAGACTTCTTCTCATATAAAGAAATCTCTTCAACCTCTTCTCTCTCCAAGTGTTATTTCTCTTCTTTCTTTCTGTGGGCCTCCTCAACAACCTTGAATTTAGCCTCAAGGGCTTCCTTTTCTCTTCTTTGAGCAGCTTTTTTCTACTCAAGATCATGAATCTTCTGCAACATAGCCAATTTGTCTCTTTCCTCTTTAATTTTGATTGCTTACTCTCTTTGCTATTGCTGCTTAGCCAATTCATCAACCTTGGCTTGAGCCTCCAATTCTTGATGTTTCATCAATGCATCACATTGTTCCTTGGCATCAATTTCCTTTTGTTTAGCCGTGCCTCAGCTTGTGCCTTGGCATTTGCTTCCCTTTTGGCATCCTCAAACAACTTCCATTGCTCTTCTTCAGTCAAAACATGTTCAGTCCCTGCATCCTTAGTCTCATCAAGGGATTCCACCACATGAGTCTCTTTTTTGGATTGGGTAGCCTCAAAATATATCTCTATGTCATGAATCTCTATTTCAGGCTCTTTCTCCTTCAAAGATTCAACCTCTTTGTGAAGGGTTCCCATAAGAATTTCTTCTCTTGAATGCTTTGTGGTAAGAGGATGAGTTGATGCTTCCCCTGCAATAGATGTTGAGGTACCAGGTTCAGTTGTGGCCTCTCCTCCATGTGCTTCAGCAGGTTCAATCTCTTCCCCAGAACTGGGAGGGAAAAACTCTAAGGGCTCCTTAGGAGCTAGTCTTCTCTTTGTTCTTTTGTACCCTTGAGTGGTACCTGCTGCCTTTCTATTCTTGGAGGTCCGAGCCTTCGAATCCTTGATTCTCTTGACAACCCAATGTATTCTCCTATCCAAAACTGGTCTTGCAATCTGCTTAATATCAACAAATTCTTCTACATTCCAGTCCATTGGATCAAGGTCCTTGGTACCTATTTTCTCAACATCATATTGGGGATCCAAAGTTACCCCATCATCTGAAAATGTCTCTGGGATGTCCTCCTTTACCCCATACTCAACCATGAGTGGGATGGGTAGTCTTTCATAGTTCCTCCTTTTGAGATCATACTCATCTTGCAGATCCATCCAAAAATCCAACAGATTGAAGTGTTTGTTAAAGAAAGTAGTAAACAGAGCCTGCATCTTATGTTTGGGATCAAAATGCTTCCTTGAAGTGTACAAACCCAAATTCAAGTGGATTAACTCATCAAAAATTTCCTTAGCTACCACATTGTGTGCACAACTATATTCACCCAACTTCATGGTGAATTTGTGGCAACCAGTCTTGTGTTTATTGGCAAACTTGAGGTTGACTGCTATAGCTTGATAGATGAATTCCATCAAGACAATCTTGTTGTTGCAACACCTGGGCAATAGATGAGGGTGGCCATCAAAACCAGCCAACCTAAACTAAGTAAATTTGGGGTATTGGATATACAAATGTCCCAATTCTACAATAAAGGCCATGGCCTCTATGCTCAATTTGTAACCAACATCCCCTGTGAGCTGGTTAATGATAAAATATAAAAATGCACCATTAACCCTCCTGTAATGTGACTCAAAAGTATCTAAGGTGAGTTGATCATAATGATTCCACACCTTTTTCTATCCTTGGGTTTCCCCCAATATGCCCACTGCATTCAACCCTAGAAAGATGCCCCTTCTGGCAGCTGCATAAATCACATAAGAGGTCATGAAGAAACTCTTGGTTTCTCTCACTCTGAGCATTTGGTTGTGAATACATTCTGATACAATCATAGGCCAGTCAAACTGCTTCTTGCCATCTAGGATGGTTTGGATGAAAGGAAACATCCACTCTTTGAATTGGGAGGCATCTCTCTTCCCAAATACTCTGGAGAGCATCATTATTATATCTGCAATCTCCTTGTAGAAGTCTTCCCTTTTAGGCTGGTCAGGAAGCTTGTCTAGGGAATTCTTTTTGATCCTCATCCAATGCTTGTTTATGTGAGTCCTACTATTCTCCTTTTGTTTGCTATAGAGTTGTAGGGCTTTAGCCTCATTGAGTCGCCTGGGGTTTTGTGGAGTGGGTGCATTGAACATAAATATGATCATTTGTGGTGTTAAATCAATAATAACATTTGCCTACAAATCCACACTCTGTCTAGTAGCAGGATTGTAGGTTCTAGCTACTGTGAGTATCAATTATGGGCATTGGAGATAATGGGAAGTGGGCAACATGTGCCAAACTAGACTGAACAATCCTCTATGTCCTTCTTGAGACATCTTCACTAAATGTCTCTTCATACAACTCTCCATAATTGAAGGAGCCCAAGTTTGTGTCAGTGATATCTGCCCAATTTGAGTCCACCTTGTTGGTTGTGATGGTAGGACTTTGATGTTTTGTACCTCAGAGTATATGGTAGCCATTCCACCTTGATATTCTTTGGCTTAGCTCCTTGCCTTGAAGTTTTTGCAGGTTCGCTCCTTTGAGAAGCCTCTTCTGATGCTCCTAACATCTCCTAATCTCTGCAATAAACCCCTGTATTAGATGAAAAAAAAGCATAAAAACCAATATATCAATCAATACCTTTCTTTACTTCCTCAGGAAAACTTTCATACTTAGCCAAATTTCAAATTCATCAGAAACAGAGTCGCAAAAGAATTAGGAACAAGAAACAATTTAGACACAAAGCGAGATCAGGATCAAAACCAAGATGAGACCGGAACCAGGATCGGAATAGAAACCAAACCCAAAACTAATCGCTAGTTCCAAGTTTGACTTTCATTCTAGTTCTGACTCCACTAAAGGGCAAGTGTGAATACCAAACTTAACAATAATCAGAAGCGGGATCACTTTGGGAATGAACCCCAATGCATAATGGGAAGTGGGCAACATGTGCCAAACTAGACTGAACAATCCTCTATGTCCTTCTTGAGACATCTTCACTAAATGTCTCTTCATACAACTCTCCATAATTGAAGGAGCCCAAGTTTGTGTCAGTGATATCTGCCCAATTTGAGTCCACCTTGTTGGTTGTGATGGTAGGACTTTGATGTTTTGTACCTCAGAGTATATGGTAGCCATTCCACCTTGATCTTCTTTAGCTTAGCTCCTTGCCTTGAAGTTTTTGCAGGTTCGCTCCTTTGAGAAGCCTCTTTTGATGCTCCTGACATCTCCTAATCTCTGCAATAAACCCCTGTATTAGATGAACAAAAAGCATAAAAACCAATATATCAATCAATACCTTTCTTTACTTCCTCAGGAAAACTTTCATACTTAGCCAAATTTCAAATTCATCAGAAATAGAGTCGTAGAAGAATCAGGAACAAGAAACAATTTAGACACAAAGCGAGATCAGGATCAAAACCAGGATGAGACCGGAACCAGGATCGGAATAGAAACCAAACCCAAAACTAATCGCTAGTTCCAAGTTTGACTTTCATTCTGGTTCTGACTCCACTAAAGGGCAAGTGTGAATACCAAACTTAACAATAATCAGAAGCGGGATCACTTTGGGAATGAACCCCAACGCAAACATCCACGAGATGAGTATGTTTACGAGTCTGATTCTACCAGTTTTAACATGAAAAATGAAGCACTCTTCCTGAAGATGTGATCACATGGATTTAAGGACTTGGGTCACATGGGTTTATAAGGAAATTCAAATAGAGTGGATTAACCTCACCCCTTTACCACATAAAGACCAATTTTAAACCTAGGGCTGGATATTTTATAAAGGTCATCAAGCAAACCCTAGTTTGCACGATGTGTCGACTCATAAAATTAGGGCATAAAAAACCCAACATGGAAATCACAAAATCAACACAGAAGAATGATCAGAGGGGTCTCTAAATAGATTTTAACATATTTAAAGCATAGAGAACCCCACCAAATGAAACCCTAGTTAGAAACTAGGGCATGACAAAACACAGCTGCCACAAAAGTGACAGCAAAACGGAAAACAAACAAACGGAAAGACAAAAAAAAAAAAAGAAAAAAAAAGGACAAAAAAAAATAGAAAACATAAAGGAAAGAGAGAAGATTCACTGAAAAAGGTTCTGTGAACGCGTAAAAAAAAGAGAGCAAAAACATGAAAATGAAATGACAAAGCAAAATGGGAAAAGAACGAGATGAGACCCTACCTCAAACATCAACAAGGAAAGGATGAAACTTTGATAAAGATTCGATCACCAACACACCTCCGCAATCAAATCATTCCCCTCTCGTAGTTTTCCTAGCTCTGGTTCACTTAGATGACTTAGATAACAAAGATAATGATCCAGTTAACCTCAATTAAGGTTTTAAAATGATTTCACGTGTGTGAAGAGGCAAAAATTAATGCAATGAATGTAGTTGGTCAGGGGCGGAGTGAACAACGCAAATGAAAAATTAACTCTCATGAACACCAAAGGCAGGGCGAATGTGGACCCAGATCTGACACAGAATAAGGAACCTTTAACAAGTCTCTTATCTAACTCCAAACCTGGTTCTGGTCCCGCGGCAAGGACAAACAATAAAGGAAGATGGGGGCGAAATCGGGAAGAAAACCAACACTGGAACTTTTGCAAAGTTCCAAGTTTGGTTCTGATTCTGGTTCTGGTCTCGACAAAGGAACAAAAACCAAGACAAAGACAAAAGAAACAACGGGAAGTGGGACCGGAACGAAAACTGAGCCCAACCCATACACTAACAAAAATGACAACATAATGGAAATGAGTGGAGTTAGAATCGGAATGGAAACAAAATCTGGAAATTTAGAAAGTTCCAAGTTCACTTCCATCCCCGGTTCCACTTCCGCTCAGGAAAAAACAAAACACAAGGAAAACAAGAAATGACTCTAGGGAGAAACAGACCTGAGAGTGTGAGACCAACCAAAATACAGCGAAAAAGAACAAGGAAGAAAGGCGAAACCAGAACTGGGATTAAATCCGGACTTGGAATTTTACAAATGGTTCTAAGTCCATTTCCTATTCCAACTCCACTTCTGACAGACCAAAAGACAAAAAGACTTCGGAGAAAACAAACAACTCCTAAGAACCAAACAAAACACCAAGGAAAAAACAAGAATAAAAGGGGGATCCATTTTGTTCCAAAATAAAATGGGGTGGTTATGCAAGGCATAACATGTCTTACTATGCATACCATAGGAAACATGGACATCTTATTGACGAATATCACGCTTTAAAGAATATATTAAGAGAATTTGGTCCCGATGGGGATCAAATTGAGCATATGATATACTACATTCATTTTCTTTGCTCCTTGCCATGTGGTAGTTTTAGTATCATATCAAACTCACTACCATGCATAGGGATATAAATTGGGCTTTATGCAATCATATTTCATCTTGCAAGGAGTGGTAGGTTATAATCAATCTGGATCACCTTTGTCCTTACACATGGGGGGCAAGGGGTTAGGTAGCCTTTGTTCTAGGTGTATTCCTTCTTGGGACCCCTTTATTTTTCCTTAAAACATTAGTGTAGCAAGTACACTAATATTTTAAGGGGGGCATATAGTCCCCCGCTTATTGTTTGCATAGGGAATAGTCCCTTTTTAGTGATGGTAGCATACATCTCCTAAGAAGTGTGACCTTGCCAATCAAAGTGTGGCTTTCTTGATTTATGTGAGTGTATCTTTGGTGGTAATATTGATATTTTTATCCCTTAAGAGTGTAATTCTTCATGGCATATGATGTTCTCTTTAGTGTCAATACTATAGCTAGTATTCCCTAAAGTGCGATCCTTTGTTCCATGACTTGTCCTCTCTTAGTGGTGATACCATATGCGATATTCCCTAAGGTATGATCCTTCATGTATTGAGAAAAGACCCTTTCTTTTTGTTCACCTTTTATGGCGGTGTTTTTACAACACCCCTTAAGGTTTTTACCTTATCTTGTTGTCACTTATGCACCCCCTAAGGTAAGTTTTTTGCACCCCCTAAGGTGAGTTTTGTTGCACCCCCCAGGAGGTGAGTTTTGATGCACCCCCCAAGAGGTTAGTTTTGTTGCACCCCCTGAGGTGAGTTTTATGCACACCCTAAGGCAAGTTTTGTTGCATTCCCTGAGGTGATTTTTTTCAAGATAGTTCATGGATTCGGAATAGTGGACCTTGTTGGGTCATGAACTTGAGCAGCCCTAACATGGAACCTAGCATAATATAACTTGCTAGCCATGTGGAAACCTTACATTTCATGGAACCTAGCATAATACAACTTGATAGCCATGTGGAAGGCTTTACATTTCATGGCCACCTAGAATAACACAAATTTCTTGCCAGTAGAGCCATGTGTTCCATGAGTGATATGTATGAATTTAGTCCTCATGGGAGCAAACATTTATTCGATGGATGATATTTGATATTTGAGGCAATTTAAGTCTGAGGTCTCTTTGCCTTACTGACTCGAATTTTAGTACTAACCATGTGTTTGTTGTGTCTTCTTCGTGTTTTCATCGTGTTTGTTTCCATTTCATCATCATCTATATGTTCCATCATGTCATGTGTTTTCATCGTGTATGCTTCATGTTTTCTAACACGTATGTTTGTGCATTTTATCTTGTTGCATATCATATCATATGTGTGTGTTACTTTGTGCTTATGTTGGTTTTCCATGGGATCTTAGATCCTAGGGGCTTGGCCATCTCCCTTGATCCTTTTTATCCTATCTCTTCAATATTTGTACATTTGAACACCCTCTTGACATATAGTTCTCTACTTTAGTGTGAGTCTGAGTGTAATTTCAAACTCTCACTAAAGTGGTGGATAAATGTAGTGTTAGAAATTGTCACTGTTGTCACCTAGAAATTCACCCTATGCGAAGTTGTAAGAACTAAGCTTTCTAGTGAAACATGGGATCATTTCAAGGCTGTGGGTCACCTGAAGTTGAAATGAACCTCTGGAGAAGGCTGGCTTCCTTTGGGTATCACCTAGCCTATTGATCTTTGAAGGAAAAGGGAGAGAGATAATGCATAAAAAAATGAAAATTAAACTCTATGGTGATACACCGAACTTGACAGGAACAATGAGATACTCAATTACACTTGAATACTAACGATGAACATAAGATTACACATCAAATCCTCTAAGACTTACACTAACGTTTCACAATCAGGTTTGATTCACACACTTTTTCGGAGAGGAAAGAGAGATTTTCATAGACTAGAATCCATGTATGACTAAGTGAACACAATTTGTGATTTGTATAATGGTACTTTTGCAAAGGAAGGCATGAAACACAAGATAAAGTTATGAAGGAATGAAAGAAATTCACAAAAATAACTTGATCATGAACCTGAAATGCACAACACTATGTAGGAACAAGATGGAAATCTAAACATCAACAGTAATCAAGGTAAGCTTTATATAACATGCTTCAAGATGAGTTACAAAATTTTGCTAATCTGAGAGAGGACTGTAGTAGTCACAGAATTCAGAAAAGCATAAGGAGAACTACTTTACAAAGAGGAAAAAATGCCTTATATACAAAAGTAAGGTTGGCCCCTAAGGGCTTACAAAATATCAGTCCTCAGAGTAGATTTTTCCTTAGATCTTTAATTGAATTTAATGTTGCACCCATTATGTCCTTGCTGTCCATGTTTCCCATGTCAGTGAAGAAACATTCCCGAAGGAGCCTTCAGATCTTTCATAGCTACCGCATTCATATCTGATCCTTTGTCCACCTTTGAACCTCCCTATCGAGTGCTTTGAATGCTCCTGAGCTCAGAACAGATACACGTTGATTTTCATCTTGTTGATCTTCTTTTTGCTGGTGAGACAACCATGATCAATCATAGCTCCTTCTGATTGGATGAACATACTCCACATAGATTCTTCAGGCGGTCAAAGTTCCTCTAATCAAAATCGCATCTCGGCGAGACACTGGAAGTGTATCACTGATGTGATTATGCCCTTATGAAGTTATCAGCATAACATGACACTATCGATGAGAGGTCTTATCGAGCCCACAAGTCATGTCGATATCACTGAAGCCATCGACGAGACACAATTCTGTCACTGAGACATCATGATGAAATCCCTATTCTTTAGCAAAGGCATCCATTTCAGGGAGACCTTCTGCATTCGGCGAGACCTTTGCCAATGACTCCTCCTTTATCACCAAGACCTCCCCATGTCGGCAGGACCTCAGGATGAAGTTTTCAACTATTGGTGAGCTCAACTTGCTTTCGGTGAAACCTTACCGAGTCGGCAAAACATCATGTCGACACCTCTCTTCTTCGCCGATGTCTCCAAAAGTCATACCACTGAGCTCCTTTCCTTCTGTCAGCCAGACATCCTTATATCGGCAAGACCTTATGCTGATGTGAAGCTCTTTCAGCAAGGTCTTTACTTTTTGGTCAGTGAGACATCACGCGGTCACTGAGACTTCATAGCAAACTCCTCCTGTCTGCCCGAGCTCTCTTCTATTCGCTGAGACCGCATCAAGTCAGGAAGACATCTTACCAAATGTAAGACCTTCTTTCTGAGTCTCCCCGAATGCATTTTACTTTGCTAGGCTCTACATTTCCTTCGGTGTGACTTTATTGATGTCACCCCGAGACATTTTATTCCACTGAGCTCTAGGTCTCCTTCCACGTGACTCCCATTGGTCGGGAAGACAACATGGTGAAAGGAAAACGCTTCACTAAGCCCCCTTTTTGTTTCAGCAAGACACTTGTGGTTGAGAAGACATCTTAGTAAAACGTGACCATTCACTGAGCTCATTTCGTTTTCGCCAAAACATTGGCCTATCGGCTAGACCCTTTGCCGGGCACACTAGTCTCCCTGAACTCTCATCTTTCAGCTGGACTACCTATTTGTCACCAGGACTCACGCTGAACTTTTCCATTCCACCAAGCTCTTTACTTCCTTTAGCAAGACCATTGCAAGTCGGGAAGACTTCATAGCGAAGTCCAACAGTCATACTGATTCCTGCTTCCATTGCTGAGACCACCTTCATTCTTTGAGACATCTTATAGAATTTATTTTCCTTCGGCAAACTCTTCATTTGGCAAGACACCCGACGGGACCCTTTGTTATTGGCGAGACGTTGGCCTATCGGCCAGACCTCTTGCCAGGCTCCTTAACTCTCGGTGATGAGCTACTTTTTCTTCGGTCGGGGAGACATCGCCATCTCGGTGAGACCTTAGGGCGAAGTCTTCAACTCTTGGCGAGCTTAACTTGCTTTCGATGAGACGTTGTGGCAAAGGGACCAACCTTTGCCGAGATGAAGAGCAAGTTGGGGAGACCTACGGCGATACCTCTCACACCTCTTCGGTGAGACCTTCGCCAGTCACTGAGATATCTTGTAGACTTTCCTCCTTTTGGCGATGACATTATTTTTTGGTGAGACCACAAAGTCAGGGAGATGTCTTGTCGGTAGCACCTCCCTACGCCGAAGATAAACCTTCCTCATCTCGCTGAAACATCTCCCTGTTAGCAAGACCCCTTGCTGATACCTGCATCTTTTATCGAAACCCATGGTCGCCATGAGTCTTCTCGATCGACGATTGAATGGCCTATCCTTCTTGTCACCAAAACATCATGGGTCACCAAGATATCTCTTAGAACTCAATCCTTATGCCGAAAGCCTTTAGAGTCGGGGAGACCCTTTGGTGAAGCTCGCTTGCTTTACCAACGCCGCCTGACTTCGGCGAGACCTCTTCTGATCGGTAAGACCTCCTACCAAAACCCGAACACATACGTCGAAGGGATCCTGCTTTGCTTTGTTGGCAAGACCCTATGCATTCGCTGAGACTTCTCTCTGAAGAAAAGAACTTCTGCCGAAATGAATATCCTTTTGTCTCTCGGACGATGATTGATGTCTTTCCAATAGGGACTTGTAGGTGAATCGCACTCACCGTGACATTCCTGGGGTCTTGGCGACTCTCTCCTTAGAAGATTTTCATGCCAAACCTGAACAAGGTAGGCTTCTTCACTAAGTTCCCTATGACCTAGCATCAGATTCATGACTTTTTCCCTAGGCCGAATGCTCCATTTGGCCTTCTTGAATTTGTTAAACACAATTTTTCTTGCTTGATTGAGCCTAAGGGTGAAAATTAGGTAACATTTCTGGTGACCTTTGTTGGATGTTTTCCTGCTAAACATGAAGACCAGTAGCCTAGGCCTATCCATTGGGGATGGAGTCATTGGGACAACTCAAAAAAGATCAAGAGTAGCTTTGTACATGGCCAAAACATATGGTAACTCGAGAAACATATCACTTGGAAACTTATTGAAAACAAGAAAACTACATAAGGGAAACTATTTAAGTGTGCTGAAACAACACTTAGGGAATGTAGACTGCATCTAAACCTACCCTACACTAACTAGTAAGAAATTAGTCAAACAAACCCATTGACTTGTTGGGTAAAATAACTACCCTTTCTACTTAATATGCAACGACTGGCATGTTTAAGGACAACTGAGTAAAAGTAAAAAATAGAAAATTTTTTACCAAGACGATGCACTGCCTCTTGAAATAAGTGAGAAAATTTACTTACCTCACCAAATAGACCATACATATTGTCAACCAAAGGAGGACAAATGAGCTGAACATACTCTTGTTTGGTTGTCAATGCATCTTGGACATCTTCTTTCACTGTACCTTCATGTATAGGTACAAGATTGGTGCTTGGTGTTGTATTGGACTCCATCTAAGCTAGGTACCTGATTGGATAGCCTCTGGTAAGGGACAAGCTTGAACTCTCCTTGTTGGTCTCTTTATCTTCTCTAAAGACTTCATCCTTTCCTTGAAAAGATGCTGATTGAAGATAATATGTAGGTTGTTCGTTGGCTACTATAGTATGATCTTCTTGACTAAGGAGCTGATATCCCTATTGGAAAACTGAAAACAAATATTCAGACTGTGGTTCCTTATGCTCTCTGTCCATAAAAGAATACACTTCCTCCTCAACAAAGTGGGGAAGCTCATTTAATAAGTTCACAGGCTGCAAGGCATTATCTTCAACAACTACTTCAATAGTCTCACCGACTTGAATGGGTTGATCACATGCGTCCTTTTCATATGATACTAGTTCATCATCTATGTTGGAACAAAAAGCTTCTATGATATCATCTGACTCATAATTTTGCATTAAATCTAGATGGATTTTATCATTTAGTTGCTCCATACCAGGCATAGATGCTATCATGCATGCGAGATCTTCATCTTCATCGACAAATTAAGGAAGTTCATCGAACAAGTCAGCAATATTCTCTGTCTGTTCCAAATCAATTAGTAAATCAGGAACCTACATGCTCTCTTCTGCTTGCTCAACATAACCAGGTAGTTGTTCAAATAAAGAAATCAATTGTTCTTCTTTGTGTGGCTCCTTTTGCAGTGAAACTTGGGTATCTTCTGCCTACAAGTGAAGTCCTTCAACTGTCAGCTATCCTACTTCTTGTCTCTCCTCCTGTTTGAGCTCTTCTTGCTATAGTTGGTAACATGCTATAGTTAAATGCATTGGGTTTACTTTGCTAATTCTCTCCTTAAGGCCATCTGGATCAATGGGCTGCTCTTGAGGGATGATGGACTGATCTTGGTCAGGTACTACATTCTCTTCCATCGAATTGAATCCCTTAAAGCTTGGAATTTCAAACTGAGAAGACTTACTAGGGGAGTCAAGAGACTGACTTTGCCTAAAGTTGGAAAACTTGTACTTGGGAACCTCCTGTTCAAAAAAATTTAGCCTCCTTTCAGCCTCTTTTGTAGCCAGCTGCTGGGCAAGGTTCTCTTCAAATTGCTTCCTTTGCAACTCCTCCATTAGTTGGTGCTTATAATCTGAATAAGCTTGAGTGTTCTGCACCTTAGGAGAGAGTAGCTTCATTTGTTCTTCCTTAGCAGCTATTTCCTGTTCAAGGCCTTCCTCGAACCAGATTCTTTTTGCCACTCTTTCTTGATCATAAAAGCTGACTTGCTCAGCCACTTCTTACTGTCGCACAATGGTACCCTACTACATCTTGATATCAACCAATATCCTAGATAGGCACACACACACCTTACTAATATCATTAATCTTCATATTGTGAAGACCTTGACTGATATCCCACAACGTATGGTCAATATGTCGGAGCAGGTCCAATACACTATGATATGGATGTGTAGGAGCAACATACTCATGATATGGAGGGTAATAGTAAGCATCTTCATAATTATTTAACATCTTTTCAGTTAAAGAGTTGGAAACTCAGAATTAACAGATTATTTTGAGACATACCAAGACTTGTGTCTGTGAAACCAGAAGATTTGAGCTCGGAGTTGCCAGGTATGTAAAGAAAATGCCTCTAAAAGGCTGAAACTACTGCTATACACACCAAACATCAGTAATAAAATGCATAAACATGAAATGAGAAGCAGTTTACTATCCCACTGGGCGTGCTAGAAATTGTTGTCACCTAGAAATGCACCCTATGCGAAGTTGTAAGAACTAAGCTTTTTGGTGAAACATGGGATCATTTCAAGGCTATGGGACACCTGAAGTTGAAATGAACCTTCGGAGAAGGCCGACTTCCTTTAGGTATCACCTAGACTAATGATCTTTGAAGGAAAAGGGAGAGAGATAATGCATAAAAAAATGAAAATTAAACTCTATGGTAATACACCGAACTTGATAGGAATAATGAGATACTCAATTTACACTTGAATACTGACGATGAACATAAGATTGCACATCAAATCCTGTAAGCCTTACACTAACTATGAACCTAAAAATTTTATCCTACTCTAATGTGCAAAATAACTTAAACATGCAAGAGATAAAAGACTAAGGACACTTCAAGATTAGCCAAAAGAGTGATAAAACAAGAAGAAAAATGGACAAAAGAATATACAAACGATTTCACCTTCCTTACTGTTGATGTCTCCTTGATTGGCCCTTGCTTGGGATGATTTTGTGTGCTCCTTAGATGATTTCTTTAGTGACTAAATGCAAGATTAAATATGCAAATTGATTAAAAGAGATGGCTAGGTGATGGCAAAGGATTGAGAGTGCAAATTGGCAGCATGTAGTTATCAAATGGCTAAGTGTTGAAAATGCCCTTGAGGAGGGGGTATTTATAGGAGAATTTGAATTCTCTAGAGAATTCAATGGTCAAGATGCATCCAACAAGGCCAAGATGAAGGGCTATGGTGGGTTAAGAACCCACAAGCCCTCACATCTTGACATGTGGAGGGTGAAGTGGCCAAGAGAAGATGAGGTGTAAGTGAGGTGTCAAGAAGGTACATGAGGTGGAGGAAGGACATGCACCTTGGGGAGTGAGGAGATTTCCTCAAAAAGGGATTCCTTGTCCCCAAGTGGGAGTGAAAGGGACATTTGAGAAATTTTAGAATTCCTCAAAAATCTACATGGGAAAAGGAAAGGTGGTTGGGGATATAAATGTGAATTAAAAATTCACATTTCTAGGATGATCTAGAGGATAAAAGGTGGGCTCCAAAAAGTTGGGGCTTGGTCACATGTGGAGATTGTGACAAGTCCAAAGTTCTAGAAGCCTTGGAAGGATGGAATGTGAATTAAAAATTCATATATAAAGGAGGGGAATCTAGGACAAATAAATGTGAATTAAAAATTCACATGGGAAAGGGGGTCAATGCCAAAAGAAGGTAAATGCAAAGGATGACTAAAAAGTGGTGCTAAATCTGGCTAATGACCTTGGTTAAGGTTGTGCAAATATTGAATAAGGATAATTAATGGAAGATTAGAGGCAAGTGGCAAATGTAGGAGGATGTGACATTAATCTTTGATTAAGAGGATGCACATCATAATCATGAATTGATTAAATTAATTCAGATTAGGGCAAGGTTATGGAAGATGTGACAAGGAGAGAGAAAGAGAGGAATTTTAAATTGATTTTAAATCAAAAGTGTAAAAATGACTAAATTAAATAAATTAGCGTATTTATTTAATTTAGAGAGGAATAGGGTGAAAGATAAAGTATTAATTATTAAATTAAATACTTTACCGATATGAGACAAAATGTGTAATATTAATTTAATAAATTAATATTAATATGATAGATGGAAAGGTAGTAGATTTAATCATATGGAAGTGATTAAATTTAAATGTCTACATTTTGCCCCTCTTCGAAATATTGTTAGGATAATAGTGTTTTGAAGAAAAATAAAATGCAAATGAGGTAAGAGGTGACAGATGGTGATGCCCCTAGCGTGGAAAAGGTTAATGATGCCCCAATGACCAGGCTGAAGGAATGGAGGAATGGTAAGAGGGTATGCCCCCTAGAGAGGGCGATTGGGGGAGGAAAAAGGGAGTCCCTAGGCGATGTCTCGATAGGAAGAAAAGAAAGACACCATTGGATATAGCTCAGAAAACTAAGCAATTTTTGTTTTTGAATGGAGGTGATTCGACACACGGTTTGCAAATGGCAACCTCGGAGAGTTTGGGATTAGTTGGAGGAATAAAAAGTTAATTAAAAGGTAAAAAAATACCTTTTGGGAGGAAGGGGTTAAAAACGTAATTTTAAAAATTACCTTGGTTATTTTCACTGTAGTAGTTGAGAGGAAGAGAGTAGAGGAGTGAAAGCGGACGAGCAGAAACGATGCTGACGGACAATGACACTGCGATCGTGCACCGGGAGGACGAGGCTCGTGCATTGTACAGCAGGGGCACAGGCGGATAGCAGGTGAGTGGCAACAAAAACCCTCCTATTTAATTTATGCAATTAGTACGTAAAAAAATAAAATTTGAAAATGTGGGTTTTTTTGGGAAGGAAAATTAGAAAAATGGGTTGAAATTAGTTTCGTAAAAAAAAGGCAAATTATTAGAAAAAAGGATGAATTTTTGAGCCTATGTTGAGCTAAGGTCAGCCAGGGCGGGGCAACCCGCGGGGCGGAGTGGTGCCGGAGCTGCCATCAGGACGCAGAGGTGGTAGTGGTAGACGAGGGGATAGGAGGAGTCAAGGGGATGAGAGAGAGCAGGCAGGCAGAGCAGGGAGGAGGAGGAGGAGGACATCAGAGATGAGGCCGGAGAGAGGGTCGCAGTGGGAGAGGGGGCATGGCACAGAGAGCTAGGGAGGAGCAGAGGGTGGAGGAGGTATGGATGTAGATGATGTGGAGGATGTAGGAGGTGAGTAGGTGCGAGGGATGCTGCAGAGGAGGGGAGGAGACAGTTCGTGGTAGGACGTCATGGTCAGCTACGGCATTGCGGGTTCGGCCAACTGCAGAGAGTCACGAGGCTCATCAGGAGGTGGAGAGGGGAGGGGAGGAGGATGTTAGAGCAGCCCCAGAGGAGGAGAGGAGGTCGCCACGAGGTCGATATGTGGTTGAGAGACAGGGAGAGGCGAGATGATTCTGGGTTTTCCGGGTTGTGGAGGATCGTGAGGAGGGACATGACCAGGGGGATAGGGAGCAGCGAGCAGGTGGGGAGGATGAGATAGAGCTGGTCGGTGGGGAGGAGGATGGAGAGGATGAGATAGAGATGGTGGTTGGGGAGGAGGATGTGATGGATGTGGACAGAGACGTGGCGGAGGAGGATGTTGCGGCAGCATACGCATTAGCGTTAGTTCCTTATGTACCAGAGGATCTCATTGTGCAGGCGAGGGGAGCAGAGGCGAGAGTACAGATGGCGGAGCAGAGAGTGAGGGCTCTGGAGGCTGAGCTAGCCCGAGTAGAGTGAGAGGCCTTGAGAGATTATGAGGCCATGGTTTTCGAGCTAGGGGGAGCAGTGGAGGAGAGAGACAAGGCACAGTTAGAGGTGCAGAGGATATAGAGTGAGCTGACTAGTATGACATGGGACCGCGACAGATTGCAGGCAGAGGTCGTGGTTTTACAGGCCAGGGGTAGCCAGAGGAGAGGATAGAGCAGGGAGCTGATTAGGGGACAGGAGGTACTAGTCAGCAGACAGGGGATCTCGAGCGAGACTAGGACGAGCTTCAGGACAGGGTACATTGTCTTGAGCAGGCCGTTGGAGATATGGGGTTGATAGAGGAAAGGGAGGCTATGGTAGTAGAGCAGGCATGGATTATGCAGGCTGAGAGGGACGCAACACAGGCTCAGGTACAGGTGATGGAGGCAGAGAGGGATGCGGCATAGGCGCGCATTCAGAGTGAGAGGGCAGTAGCAGAGGCGGAGATACAGGCATTACAGAGAGGGAGAGATGAGGTGGTAGCAGAGGTAGCAACTCTCTGAAGAGAGAGGGATTTGGCAAATTTGTGGGCATAGGCTCTCCAGAGGGATAGAGATGCAGCAGTGACTCGAGCACAGGGGGCTGAGAGAGATAGAGATGCAACAGGGATGCGGATGCAGACCCTACAGACAGAGAGGGATGCCGCGATGGCTTGTGTTCCGACAGGTCAGGGTGAGGGTGGGATGCCAGGAGCATATGTGTAGATTGTGGAAAGAGAGAAGGATACAGTGGTGGCATGGGCAGCGGCTGCGGAGGAGATGAGGGATTGACTATAGGCAGAGCTGGCACAGAGTCAGTTAGCTCAGGAGGCCTGGGAGCAGGAGAGGAGAGCTGTCACCAGGGACCAAGATAGATATCGACATGAGCAGAATTTCGCTCTTGTTCAGGTTGCGGAGAGAGAGGATAGCATGAGAGAGGCAGGTTTTTGGATGGCTGCATATTATTCTACAGTCCCTGATCTGGCACAGCGGACATTCCGTTATACCAGGCAGACACCTCAGATGCTAGTGCCATCTCAGTCATTGGGGACACAGACCCGTGGTTACAGTGATTCACCAGGTGTTCCACCAGGCAGAGGAGCAAGACCTGAGTCTCCACAGAGATTAGATGTGGGGAGTTCATTTGGGAGGTGACAGGCTACTAAGTTTTTTGACATATGCAGGATGGAGTGTGTAGGATTTATTGACAGAAATCAGAGATGTTCTATATCTCTGGATTTTGTATTTTATCATGTGATGTGTGATGGACATGTGACAGATATTATATTATTCTGTTATGGGACAGTTCTTATTGACACCATGTAGTATGTTTCCTTTTATGATGGGTGATTATATGCAGGCGTATATGGTATTACATGTTTATGTGGATGGATGCATTTGGTTTATTTATGCTCATGTGTTGGTTTATTTATGTTCATGTTCATGATATGAGATTTTCACATGGATGATTGGAATATGAATGATTTTATATGAATAATTATGCTTATGTGTTGGTTTTATTGAGATGTTCATGTGGATGATTGGACATATGTACTTATGGAATATGAATAGTTTTATTGATGCATGGTGAGATGATATGTGCATGGTGATACATTGTGTGTACTTATGGGATCTATGATGATTTATATATATGGATGCCTAGTTGACTTATTTGTCATGTATGTATATGTGTATGATGGATTTTGTATGGATATTTTATATATGCAGGATGTGATGTATTATACGTCTAACACTTTGTGATGCATGTGGTGATGTATGTATGGACCTAACATGTGGTGGTGCAGGTGGCGATGGATATATGGACCTAAAACTTGGTGATGCAGGTGACGATGGATATATGGACCTAACACATGGTGATGCAGGTGATGATGGACACGTGGTAATGCAGGTGATGATGGATATATGTAATAGTGCTTTTGTAATTTTAGAGGAAATAACATACGGCCATAAGTGCCAATAAGAACTGACATGATAATGGGAGGTGGGTATGTGGTGATTGTGAAGATGGATGTCATTTGGCCTCTATCAAAAAGTATCAATATCCTAAGAAGAATGGAAAAGAATGGGGGAAAGTATTTGCACAACCAAAACCATAGGGTGAGTGTTAATGCAATGATTATGAAAATGCAATCCTAATTCAATTTGCCATCTTTGGAGCACTGGTTTTTACTATAGCATAAGACACGATACACCAAGGTATGGAGGACCGAGGTAGATTAGTGTCTAATGCATGAGACAAACATGCCGGACAAGAAGGCTATCCCAATACCCCAAAGTCACGGAGACCTTGTTCGGGTCCGGTATTGAGATAATCACAAGCACAAAAGGATGCCCCAACATAACACAAGATCTCAAGGATCTTGGTGGGTATTATGTGGGACAACCAAGAAAACACAATCAAAGAAAAGATCAAGATATGCCCCTACTATGTCGACCAATCAAAACACGCCATAATATGATGGATTATGGCAGCCTTGATAAGTGGTGATAGGGAGCCCATATGATAAACAAAACCAAAAGCATCAAAAGATCGCAATCAATTTCAAATGTCCATTGCCATAGGATCAAAGGGGATAGATGGAATTGATGAGGTCTGTTAGGAAGGATATATCCTGATGAGACCTATGATGGATACTAAGCGAAAAGATCGATATGATATAGGATATTCAAAATTGATTAGATTCATTGGTACAAGTGGGTCTTGTTTGTTAAGGACCAGCTGGATAAAGGCATAGCTTGATGAAACGACACAAGGGAGACAAGACACAACCTAAAGACCTAGGGACTCGGGGGCCGATCATAGATTAGCCTTGCCTACATAAAAGCGTAGAGCCCTTGTAGTTCATGAAAAAAGACCATGGATAAAGCGGAAAGAAGACAATGGTGACTGATGATGGACACAAAACACGATAGAAAAATGCCCTAGGGGAGGATCAAATGACCAACCTTGCCTACATGAAAGCGCAGGGGCAACGTAGTTCGATAAAGGATGAAAGTGATGCGGGAGGATGATATCTAGGTGAAGACCGACACGATTGATCTTACATGATGACACGAACCGACCGACAAAGGGAATGAAAGACATAAGCTCAAAGTGAGATATAAAAAAGCTCAGGATGAGGGATAGGTAAGGTGGGTCGTCTAGTGCTCAATCAACAAATACCGAGCGGCCTAGGCTGAGGTGGGTGAGGATGATAGTGCAGATGTAAGCATAAAATAACTAGGACGTTAGGTAGATAATGATTAAGCCCTCTATGGATGATGCCTGCTAACAGGTTTTCACCATCCATACTTATCCAAGGCACCACCAAGAGGTGGTTTTCACCATAGGATAGATTTATTTCTCTTTACTATTTTTTTGATTTTTTTGATTTTTTTGGATTTTACGATGGGGTCACCAAGCGGACTTAGGCATAGAACCTCTTCAGATGGAGGATATTGATGGGTTCGTCAAGGGGGTCTCCTTCCAGAGTAGTCAACCTGTAGGCTCCAGATCCATACTTGGCAGTTATGATATACGGCCCTAGCCAGTTTGCCTCAAATTTTCCCTTTTTATCACGGTCCAGTTGAGTGCGTTGGTTTTCTTTGAGGACAAGCTCACCAACTTGGAATTGTCTAGGGCAGACCCTTTTATTGTAATGACACTTGAGGCGATTTTGGTATGCTTGTAAATGGTCATAGGCTCGTATTCTCCGTTCATCTAGTAACTCTAGCTGTGCAAGCTGTGCAACGCGAGCATCTTCTTCGTTGATAAGGTTCTTCAAAGAAATTCTCAATGAGGGGAGCTCAACTTCGATTGGCAAGACAGCTTCAGCACCGTATACTAAGGAGTAGGGAGTGGCACCTGTTGGGGTGCGGATGGATGTACGGTATGCCCAGAGGGTGGGATGAATATGAAGGTTCCAATCTCGTGCAGTGTTATTGACGACTTTTTTGAGGATGCGAATGAGGGTCTTGTTGGTTGCTTTTGCCTAACCATTACCTTGAGGGTAATAAGGTGTCGACCAACGATGCTGGATATGGAAGGTGTCGCAGAGGTGTTTCATGGCTTGGTTTTTAAAAGGTTTTTTGTTGTCAGAGAGGATGGTGGACGGGATACCATATCTGCAAAGAATATGGTAGAGGATGAATTTGGAAATCTGAGTACCGGTAATTTGTGAGAGTGGCATTGCTTCCACCCATTTGGTGAAGTACTCAGTTGTAGTGATGATGAATGTATGGCCGTTGGATGATGGTGGGTGAATCTTTCCAATCAAGTCAAAACCCCATTGAGAAAATGGCCACGGTGCTAGGAGAGGCTGAAGATCTTGTGCTGGAGCATGGATCAAATCCGCATGCTGTTGGCATGGAAGGCATTTCTTCACAAATTCGCAAGCATCGTGTTCCAGTGTAGGCCAATAATATCCAGCTCGTAAGATCCTTTTGGCCATAGCCATACCATTTGAGTGTGTCCCACAAATACCACCATGTACTTCCGTTAATACCGTTTGGGCCTCGGTCTCATTCAAACATCTCAGGAGGATTCCATCATACCCGCGGCGATAAAGCGTATCACCAACAATGATGTATCGGGACGAATGATGGATAAAGGATTTACGTTGGTTGCGTGTATGTTCTGGGGGTATGATATTATCACAGAGGTAAGTGTATATGGCTTGGTACCATGGGGAGGCGGGACCTACAATATTGCACACCATGTTAGTCTCGGGAACATCATATGCAGGGATTAAGAGTTGTTCAACAAGGAACTCACACTCTGTTCGATCCTTGGGCATGCCAATCAGGGAACCGATAGTGGCCATTGCATCTGCCACTTTATTCTGTATCCGAGGAATTTGGTCAAACTGTATGAAGGTGAAATACTTCTTGAAATCATCCACCATGCGTTTATAGGGTAATAGTTTGTCATCTTTTGTGAGGAATTCATCATTAACTTGTCTAATAACCAACAAAGAATCACCAAAGACTTTCAAATGGGTTATGTGCCACTATTTTGTGATTCTGAGGCCGGTGAGGACAGCTTCGTATTCTGCCATATTATTGGTACATGGAAATGCTATCCTGAATGATTTTGGAATGTAGTCACCTTGAGGAGTGACTAATAAAATTCCTGCCCCAGATCCACTATGAGTGTATGAGCCATTGAAATATAACGTCCAAGTTGGTGCTTCTATCACTGTGTAGATTTCTTCATCTATTAAGTCAGTGTCTAGTGGGTAGGCATCTACTAATGGTGCTTCGGCCAATTGATCAGGAATAACCTATCCTTTTATGGATTTTTGCTCCACATACTCTATGTCAAATTCGCTGAGGAGCATGACCCATTTGGCCATGCGGCCAATCAGAGTGGTTCTAGATAATAGATACTTCAAGGGGTCAATTTTAGTGATTAATTTGACCGGATGACTGAGCATGTAATGGCGGAGTTTCTGTGTGCTGAAAACCAGTGCTAGGCAAGCTTTTTCCATAAGGGAGTAATTTAACTCATAGCCAACTAGTGTGCAGCTGATGTAGTAGATTGCCCTCTCTTTGAATGACTCATCATGTTGCGCCAATAATGCCCCCAGTACAAACCTAAGAATTTTATCCTACTCTAATGTGCAAAATAACTTAAAAATGCAAGTGATAAAAGACTAAGGACACTTCAAGATTAGCCAAAAGAGTGATAAAACAAGAAAGAAAATGGACAAAAGAAGATACAAACGATTTCACCTTCCTTGTTGATGTCTCCTTGATTGGCCCTTGTTTGGGATGATTTATCATGTTGTGCCAATAATGCCCCCAGTGCGACTGAGGTAGCAGAGATATAAAGCATGAGGGGTTTTCCTGAAATAGGCGGCATCAAAATCGGTGGATGAGCTAAATATTCCTTAATTTTATCAAAACCCACTTGACACTATGGGGTCCATCGGAAGGTGGAATCTTTCTTCAAAAGATGGGTAAATGACTGACATTTATCTGCGAGTTGGGCTATGAACCGACGGATGGACTGCATCTTTCCCTGGAGGCTTCTTAACTGCTTTAGATTGCGTGGAGGTGGCATGTCCAGAATAGCCTTTACCTTGGCAGGATCAACTTCAATACCTCTGTAAGAGACTATGAAACCTAGCAATTTTCCTGACGTGACCCCAAAGACACACTTTTTTAGATTCAGCCGCAACTTATAATGCTCTAACCGCTCAAATATCTTTTTCAGGATGGTGGGATGTTCGGCTCGTGTTCTGAATTTCCCTAGTAGGTCATCAACATAGTCTTCCATGATGATATGGATGAGGTCATGGAAGATAACCATCATGGCTCTCTGATACGTTGCCCCCGCATTTTTGAGACCAAAGGGCATAACATTGTAATAAAAAGTGCCCCAAGGAGTTGTGAAGGCTATTTTGTGTTGGTCTTCAGGTGCAATTCGAATTTGGTTATAATCAGAGAAGCCATCCATAAGGGATAACATCTCATGTCCTGCTGTTAGGTCAACCAACGTGTCAATGTTAGGAAGAGGGAAATCGTCTTTTGGGCAGGATTTATTAAGATCTCTGAAGTCCGTGCAGACGCAAATGTCTCCATTTGGTTTGGCAACCGGTACTATATTTGAGATCCATTCAGAGTAGTCAATTGGTCTGATAAAACCTGCCTCTAGTAACTTCTCCAATTCCTTCTTGACTAATAACACAACTTGTCGATGCATCTTGCAGAGCTTTTGTTTGACAGGCTTGGCGTCTGGGCGAATGTCTAAG
Organism: Sequoia sempervirens; assembly: GCA_007258455.2. Lineage (NCBI taxonomy): Eukaryota > Viridiplantae > Streptophyta > Pinopsida > Cupressales > Cupressaceae > Sequoia > Sequoia sempervirens. Next base: position 43,189,619 of record VDFB02000363.1, read on the forward strand.
TGATGAACCACTAACGCAGGATCTAGGCCTGGCATGTCTGAGTATGACCAAGCAAAGTTAATGATTCCCTCTTGGAGTAGCTACACAATGACCGGATACTCTTGCTCTGAGAGTGACTTAGCTACATAGGTGATTTTAGGACTTTCAGCAGTTCCCAGATTAACTTCTTGCATCTCTTCAATCAGGATAGATGATCTAGCAGATAGCTGAGTTCCCATAAGAGGAAGATGAACATCTCCATCTTCCGGCGCCTCTTCGAGGTTTTCGCCTTTAGATGCGTCCTTTATTTTTACTTTTTCCAAGTCAGGAAGTGCCTCAGGGAGGTTTTCACTAGATGACCGCTTTTTATTTTTCTTATTTTTATTTTTGCAACTGGAGTGTTCATCGTCCCCTAATCCCATAAGGTTAATATATGTGTCCGTAGTCATATTGACAGGTGTGGTATCGTGTAGGTCCCAATTGATGAGTTCAGGGTGACAAAGGGACAAGCTAATGGTGCAGACGGATAGGCATTCGAACATGGATGATAGGTCGGTATGATCGATATCATCGTACACATGTATGATAGATTCCTCCTCAGGTATGTCTTCTAATGAGCCATCGTCCATGGTGATACTATTGGAAGTATTAGATGATGTTGCAGGGCTTTTCTATTTCTTGTCATACCCAATGCCTGTGTTTCTTGGTAACTGTGGTGTATCAATGGGTTGCAACCGCCCTTGTTCCTCTTTACCCAGGCCTCTACCCTGATAATTATGTTTTTCCATGAACTTTGTTGGCCAAGGGTACTTTTCTTGAAAATATTTCTTTAAAGGAGTCTCTGGTTCGGGCTCTTCTCGATAGACCCACTGGCTTATATCCTCTTCTGGTGCATCGATCTTGACACTCGGAGATCTGAAAGTGGTAGTAGGGATGTTTTTTCCACTGAAGGTGATGGTCTTGTCTTCCTTTTGTGTAGCATGTGAAGGTTGACCATACTCGTGTGGTGACGGTGGCATTGTGGCTACATTGAGAGCCATATGCATTTCATATTCACCACACCCTTTGTCGATGATCTAGACTTTGGTGACTGAAGGATTAGTGATGGAGGATGGAGAGGTTATTGTGGTGGATGGTGGATTGGAGGATGATGTCTGGGATGCCCCCATTTCAACCCCAGGACAATAATGTAAATGGGGAAAAGATGTTTCTAAAGCGCGACAGTATTCGAACGGTTGGGGGTCGGCATAGATGGTGACCTCTTGTCCGTTGACTAGGAATTTGAGGCATTGATGGTATGTGGAGGGGACGGCTTGCATAGCATGGAGCCATGGGCAGCCAAGGAGGAGATTATATGGTAAGTCCAGATCAAGGATGTGACAGGCAGTATATTGAAGCACAGGTCCCACTTGGATAGGAAGACTGATAATTCCTTTTGAATTTCTTTTTGCATTGTCATAAGATTTGATTGTAATGATTTGGTTGCTTAAGTCCGCTTGAGTATACCCCACCTGTTTAATGAATTTCAAAGTACATAAATTGAGGGCGGAGCCATTATCTACCAAGACCCTTTTTATTTTATGGTAGGCGACTATGACTTTGATGTGTAAGGGGCGATTATGATTGACATCGATGTTTGGCATATCATCTTGACTAAAGTGCAGGTGATGAGACAAAGCCAAGTGTCCCACCAAAACTTGGAATTATGTGGGGTCGATGTCATTTGGCACATGGATTTCCTGCAAGGCTCTATTGAGGATTTCTTGATGTGCAGGGGAAGAATTAAGCAAATCCAAAATGGATATATGAGCGGGGGTCTTCCTTAAGTGAACAAGGATGTTGTACTGAGAGTTTATAGGAGTCGGTTGGTTGGGTGCAGAGGCTGCAGGGACGGTGATGCAGGCTCGTCATGTAGTAACAACACATTGAGGGTCTTTGGCTTTAACGTGTATCATGGATACTCGGGGTTCCACCTGTTCAATGTAATGAATAACACCTTCATAATTGAAGGGCACATTCTTGTAATTCACATTATTTGTGCTGTTGTTTTGAGGATTACTGTTGGAGGTGCTAGGGCCTTGACTATGGTTTGGGAAGGCGTTTTGATAGATCTGTAGCTGAGCATTGGACGACGAAGGTTGACTGGGGTCAACTTTGATATCTCCTCGATCAATGAGATCTTGGACATAATTTTTCAAACCCCTGACACTTATTCAAAGAGTGTCCCTTGATTTTATGAAAGTCACAATACTCATTTTCTTTAAACCATGCCGGCTTGGGTTTGGACTCATCAAATGGCTTGGTGACAGGGTATGTGATGGGGTAATTGATTTGTAGCAATTTATTAAAAACAACACTCAGGGGTTCACCCAATTGGGCATATTGACATTTGGTGTTCCCCTGATTTCTTTGGTTTGACTGTTGAGGGGGATGAGGTGCCCCTTGTGGTACAGATATGGCATTGGGTACAGACTGTTGTTGCTTTTGGGATGCATTAGCCACTTGGACATGTTTGGTGTCTGTCACACCGTCATTCACCGCATTCTTGTTTTTGTTCCAGAATCATGGTTTATCTCCAAATGACCTCTCTTTATCATGACTGTGTATTTTGATGTGTCCTTTGGCAATAAGGGCACGTTCAAGGGTAGGTCCCTTTTCCACTATCTCTACAAAAGTGGTGACACAATGTAGTCTAAAATTGTGGGCCATGTCAGGATGAGAATTTTCCACGAAAAGAGTGACCATGTCTTTCTCCTTTAGAGGGTTTTTCATTCGACTTGCGAATGCACGCCACCGTTGGAGGTAGCTGGTAAAGGTTTCTCCATCCTGTTGTTTCTCTTTTAGGAGATCTAAGGTGTCCGTATCCTTCTCCAAATTGAAGGAGAAGTAGGATACAAACTTTTTTGATAGGTCTGCGAAAGTTTTTATGGACCCTTTTTCGAGAGTCATGAACCAATCTAAGGCGTGGCTTGCTAGGCTTCGTGGGAACAAGCGCAAAAGGTAGTTGTCATTGTACACGACTTCTTGACACTGGGAATAAAACTCTTGCAAGTGATCCTTAGGGTCCTTGTTTCCCTTGTATTTGTCAAATTTGGTATCTCGAAATGTTTAGGAAAGGGAATTAATGAGATGGAGGGATCAAACGGATATGGGCATATGTCTTCAAATTTAAATGATTATTTTGTAGCCCTAGCTTGAAGGTCCTTTAGTGCGGCTTTGATTTCCAACAAATCTGAGCTGGCTGGTGGCGGGTTGGGGGAATATTGATGATAGGATGATGAAGGATCCTGCTGAAAGGGCGTCGGATTGTTGAAATATGGATTTGGATGATTGGATGATGACATGGCTTGCTGGTAAGACGGGGGATTTTGTTGATACGGGGGCTGTTGTTATGGGGCGTAATATGGATTTGTTTGGTAAAAGTGTGGGGTAGGTTGTTGAGGAACTTGGATGGGACGTTGTGCATTGGTTTGTTGGTATTGGGGGTATTGTTGTGATTGTTGGGAGGTCGCATAAAATGGTTGTTGGTGAAATTGTTGTTGATTGTGATAGTAGTATTGTTGGGGAGGTTGTTGATGTGACGTCAAAGGTTGTATGGGCTGAGGTTGGATGTTGTGTTGTGGTTGAGCCTTTAGACACAAAATGGATGCGAGAAAGGGGGATATGGTCTGAGTAGTTGGTTGAGATGGATTGCCTTGTGATTGGTAGGATGGTTGTTGTGAAGAGGGAAAAGTATTGTGTATAGGTTGTTGCGGATGAGATGGCAGAGGTAGCGTAGGCGTATTTTGTAGAGGGGGTTGTTGGGTACCGCTCAGAATGTTCAGCTGGGGTGTGCCTTGTGGAGGTATTTGAGGTGGAATGGTAGATTAGTGAACCTGTTGAGGTGGTATATTTGTAGTTCCAGGAGGTGGAAGCGATGCGGCAAATAAGGTGCCCCCAATATTGACCGGAGGTTGGTTCGGAGGAAGGGGTGCGGTTAATGTTAATGGCGGAGGTTGTGGAATGTTTTGTGGCATACCGTAGTCAAAAGGATTATTGGGATCTGGCACTTGAGGTCCTCCTATAGCTGAAGTTGAAGCATGTGGGGGATAGTTAACCTGATAAAGAATGGCATTGCCAAATTTAGGTTGATGCCAACCCTCAACTGGAGGAACATTGGAGAAGTATGAACCTTCGGGTGCATTTTGTGAACCTTGGAGTATGTTAGATGGGGCACCTCTATATTTGGACAAGTCAACATTAGAGGGGGGTTTAACACCCTTCTCAATTAGGTGGGCCAAGATTTCTTCCCCATGTTTCTCAAGAAAACGATCAGTCATTTGCACATTGGCGGGATTACTAAAATGTTCCTCAAGTGTGAGTTCAGGTTGATTAACCATACTCTCTTCTCCATGTGGCGAGTTATTCTGATTCTCAATGTTGGAGTGCGATGAAGTACCATTATGGGGATCGTGAGGGATGTTGGTACCCTTGTTAGGATCTGATGAGACATTGATTGTGTTTTTGGGATCTTGAGGGTTGTTTGATTGGGCATTTTGAGCTTGATGATCGGCCATTTTCTTTGCCTGTGAACGGGTCTAAATGGGCATGCAAATGCGGGATGAGCAGATTAATGTTTTTTTCAAATGATTTGATTGTGATTGGATAAGGTGTGATTTGGATGGGGTTTGGATTTGGATCAAATTTTTTTGGGATATATTGGATCGGATTGGATTTCGATTGGATTGGATTTGGATTGGATTTGGATTGGATTGGATTTCGATTTCGATTGGATTAGATTTGGATTATTTGGTTGATTGGACAATTAGATCGAATGATTGATTTTGATGGATTTGGACTATTGGATGGGTATGATTGGGTGATGAAAGATGTGGGAGAGAGACCTTAAGCTTGATCACAGGAAGTTACCCTTAGTGACCTTAGAGCTTTGATTGATTAAGAGGATGATTACGGTACCAAATCCACCCTAAGATAGGAATGGATTGATTGGGCCGAGGATGATAACTTACAACACTGAATTCACCTCAAGATGGAAGCGAATTGATTGGGGTTGAAGTTAAAAACTAATAATCAACTTCAAGTGCTATAGTCAATTTGGGTAACCACTTTGTAATACGTAGTTAGGACGGTTTGGCTATGGGTGGTGCTTGGCGATGTGAATGGTAAAGTTGAGGGTATGGACTTTTGAATGGAAAATTAAGATGACAGGGTGGATTAAAGATGATTGTGGAGAATGAATGGGGATTTATAATGGTTAACGAAGATTTGGAGTGATAGAATGGAGGTTTAAACAGATCAAATAGAGGTTTTGGGAGACTTAGAGTAACAAAATGGAGGCTTAGGATCATGAGATAATGGTTGGGAATGGTTAGATGATGGTTTAGAGGCTAAGCGAATCCAAACGGGATGATTTCGGGTGTTTAGGAGGGCAAATCTACCCCTCTGCAACAAAGATTAGGGTGTTGACAACAAACTCAGGGGCATAGTCAGCAAAATCAGGGGCGTAGATAGCTTTCTGCAGTAAATCAGGGGCGTTGCTACCTTTCTGCAACAAAATCAGGGGCACTGCCGCCTTTCTGCAGCAAATCAGGGGTGCTGCCGCCTTTCTGCTGTAAAACAGGGGGTGCTGTCGCCTTTCTGCAGTAAGATAAAGTTTGGTTTTGATGGAAATGGCTATGGCAAGGATGCAAAATGATAAAGTAAGGCAAAAGTATCAAAAAATTGACAGATTTTTCACAAGAAAACACTTCAAGCAAGCACAATCCTATGATTAATATTAAGGGTATGGCCAAGCAAGGTCTTAATCTAGGATGCACAAAGTTTCTAGGGAGTCCTCAATATACTCTCGGTATGTGAGGCACAACTATGAACACCAGTCCGTCACAAGCGTGAGTCAGGAACCCCAACGAGATATTGAAAGGCTCGGACCAACTCTTCATATCTATCTAGGTATCACCCTAGCTTCAACGCTCCGCCAATTACGACGTGACTGGATTGGGGTACAACTTTCATTCTCTCCCCTTTATATACCCCACCGATATGCGTGGTTGGAATCGTCCCTTGGGGTGATGAAATCCCCAAGCAGGTCCTACTAAAAAGAAGACACTAACTGTTTCCAACTATTCCCCAGGCTCACACGAAGTGCAAGGGGAAAGCAAAAAAAAATTAATGCCCCCTTGGGTAACACAAAAATAAATAATTACAGCAAGCAATGAAGTTTATACCCCCTAATTAGACTATGTTTCAAAACAACAAGGATAATTTTCTTGTAGATCTAATCAAATAGATGGCCCTGCAAATAAATGTTAGCTGTCTTTTTCTTCGTTCTTGATCAAGTACGCCCTAATATGCTGCAACACGTTAGCCAAAACACACCAATTTCCTTGCCAAAACAACGTTAGAGGGTTATTACTTGAAAACAACAAAAAATGAGAGCAAAAATGAAGCTAAAATGAATATTTTACCTTCCAAACTGTGCTATTTTGGGGCGCTGCCGCCTTTCTGCAGTGAACAAGAGGGCGCTGCCGCCTTTCTGTGGTAAGGCAGAGGGCGCTGCCACCTTTCTGCAGCAAAATGGGGGCGCTGCCGCCTTTCTGCGGTAAAGTAGAGGGCGCTACCGCCTTTCTGCAATGGACAAGAGGGCGCTACCACCTTTTTGCGGTAAGGCAGAGGGCGCTGCCGCCTTTCTGCAACAAACTTTGTCAGATTTTTAAGAAAAAAGGAAAGTTGTGTCCCTCCCACTGCAAGAAAAGTGTTAGAAAAACCTTCTAAATATATCCCTAATTGCAACAAATGTGTTAGAAGAAAATAAAACTTTCAGATGTAGGGCGCTGCCGCCTTTCTGCGGTAAGGCAGAGGGCGTTGCCGCCTTTCTGCGGTAAGGCAGAGGGCGCTGCCACCTTTCTGCAACCTTTTCCTGCAAAATTCTTAACAAAAAGGGAGGTTAAATGTAAGAACCCGTTTGTGGGTCCCACCGGGCGTGCCAGAAATGTGAACCTAAGAATTTTATCCTACTCTAATGTGCAAAATAACTTAAAAATACAAGTGATAAAAAACTAAGGACACTTCAAGATTAGCCAAAAGAGTGATAAAACAAGAAGGAAAATGGACAAAAGAAGATACAAATGATTTCACCTTCTTTACTGTTGATGTCTCCTTGATTGGCCCTTGCTTGGGATGATTTTGTGTGCTCTTTAGATGATTTCTTTAGTGACTAAATGCAAGATTAAATATGCAAATTGATTAAAAGAGATGGCTAGGTGATGGCAAAGGATTGGGAGTGCAAATGGGCAACATGTAGTTATCAAATGGCTAAGTGTTGAAAATGCCCTTGAAGAGGGGGTTATTTATAGGAGAATTTAAATTCTCTAGAGAATTCAATGGTCAAGATGCATCCAACAAGGCCAAGATGAAGGGCTATAGTGGGTTGAGAACCCACAAGCCCTCATATCTTGACATGTGGAGGGTGAAGTGGCCAAGAGAAGATGAGGTGTAAGTGAGGTGTCAAGAAGGTACATGAGGTGGAGGAAGGACATGCACCTTGGGGAGTGAGGAGATTTTCTCAAAAAGGGATTCCTTGTCCCCAAGTGGGAGTGAAAGGAACATTTGAAGAATTTTAGAATTCCTCAAAAATCTACATGGGAAAAAGAAAGGTGGTTGGGGATATAAATGTGAATTAAAAATTCACATTCCTAGGATGATCTAGAGGATAAAAGGTGGGCTCCAAAAAGCTGGGACTTGGTCACATGTGGAGATTGTGACAAGTCCAAGGTTCTAGAAGCCTTGGAAGGATGGAATGTGAATTAAAAATTTATATATAAAGGAGGGGAATCTAGGACAAATAAATGTGAATTAAAAATTCACATGGGAAAGGGGGTCAATGCCAAAAGAAGGTAAATGCAAAGGATGACTAAAAAGTGGTGCTAAATCTGGCTAATAACCTTGGTTAAGGTTGTGCAAATATTGAATTAGGCTAATTAATGGAAGATTAGAGGCAAGTGGCAAATGTAGGAGGATGTGACATTAATCTTTGATTAAGAGGATGCACATCATAATCATGAATTAATTAAATTAATTCAGATTAGGGCAAGGTTATGGAGGATGTGACAAGGAGAGAGAAAGTGAGAATTTTAAATTGATTTTAAATCAAAAGGGTAAAAATGACTAAATTAAATAAATTAGCGTATTTATTTAATTTAGAGAGGAATAGGGTGAAAGATAAAGTATTAATTATTAAATTAAATACTTTACCGATATGAGACAAAAGGTGTAATATTAATTTAATAAATTAATATTAATATGATAGACGGAAAGACAATAGATTTAATCATATGGAAGTGATTAAATTTAGATGTCTAAACTAACGTTTCAAAAACAGGTTTGATTCACACACTTTTCTGGAGAGGAAAGAGAGATTTTCACAGACTAGAATCCATGTATGACGAAGTGAACACAATTTGTGATTTGTATAATGTTACTTTTGCAAAGGAAGGCATGAAACACAAGATAAAGTTATGAAGGAATTAAAGAAATTCACAAAAATAACTTGATCATGAACCTGAAATGAACAACACTTTGCAGGAACAAGATGGAAATCTGAACATCAATAGTAATCAAGGTAAGCTTTATATAACATGCTCCAAGATGAGTTATAAAATTTTGCTAATCCAAGAGAGGACTGTAGTAGTCACAGACTTCAGAAAAGCATAAGGAGAACTACTTTACAAAGAGGCAAAAATACCTTATATACAAAAGTATGGTCGGCCCCTAAGGGCTTACAAAATATCAGTTCTTAGAGTAGATTTTTCCTTAGATCTTTAATTGAATTTAATGCTGCACCCATTGTGTCCCTGTTGTCCATGTTTCCCATGTCGGTGAAGAAACATTCCCGGAGGAGCCTTTAGATCTTTCGCAGCTACCACATTCATCTCTGATCCTCTTGTCCACCTTTGAACCTCCCTGTTGAGTACTTTGAATGCTCCTGAGCTCAGAATAGATACACGTTGATTTTCATCTTGTTGATCTTCTTTTTGCTGGGGAGATAGCCATGATCAATCGTAGCTCCTTCTGATTGGATGAACATTCTCCACGTAGATTCTTCAGGCGGTCAAAGCTCCTCTTATCAAAATCGCATCTTGGTGAGACACTGGAAGTGTCTCACCAATGTGATTATGCCCTTCTGAAGTTATTGACATAACATGACACTATCGATGAGAGGTTTTATCGAGCCCACAAGTCATGTCGATATCACTGAAGCCATTGGCAAGACACAATTCTGTCGCTGAGACATCATGACAGAATCCCTATTCTTTAGCGAAGGCATCCATTTCAGGGAGACCTTCTACATTCGACGAGACCTTTGCCGATGACTCCTCCTTTATCACCAAGACCTCCCCGTGTCGGCAGGACCTTAGGACAAAGTTTTCAACTGTTGGCGAGCTCAACTTGCTTTCGGTGAAACCTTACCGAGTTGGCAAAACATCCTGTCGACACCTCTCTTCTTCGCCAATGTCTCCAAAAGTCATATCACTGAGCTCCTTTCCTTCTGTCGGCCAGACATCCTTATATCGACAAGACCTTATGCCGATGTCAAGCTCTTTCAGTAAGGTCTTTACTTTCTGGTTGGTGAGACATCACGCGGTCGCAGAGACTTCATAGCGAACTCCTCCTGTCTACCCGAGCTCTTTTCTATTCACTAAAACAACATCAAGTCAGGAAGACATCTTACCGAATGTAAGACCTTCTTTCTGAGTCTCGCCAAATGCATTTTACTCTGCCAGGCTCTACATTTCCTTTGGTGTGACTTTATTGATGTCACCCCGAGACATTTTATTCCACTGAGCTCCAGGTCTCCTTTGGTGTGACTCCCATTGGTCGGGAAGACATCACGGCGAAAGGAAAAGCTACACCGAGCCCCCTTTTTGTTTCGACAAGACACTTGTGGTCGGGAAGACATCTTACCGAAACGTGACCATTCACCGAGCCCATTTCGTTGTCACCAAAACATTGGCCTATCAGCCAGACCCTTTGCCAAGCACACTAGTCTCCCCAAACTCTCATCTTTCGGCCAGACTACATGTTTGTCGTCGAGACTCATGTCAAACTTTTCCTTTCCACCGGGCTCTTTACTTCCTTCAGCAGGACTATGGCAAGTTGGGAAGACTTCATAGCAAAGTCCAACAGTCATACCGATTCCTGCTTCCATCGCTAAGACTGCCTTCATTTGCCGAGACATCTTATAGAATTTCCTTTCCTTCGGCGAACTCTTCATTCAACAAGACACCCGACGACACCCTTCGGTATTGATGAGACATTGGCCTGTCGGCTAGACCTCCCGCTAGGCTCCTTAACTCTCGGTGATGAGCTACTTTTTCTTCGGTCGGGGAGACATCACCATCTCAGTGAGACCTCAGGGCGAAGTCTTCAACTCTTGGCGAGCTTAACTTGCTTTCGGTGAGACCTCCTTTCTTTGGCGAGACCTTGTGGTGAAGGGACCAACCTTTTCCGAGACCACGAGCAAGTTAAGGAGACCTATGGAAATACCTCTCACACCTCTTCGGTGAGACCTTGTCCAGTCACCGAGATATCTTGTAGAATTTCCTCCTTTTGGCAATGACATTATTTTTCAGTCAGACCACAAAGTCAGGGAGACGTCTTGTTGGTAGCACCTCCCTATGCCGAAGTTAAACCTTCCTCATCTCACTGAAACATCTCCCTATCGCCAAGACCCCTTGCCGATACCTACATCTTTTACTGAAACCCATGGTCGCCATGAGTCTCCCCGATTGATGATTGAATGGCCTATCCTTCTTGTCACAAAAACATCTCAGGTCGCCGAGACATCTTGTAGAACTCAATCCTTATGCCGAGAGCCTTTAGAGTTGGGGAGACCTTGTGACTTCGGAGACCCTTTGAAGACCCTTTGGCGAAGCTCGGTTGCTTTGCTGACGCCGCCTGACTTCGGTGAGACCTCTTCTGATTGGTAAGACCTCCTACTGAAACTTGCACACATACACCGAAGGGATCCTGCTTTGCTTTGTCGGCGAGACCTGATGCATTCATCGAGACTTGTCTCTGAAGAAGAAGAACTTCTGCCGAAATGAATATCCTTTTGTCGCCGGGACAATGATCGATGTCTTGCCGATAGGGACCTGTAGGTGAATCCCACTCGTCGTGACATTCCTGGGGTCTTGGAAACTCTCTCCTTAGAAGATTTTGATGCTGAACCTGAACAAGGCAGGTTTCTTCACTGAGTTCCTTGTGACCTAGCATCAGATTCATGACTTTTGCCCTAGGCTGAATGCTCCATTTGGCCTTCTTGAACCTGTTAAACACAATTTTTCTTTTCCTGATTGAGCCTGAGGATTGAAAATTAGGTAACAGTCACCTTAACAATTTCACATTATAATTTTCACCTCTTAATTTATTAGACTTAATTAAGCTTCTAATTTCCTAAATTATGCATTCCAAGGCCTAATTTTTACCGTTTTCCAAAGGGTTGCAAGCATTGAATAAATGAATCCAATTAATGTTTTAATCTTGACTAAGTGTGTCCTAGAAATTTAGGCTAGGACCCATATGCCTAGGTGTGTATGGGTCCTCCTTCTTAGCCAAGACCCAAATTCAAAAATATTTTTGGCAGTATTTTAACATCCAAAATTCAATATTCAATTGTTGGCTTTTGAAATCGAATTTTTGGGAAATTAGTACAATTACATATAAATAGGACTAGTTATTACATCATTTTAAATCTAAGTGAAATTATTATGGTCAAGAGCATTCAAGAGCAATTCAAGAGAAATATTTTAGAGTTTTATTGCAACAATTCAAGATCCAACATTATTTCAAATTTTATGTGTGTTCATGTTCATGTTTTGTGAAGGCTAACCTTTGATGTAGGTCTCCGAAGCATTCAAGCATTCAAGGAAAGAAAGATCCAAATCCTTGAGGTGATGTGCATGACTTCAGTCCTTTAAGGAAACCATTAAAGGGTGGTGAGTTGCAACACATTTTGATTTCATCATTCCTTCCTTTCCATTATCATTTATCATTAACATTTTTCATTGTGGAAGTGGAAACACTTACATAGGGTTTGACTAAGACAAGCCCCTAAATGCCCCAACATCCCCTCTCTTTGTGAATGTGCAAGTTATAGGTTTGAAGAGGATCAAGGAAATTTTAAAGGCAATTCATTCACTGTTGCATTTGTTGTCATCAAAATTGTCAAGCGATGAAAAATCACTTGCAAAATTATCAAACAACCTTTTGACAAAGTTGTAGATGGAAAACAAAAGCTCAGATCTGACACCAGAGGACTTCGAAAGCAGTCTAGGACACCCTATTAGGGACCCATATGCCCATAGGTGTCTAAGTCCTCTTATGTTGGCGAGAGACACTACACAAGTCATTTGGTGTTGTCATTGATGGCAACCCTAGTCAGTAATCCTATCCGCACTTTAGGATTTGATCGTATTGGAAGTCAGATTGAAGAAATGTGTTAACTGTCAAAGTTAAATAGGGCATCTGACAGAGTTGTGTACATTGATTCATATGTAATTTCTTGTTATCATTTTGAGTTGTGGATCTTAGGGAAGGTCATTTGATGTATGGAATTTATTATCTTTGAATCATAGAGCCTTGTATTGATTGGTGTGCAAGTTAGAAGATCTGGCTTATCAATTTTCAGTCTAACAGTGCAGAAAGGCTGACAGGGTGATTATAGCGTGTTGTGGATCTTCAAGGAATAATTTTTGAAGGTTTTTCATATTCAAGGATGTTATTTTGGGTCCTCACTATGTTATGGCTGGCTTTGATTAGTTCACATCGATAGTTGTTTATGGATTGAGCCGACAGTTTGTACATGTTTTATATTTTGTTGAAGCCAACATGTGGTTAATGTAATCTCTTGATGTGGACATATATAATTGATTACTTCTATCATTTTTATGTGTGTTGCGATATGATGCAAAATTCAGAAGGAATATAGATCGATTGTGTGCAGTTTCACTTGTGCAGAATAGAGGTTGGTGATCCAAATTTAAGCAGACATAGTTTCAAGAGCAGAATTAGAGAGTGTGAAGAATGTGATTAATGTGATTAACCAGAACTATACTCAGACATTAGAAGATGCTATTTCATAGTTCATCCACTCCAGTTTTCTTCTAACTGTGATTGTAAGACAGGGAGTCTTTTTTTGGGCAGTAAGCCTTTTGTATTTGAGTAGTGAGCTCTAGGAAGTGTGTCTGAATGCATGTGCATTCCATTTGTAAACACTTATCTTGAGTATACTCATATTGTGGATTGACCTCCACTGTGGTTTTTCCCCTAACAGGGTTTCCACGTAAAAATTCCTTGTGTTATGGTGTTGTGGTTGATTGCTTTGTGTTCTTGCATCTTTCTTTTGGTTCAATGCTATAAGTGGTTTAAAGATCAAGTTAATAAAGTCAAATTTTATAGAACAATGATTCACCCCCCCTCTCAGTGTTCCTTGATTCCAACAATTGGTATCAGAGTCTAGTTCCTCAGAAGAAGTTTAATAGCTTGGGGAAGATCCGGGAAGGTGATTCAATGGATTTCAACAGTCTTCAACAACAACTTTTGTTGGCAGTAGATGATCTTGATCAGTACAAATGTGAAATCAGGGAATTGCAAGCAAGCCTCATGAATGTTGAGAAATTCATTCAATCATTGAAAGACAAAATCAATAAGTCTAGGGAAAAGAGAAAGGAAATCTGTGATCAACTCAATCAGAAAGAAAGTAAAAGCGTGGAAGATGAACACCTAAGTCAAGCCTTGAAGGAAAAGATAGAAGAATGTGAAAAGATCACCAGAGATAATGCTGTCCTAAAGCATGAGATGGAATCTATTGTGATGAGGATGACCAAGGAGATTGAAGAGAAAAAGAAGAATGAAGAGAATCTTGCTCAGTCCTTGAAAGAAAAATCAGATGAATGCAAAAAAATTAATGATGGATTCAATCAGTTAGAGCTTGAATTACAACAATCCATAAAAAATGAAGAGCTTGAAAGATAGATTGTTACTCTCAGGGATGAACTTGCTACTACAAATGAATACAAGGAGAAGTTCAAGACTAGCTCAGTTAAGCTTGATGAAGTGATTCAAAGTCAGAAGATTGGAAATGACAAGTGAGGTCTTGGATATGAGAAAGGAGAAAGCTCCGGATCTGGTCAAAGGAAATTTAGGCAAGGAAATTAGATGAACAAAGCTAGAAGGTATCCGGTAAGACAACCCAATGCTAAAAATTTCAATGGATACTATTTTGTTTGCAATAAATTTGGTCATATGGCTACTCAATGTAGAAGTAGAATGAATTCAAGTGGTCCATCATTCTCAGGTCAATGTTACAATTGAAAAAGTATGGTCATAAGTTAGTTGAATGCATAAATATGTCAAACAACTTTTTCAATAGAAATGTTAGATGTTATGCCTGCAATAGACTTGGCCATATTGCTAACTAGTGCAGATCAAGCAAAAATCAATGGAATAATTGGTTTGGACAAAGAAATGTTGTGTGCTATAATTGTAACAAATTCGGTCACATTGCAATATTCTGTAGAAGCAGGAAGGGTCTGGTAAACAAAGGAAAAAATATGCAAAAGAATGATAAGGGAAAAGGAAAAGTTACTACAAATGAGATCAGGAATCAAATGAAGAAGACATGGGTAAAGAAGAGTGTTTCAAATGTAGGAAATGAGTTAGCACCAGAATTTGGTACTAGAAATTCCTCCAAGAATTAGTTTAAGGCCTCTGGCCTAGGGGGAGCTCTCAAGAAAATCTTTTACCCCCTTGCTAGTAGTTGGTACCAGAATGTGGAAAATTGCAATAATTGCATTGATGATCTACAAATGTTTTGGGATCTCTTGTGGAGGAAACTTATGCAAAATTGAAGGTTCGCAGAAGAATTTTCTTTCACAGACTATGAAAATAGGGTATCTGGAAGACCTAGGGAAAAAGCATTTATTGCAATAAAAGTTAGGTGTGAAAATGATAAAAAGGTTACTTCTATTCCTCATTTGTCACATTTCATTTCGAGAAGAAGAAGTTTGGAGAGCTCTACAAGAAAAAATTGGCGAAGATACAAGTCTAAAGGCAATTCGGCGATCAAACCCTAATCCGATGAAAGCTATTTTTTTGCAAAACTTGTGAACTTGAAATTTTTGAAAATGGCCACTCCATTGGTTGTTGATATTAAGGATAGACCCCACCCAAAATTCAAAAGGAAGCTATTCAAATCCATTGAGATAGAACCATTAGGTGCATTTTCTTCCATTCTGTATGGCGTTTTACATATTGAAGATATTAGAGCATACATTCATGTGAATGTTGAGGAGTTAGGAAGCTCCCAGTTGTTAAATCTATACAAAAATCACATTGTGGGAGAAGATCTCTGTGTAAGTCCTGAATTCAAGACTTTAGAGGAGAAGAAGTTCACTCAGATTGTGAAGTGTCCTATGTTTGACAAAAATGAATGGGTTCGGTACATACTGAGTTGAGTGCATGTTGAGTTCATGTGGTTAAGTTAGCCCTTCAAGATCACAAAGGAAGCTATAAGAATTGGTACAGGTCTAAATTCATTCGGTGGGTTACTGACATTGAAATCTGTGAAGAACCAAATAGTCACTGAGGCAACCGGTTCAATTTTCAACAAAAGGGCTATGAAAATTAATGACATCATTGAAGTGGATGTAAGATTTTCCTCTATGGTTATTGGATACAAAATCTATCACTCCAGCTAGGATAACTCTGTATCCGATACTACAATCTATGCAGCTTATCAAATGGTCAAGGAAAATGCAGAATATGACCTATGTGAGCTACCCCGAAGCTAGCTAATCAAAAATCTTGGTAAAATCAAGAAGGACAAGAAGAACTCTTTCAAGTATGGAAATATACTATTATGTCTATTCTTCTACTTCATGAATGAAGTTCCGGGAGTCAAAAAAGTGCAATAGAAAAGTGATAAACCAGTACTGTTCAAATCATAGACATCTTGTACAAAATTGGTGACAACAAAGCAAGGAAAACTGCTATCTGGGGTTACTTCAAAATATTTTATAGTGAAATGCAAGCCAGGGAAAGGATTCCTACATCTATTGTGGAAAAATATAAGGAAATTATTTGTTTCATGGTTGACATTGATCAATGTTTGATGGAGGCGGCAGAACCTAGAACAGTTTGGATAATGCCTATGGGATATGAGGTTGAAGAACACATTTTGGAGTTGTATTTCCAACACCTATTGAGGAAACCTCAAGATCTTTCAGAAGAAAGGTTTGGTACCTTTGAAGAGAAGAATATGCAAGTGCATGCAGAACTGAAGAAGCCTATGATAGTCCGAAAGGTGAGAAAGGAAGTTGAATCTTTTGTAGAAAGCATGGGCATATCAGCTGAAGCAGTGAGGGAAGCTAGGAGGAAAAGAGAAGAAGATGAAGAAGGAAAGCCTACTAGAACTGAGTCAGCTAGTCCGAAAACATCCTCTGCTAGATCTAGATCTACAAGGAGCTATGCACTCTCATCCGGTCTTGCAAAGAAATCAAGCCCAGTAAAAGTTCAAGTCAAGACATCCAGGAGAGAAGGAAAGAGGAAGAAGGATAAAAACACAAGAGTCTGTGTTGTAGTTGAAGATGATGAAGAAACTAAAATAGTTGAAGAAGTAAGAGAAATCAAGCATAAGGGCACAAAGGCATCAAAAGTATCTAAGGACAAGCCCTTCGATGAAGAGAAAGCAAAGAAAAAGGTGAAAAATGACAGATTAGGTATGACTGTAGAGGAAGTGGAAAAATCTCTAATTAAGGATGGTAATCTCAAACCACTTTCTAAATGGTATGACACCTTTGATAGTGCTGGTCAGAGAACCCTTGAAGAAGCCAAAATAAAATATTTGAATATTTTCAATATGAATCTCATAGAAATAATGTCAGAATTACCTAAAGGATTATATGAAGTCTTGGAAATGAGTAAAGTAAATGCAAGAACTGAAGAAGAACAAATGAGAGAACACATACTTGCCGATCTATGTCCGGTAATGTCAATAGAAGAAATGAAGAAAGTTCTCAATGATGCTAAAAAGGATTTTAAGAGAAAAACAAGGGTGAATAAGCTTATGATCGGGCAGACTGAGGAAGTAGCAAAAGACATTGAGAAAATTCTTAAGGCAGTTATGTTGAAGAACATATATAATGTTGTTTCTAAAGAAATTCATGATGAAAATGTTCCATCTGGTCTAAAAATTTATAAAGTGAAAGAAGACACAATTGAGGATACTCAAAATCCTCTAGATATGCAAGAAACTAAAATTCCTATGGACACTGAAGCTCCTAAAGATGTATAAGTTGAAGAAACAAAGATTCCTAAAGCCAAGCAAGAATCTGTGATTAAAGAAAAGAAGGTCGAGGCAAAGGAGGTTGTTGTGGAAGCAAGAGACACAGCAAAGGAAGTAAAGAAGTTTTTAGAAGAACAATAGGAGGAGTTTGACCCTGAATTGGTTGAAGGTCCTATCAACTTGGCCACTCTATCTCCTATTCATAAGTCAAAGGTAGCATCATTTGCTTAGGCCAAGGCAATGGAGGAGATATTGAAATCTCACATTAAGGATAGTGAGCTCCTAAGTTTTGTATCTGATATCTTGGAGAAGATCATGCCCACACATGTCAAGGACTCATCCAATTCTCCATCTGTCAGTTGAAGAAACTTATCAACTTTGTAAGTACTCACTTTGAGTCCCTTGAAAAGTCAACCAAGGATAATGTTCAGAAAGAATTTGATGCAAACAGGTTCAGTAGATTGAAGGGTATGATTGCTAATGATAAATCCTTATTAGCTACCTGTGAAAAGAAAATTCAAGGTGCTTTATCTGAGGGTGGAAATATCTACAAGTCATGCTTATCTTTGTCTAAATTCTCTGAGGTCATTGAGAAGAAAATTAAGGAATATGAGAAATAGTTAGTAGATATTTCTCAAACCTTTGATCCTCTAACCGTTTCTATGAGTAAGCAAGAAGGTCAATTCATATCCCTACTTGAAAAAATTAAAAGTTTGAAGCATGAAAAAGATAGAATTGTTGAAAGGGTATGTGAGCTCAGAGGATTGATTGGTCCTAAAATGGAGACAATGCTTAGTGCATTGAAGGAAGCACAAGATGCTATGGATGTCAGTGATTTGGTGAATCTTGAGTCAACAGAGATGCAATCCTATATGTTCTATGGTCACATGACTATTTTGGAGAGTCTCAAAAAGGGTTGGGACACTAGTTTAAGCCCGTTGAAGAACAATTTTGTAGACATATTCCAGTCTATGTAAGTTAGAGAAGCATGCTTGTACATATACAGTTTGTTCATAGAAATTTTGTATTATTTTTGGTATACAGATTCCCGCCTTTGCCATTGATGTTAATGGGGGAGTGTGGGGTAGTGAAAAATGCCTTATTCATCTTAGGGGGAGTTGTGATTGGAAATTTTTTGTAGTTTTGAAGATCGCAGTGTATTCATGTTGGTATTCATTCTGACACTTAGAGTCATTTTTCACTAAGTGTTTCCATCAATGCCAAAGGGGGAGATTGTTGGAAAGAGACATTGCACAAGTCATATGGTGTTGTCATTGATGGAAACCCTAGTTAGTAATCCTATCCACACTTCAACATTTGATCGTACCAGAAGTCAGATTGAAGAAATGTGTTAACTATCAAAGCTAAAACAGGGCATCCAACAAAGTTGTGTGCATTGATTCATACATAATTTATTGTTATCATTTTGAGTTGTGGATCTAAAGGAAGGTCGTTTGATGTATGAAATTTCTTATCTTTGAATCATAGATCCTCACATTGATTGGTGTGCAAGTTAGAAGATCCAGTTTACCAATTTTTAGTCTAACTATGCAAAAAGGCCGACAAGGTGATTGTAGTGTGTTGTGGATCTTTGAGGAATAATTTTTGAAGGTTTTCCATGTTTGAGGATGTTGTTTTGGGTCCTCACTATGTTGTGGCCAACTTTGATTAGTTCACATCGATAATTGTTTATGGATTGAGCTGACAGTTTGTACATGTTTTATATTTTGTTGAAGCCGACATGTGGTTGATGTAATCTCTTGATGCGGATATATATAATTGATTACTTCTATAATTTTGGTGTGTGTTGCAATATGATGTGAAATTCAGAGGAATATAGATCGATTGTGCATAGTTTCACTTGTGCAGAACAGAGATTGGTGATCCGAATTTAAGTAGACACAATTTCAAGAGAAGAATTAGACAGAGTGTGAAGAATGAAATTAATGTGCTTAACCGAAACTATACTCAGACATTAGAAGATGCTATTTCATAGTTCATCCACTCTAGTTGGCTTCCAACTATGACTGTAAGACAATGAGTCTTCTTTTGGCCAGTAAGCCTTTTGTATTTGAGCAGTGAGCTCTAGGTAGTGTGCCCGAATGCATGTGCATTCCATTTTTAAACACTTATCTTGAGAATACTCATATTGTGGATTGACCTCCACTGTGGTTTTTCCCCTAACAGGGTTTCCACATAAAAAATCCTTGTGTTATGGTGTTGTGGTTGATTGCTTTGTGTTCTTGCATCTTTCTTTTGGTTCAATGCTATAATTGGTTTAAAGATCAAGTTAATAAAGTTAAATTTTACAAAACACTGATTTACCCCCCTCTTAGTGTTCCTTGATTCCAACATCTTAGGAATCTTGAAACCAATTTTTCTAAGAAAATCCATTGTCCTCCGCACTTCTTAGATCTGTCTGTAAGTCATTGTTTCAGTCTATTCATCTCCAGGATATTGCATTCTTCACATTAGGTCATATAGCTTAATTAGGTTAATCATTTCTAATCATTTCCAATTCATCTTCAAGACCCTAAGAATACAAACCCGGGCCTTATTGGCTCATCTTCATGGTTGATAGTCAATCTATTGTCCTTGTTGATTTGTCTTCCAATGAAACCTTGGAAACAGGTAGAAAGCAACCCTAGGTTGATACCTTAAACATAGGGGAACCACTGCTTTTCCCACTTTCCCTATGTTTTAGACACAAATAAATCATGAGGTTTAATATGTTGGGTTGGTTGAGGCCAAAAGTAATCTAATGAAAAGTTTCCACAAGAGGCCAAAGGCTTAATGTACTATGGTTATGCCTTTATTCTTCAAATGGGAATTTAAGACACTTATGAATAATTGATTGGACCAAATTCATGGAGCTTAGCCATGGATTACCTAACTTCACATGAAATTGGTCTAATTTTGAGATTATGGTAAATAAAAAATCCAATTTTTTAGGTCCAAATTTTACTAGGAGAGATATAGAACCAATCATTTGGAAAAGAGAACCATCATGATCCTTTAATAGTTCTTTTGACTGTTCATAATCATATTTGTAAATTTCATGCTCATGCACATACAATAATTCTTTTGTGATCATGTTCACCACACACACATGATCAATGAATGTTCCCCTTGTGGGTTTATCATTAATTCTACAAGTGATGTAAAGAGGACCATTGGGCATTGTTATAGAAGCATCAATGTGCATGAAATCAATATTAGGCAATATATTGATTTGACCCCTACGAGGTTGTATCTCAATCATGTTTACACAATTGGATAGATTATCTTCTTCATTATTAATTTGTTGGACATAATTAGTTGAATGAATTGGTAATGGGTTTGCAAATATTTGTAAGTTTTGATTAGGTGGTGAAACCAATTTATTTCCTTTATCGTTTACACTAGCCAACTAGATGAACTTGGAATGGACGAGGTCTTGCACTTCACTCTTAAGACACATACATATTTTTGTATCATGTCCATGTGTACGATGATATTGAAAAAAATATTTTGCATTAAACTTTGGAGGTAACAATTTGTTTGTGTCAATTGGTCTTGTAGAGGAAAAGTAATGTGTTATGGACTTGGTAAATTTTACACAATTCAAGGGTGTGCCAAGCTGAACAATCCTCTTGACATTGTAAGCCTACATTAAATTATCAACCAAGGTGAGTAAGCTTATGATGGTACTCCACTATATGTTTCTTTATAGGCTTGTGCTAACCTAAATTACTCTACACAAACTTATTCAAACTATTATGCCTTGTTGGAATTAGAAAAAATTGCAAAAACAATGAAAATAGTTACAAAACCTAGTGGCTACGGGTATGCAGCATAAGCTGTAGGTGACTGTTAAAGATCTACGAGTGCAAAGTTAATATGAAAATATTTAAAACAACAAAATAACTAATCCTAATCTCTGGAGAACTATGATTTATCTCTGTTCATGAACAATCACAACTCTAACTATCCATAAACCATTTTACTTTCAATGCACGTGTAAACTAATGAAAACAAAATTAATGGAAAAACATAAATAAATAGATAAATGAATAAAGTGAAGAGCAGTACCTGAGTGGCTAGTTTTGAAGACTGCCTCACCTAACTTAAAACCAAATATAACTTAGATTCTTACGCATCCATGCACCATACAACTCCATTCATTGTATAATGCTAGATATCAGACAAAATCCTTCTTGCATATTTTACTCCATAATATCATTATAACATGTCTTTGGATAACTGGAAAAGGTAGAAAACTGCTATCTACTACTAACTTATAACAAAATCAATTAACTGATCTATGGACTCATCCCCTGGCTTTATACAAAACAAGGAGAGTCTCATTCGAACTACCAACTAACTAACTAACTACAACCATAAATCTCACTCCTAGATATGAGGAGATGGAACAATGATTGACTTATTCCTCTAACTGAAAAATAGACCTATTCAAATAAGGATAGCTTGCATGTAGAACACATGGGAAAACATCCAATATTCAAAAACAAATATCTTCTAACATTTATTCCTTCCATAATGACCACACTTAACTCCACAGCTTCCTGCACTTTGGGCAGTTTGAACTTCATTAATTTCCTACTCTATTGCTTTGGTACTCACTAAAAATTCTCCATCCTTGCTACCACGTGTTGAGCATCAAAGAAATTAATCCATACACATACATATGCAACTAACCAACATAACTAAATCACAAACTTTCATTCATATACATATATATTCATACTTAAACCATGCAATTATATGAATATTTCCACCATATTTCATTTTCACAAAAATGGGTTCAAGGTTGCAAGGTATGCATGAAAGGAAAAGATACTAATAACCAGACCCATCATTCCCCCCAACTTGTCATTTTAATTGTCCTCAAGGAAAAATATTAAACTATATTACCTAAGGGAGAAGATTATAAAAAAAGTAATTTTCTTAAGATCCATGAATGTGTTGACTTCCTGTCCCTATTTGAGGTAGAAACCATTGTAGCATGCAAGCTTTCTCATCTTGTTTGATTCTACATTCTTGTCCTGATCAGTAACTTGTCCAGTCCAATGTGGCATTGGATGAAGTAGGATAGGAGGATGGTAAGCCAGTGGAAGCCACTCCACTCCCCTCATTCCTGATATCTCAATATACTTGTGTAACCTCTCAAACATGTTCATAAAATTGTAAAGGAAGTGAGGTTCCTTCCTCTGTAATTCTGGAGTCAAATATCCCATCTATTCCTCACATGTACCAAGCAGTTTTGAAGAGTGGTCACTGCCAATTGTTGAATCCTTCTATAATCCCCGAGTCTTAAGTCTATAATTGTTTTCCCTACCCCCTTATGAGAAAGGAGTATTAACCATTGAGTAATGACTATATCAAGATTCATTGCTTCCCTTTGAATTTGCATTGCCACTATTTTCTCATGTTCTTCATATTTCTCCATTAACTCCCCACGAAGCTATTAATTTCTGAAGTAAGATGCAAGAGCTCTCACTTGAAAATCCCCAACATAAATCAAAGGATTCCACTCATTATCTTCTTCCATCACATAATGATGCAAATAATATTCACATAACTAGTCTTGCTCCTCGAAATTGATTTTACTGAAGAAAGTGAGAAAACTATGTCTCTTATCCAAAGCAAAGGGCTGGTCATTAACAAACTTATTGAATTGAAAATTGAGAAATTTTTCCTTTAAGAATAATGCATAAACTCTAGACGGAGGTCTACATTCAACTATTTGAGTAGCTTTATCAACCACTTATGCCAGTTTCTCCTCTAGTCTTTTTAACTCCAAATTCTTAGTTTCATTCAAAATTTGCTTTTCTTTTTCCTACTTGAATTGATTAGTAACTTTCATCAATTCAAAGCCCAAAGATAAAGTAGTATGGTAGCTAGTATTTTTGCAACAGGGGGTTGTAAATTCAAATTAGTTTCAATTCTCATTTTACCTTCAACCATTTGTGCTAATAGGTCCAATTTATTTCCATGGCCATAGGTCTGTACTTTCTCTTCCATCTCATTAATTCTCATTTCCTTTTCTTTATCTTTTTGCTCATATCCTTTTACTTGTTCTTCCAATTGCTTTATCCTATCAAGGGCTTATTGAAGTTCCCTCCTTATGTTTCTATCCTCTAGCAACTCTTTTTCTTCTTCAAAATTTAAACCATCACTGTCATCACTTGTGGCATCAAAAAATTCTCTAAGAGAGTCACTAGGCATTTCTCTTCTGGTCTTCTTGGCAATGAAAACATCCTCTAAGTCAGAATCGAAAGAAGATGATATATCTTCTCCTTCTAGCAGGCACATCAACATTTTCATCATGAACACTATCCAGGTCAGTTCTTTCCTTGTCTGTATCTATGCCTACCATCAGTGGAATATGATGTTGTTGTTCCCCAACCCTTCCTTCATTGAATGGTTCCTCCATGTATCTCTTCTCAATTTTTTGTCTTTTCAGCCTCCTTGAGCATCAGGGAGTAGTGGTTTCCTGTGTAGCTTGACTCTCCTTTCCTCTTTTACTCCCTTTTTTCCTCTCTACATCCTCTTCTTTAACAATATTCTCCTGCTTGTCAACTCCTTTTCTCTTTATTTTTCCTTTTGAGGAGGTTTGCATAGAACTTCTTCTAGCTCTAGGGTTTTTAGAAGATGAGGGTTCTTCTGTTACCATAGCCGACACATTATGTTTCAAATGTCCCACTTTGGCTACAGGTAGGTGAAGCAGATGGTATAACAGGGGAATATTCTCTCTCAGGTTCATCTTGCTTAGGGTCAACTTCTGGTTCAGGCTCAGGTAGAGGGTCTTTTGCTTTAGGTGCCTCAAGAAACTCAATGATTTCTTTGCAATTTTTAAAATATTCCTAATTAACTTGGGGATGTTGAATTCTCAAACTTCTCTTAATCAATAGGGTTATCAAACAGTGATGAGATAATGTAGTGTCATTTTGTTTCCTCTAACATTTGGAGGCCATTCTTTTCAGCATGTTGTATAGAAAATTGGGTACATTGAGTAATTGGTCATGCTGTAAGTGGTTCAAGAACTTGAAATGCACAGTATATAACAATTATGGCAGCCATCACAAGTAAGGTATTTGATAATATATGCAACACATTTTCCCCAAAATAATGAAAGGGAAAGTCTCTTAGTACCTTATGACATTGAATCCAAGTTATCACCCCATTCACAAAATGCTTCCCTTGCTTTCTACCGCATCTACATGAGCTGGGTACTCAGAGCCAGTGTGAGGTAACCCTGTTATTTGAATGATTTCCATCTCTGAGCCATCCACCACCAATCCCTTTACTATTGCTTCATCATACTTTAACGTGGCTGCAAAATCCCTGACCATCTCATTATCATATTCTATTAACTTCAAGAAATAGTCCAACCATCCTACTTTGGTGAATAGAGGTATAACCATCGTATCCTCTAATATCTCTTTTCAAGTAGATGGTTCTCTATGAATTACATCACCTCCCATTATTCGGTTGATTCTTGTAAACTCAAAGAGTTCAAATTCTTGCAGATTCAACTTCACCACCCAAAAACCTTCAAATTCGACTACCTCCCAAAATGCCTTCTTTGTACCCAAAACTTTGAATTCCTTGTCTTTTAGTTCAATCAGGTATCACAA
Source organism: Sequoia sempervirens (assembly GCA_007258455.2). Taxonomy (NCBI): domain Eukaryota; kingdom Viridiplantae; phylum Streptophyta; class Pinopsida; order Cupressales; family Cupressaceae; genus Sequoia; species Sequoia sempervirens. The sequence goes on from VDFB02000363.1 coordinate 43,214,579, forward strand.
GTTCTATACCTTAACTCATGATAGGGAAGGAACCACATTTATCAGAAATATAGATAATTTTTTCTAGTTTTAAAGGATGGTATTAATGCAGTCTGAAAAACTTGGGTGGAAAAATAAAAAAAATGATAATAAAAATTTGATAACAATGATACCCCTCCCCCCAACTTAAAGTGAAGTGACTGCACTTCATGTGTAACTAGGTTAGGGTGATAGGATAATGATGAAAATTAATGGTGATAAAATTTGCATGCATAATTTAAACAATGACTAATAATGGATATGAAAAGAAAGCTAGATTTAAGTATATGAGGTTACCTTTCATATGTGCAGAATGGAAAGTAATGCTTAGTGCAATTATGAATTGAAAAAGGCACATATCATTATGTACAAGTGATGTGATGTGCATTGATTGCATAGGAGTTGATGAAAAGTGACATTTGTATTGTTGTCATGCACTTTACTGGAAAGTAAAGGACACATGTGTGCACTAGGATATTCCATGAGTAAAACAATTTGAATCTGCCAAGTGATTGTAGCATGCATATAATGAGTATTGCTACAAATACACAAAGCATAGGGCCCAATTAAAATGTGCTTGTTAGGTCTCGTCTAAATAGGTCCTGAGGAAACAAAAGTACAAGTCCTTCTAGAGGTAGAACATTGTCATTACAGATATTGTGTTGTGTCTGCATGTGATTGAAAACATGGAAAATTTGGCCTGGGTAATCTCAGAGGTAGAGTTGTGTAACTCGACCGTTTTATTACCGAATGTAATGGTAAAGTCGCTTCCTATTGGAACATCAACTTGTGGAACATCATCCCATGTCCTAGATCCTGAATCAACTAAATTGTGTACACCATACTCATCCATCAGAGCTAGGATGAAATCATCATGTTCAAGTGGTTTCTTATACAACTTGAGTCTATGGCCATTAACTAGAAGGGATAATTTGACCTCATCAATAGTATATAGTTGAAGTTCACCATTAGGGAACACCTGTTGGATCTCATAAGGTCCTAGCCATCGTGACTGTAATTTTCTCAGAAAATCTTTATATCTGGAATCATACAAAAGTGCCCAGTCGCCTACAATAAATTGTTTAGTCTTGATGTACTGGTGATGCCATTTAATCCTCTATTTTTGAACAACCTCTGTATGGTGCAATGCTTGATATTTGATTTCATCCAAAGCATTCAAATGCTACACTCTTTCTTTCTATGATTATGTTAAGTCCATCCCTAAGTCAACTATTGTACGTAGGGTTTTGTTTTCAAATTCTAAAGGTAACACTATTGTTTTTCCATAAACCAACTCATAAGGGGTAAACCCTATAGTTTTCTTCTAGGTAGTTCCATATGCCCAAACAACTTCTGGCAATTTGGATACCCAATCTCTTATGTGAAATTGTACTATTTTTGTCAATATGTTCTCAATCTCCCTATTTGTAACTTCAACTTGTCCATTTTTTTGAGGATGATATGGGATAGATTTCTTGTGCCTGATTTGATATTATTTAACCAGCTGGGCTATGAAATCTGATGTGAATTGTGGCCCTTGATCAGTCACTATCTCCTTAGGAACACCATACCTAGTGAATATTTCCTCATATAAGAATTTTGCAACATTGTGATATCTGGAAAATAGCAATGCTTTCACTTCTACTATCAACCGAGGATACTAGTATGGGCCGATCACACTTGATCCATGATGAATCAAAACATAACGTAGCCACTAATACTCAATCTTCAAACAAGATCATTCAAATTAAAGATAAACTAAACATTTATTGAAATGAAGCATTCTAAATATAAAAACATTGAAATCTTCATTCTACCCCATTTGAAATTTATCTTGTTTTGGAATTGGTGTCGTGTTGATGTGGAACAAAGACCCTTTCCCAATCCCGTGATCAGGGAGCTTGTTTCAATTGATTCTATTGAAGAGAATTGATGAAACTGTTGTGATAAATGGATGAAAACATGATTTATACTAAATTAAACATGATGCAAGCTAAATTAACACGATTTTATGCTAATATTGTTTTAAATATGCAATTGCTAAGCTAATCTAAGTGGATTCTAATCTAAAAGATTCAAACCCTAATTTATAAACAAGCTAAGATGGATGCATGGAATCCATTAATGGAAGCCTAAAACTAATATGCAACTAAAAATAAACTAAAATATGCTAAATGTGAGTAAACTATGAGTGTGAGTGTGAGTGAATTCAAAAACATAAGTTTTAAATTGAAAGATGGATCCATTTGTCTCCAAATAGTGTTCTATTTATAGGAAAGAAAATGAGAAATGAAGGGTTGAGATCAAAAATATCAATCAACGGTCAAGGATGAAAGGAAGAAGAGGCATGGATCATGGATTCTCATCAATGGGTGAGAATGCAAGATAAGATTTAATCAAGGGTTCCCATTTGTTCCAAACAAACACACTTTTGACCTACACACACAAGTCACAAGGTAACTTGCTCAAGAAGTCACAAGTTTAGCTTGCTCAAGAAGCCAAGTGAGAATATCCCTTTTTCAAATGATTGGAGGAGAGATAATATTCTCATGGGTGAGGAAAAAGGATAATTTGCAAATTAAAACAAAGTTTTAATTGTGCAAAAAAGGGGGTAAGGAATATTCTATGGGAATATTCCCGTTTTGGAGGAAAATTGGATTAATTGTTAATTAAACAAGGTTTAATTATACAATTAGGGGTTTTTGGAGGAATAAAATGATTTTCATTAAATTAAATGATTTAATGAAAGGGGGAAAGGTGAAATGACATTTAATTAAATAACTTAGGGTTATTTAATTAAATAGGATGACTTAGGGAATTAAATTAAATACTTTGATTTATTTAATTTAATAGGATGAAATGTTAGTGTGAAAGGGGGGTGAATTAACTTGATTTGATGAATTAGGTTAATAGATGAAAATGATACAATTAATTAATTGGCTATGCTAATTCAATTAACTAAGTGAAAAGAGGATGGGTTAAAAGAGGAAATGATGTTAGTATATACCTATTTCGAGTGTATGATATCATTTGGGACATTTTTCAATGTCTACATTTTTCCCCTCTTTGAAGTGAGGTACCTGCTGTGTTGGTTCAAAGACTGATGCTCTTTGAGATAATAATTGCTGCTTAAATAAAAAAATAAAAAAATTCTGAATTTTTAAATGCCCCAGCTGAAGGATAAAGTTGATTCCCTGCCCCCTCAAGAAATTGGGTGATTTTTTTTTTTTTGGTTGATTTCTCGATAAAGGTGAAAGGCTGCCCTAGGGGTCTAGAAAGGCTTTGGGATGCAATAAATGTGCCAAAAATTCAAAAAATGATGCAAAATAAGCTCTGGTTTGGAAAAATTGGTGATAAACCCTTGTTTCAAGGTTAAATTAGGGCAAAAACCCTAATTTTGATGTATAAATAAGCCAAGAAGGGTCACTTTCAATTCATTTGTGCATTCACACCTTAAAGAATTCTTGCAATTTGAGCTCTAACCCACTGACGAAATGGTGCGATAAGAGCTCCCACAACACATTTTTGATTGAGTTCGAGAGTACCAGTAGATCCCAGGCTCAGGACCACCAATATGTAACTCAAAACTTGATTTGAAATTTAACTTTTTGATGCATTTATTGCACTTTAGAATTTAAACTTTGGCAGTTTCACTATATAGCAACACCCATTTGAGAAACGACAATGCTAAAATGATTTTTAGTGACATATTTTTTTGGTGACGCAATTCACAATTTAGAATTAGGGTTTCCAAATTTTAATTGTGACACACATGTATATGGTGACACACTTCTTGATTTGGAAATTAGGGTTAGGGTTTCCAAAGTTTAAATCATGATGCATATGTTTATAGCGATGCGATTTGCAATTTGCAATTTGAAATGCATTTGGGCGTCGCAATTTGGAATTTGAAATATAGAGACACTATTGTGATTTTGGAGCCGAAAATCCCAAATGAAGTCAATTTTTTTTGAATTTTGATGTCGTGCGCTTTGTGGGTGCAGGAGGTCATACCACCATTGGTTTCTCGTGAGCACAGGTCCACAGTTTTGGAGAGATTGGGTGATTTGTCTGAGTTGCACTAGGAGCACCTGGGAGAGATCGACTTATGGTATCTTGTGTACGCGCTTGTCGTCTAGACACATCTAGCTTTGATGACTGCACTGTGCGAGAGATGGCATAGTGAGACTTTGTTGTTCCATCTTCCCACAAGCAAGGCGATAGTGAATTTAGAGGATGCATGGCAGATTTTGCATTTTTTGATATATGGTGAGCATGAGATTTACGATGTCAACGCCATATACGATGCCTATCATAAGGTGATGGAGATGGAGACCATCATTCTAGCCGCTTGATAGATTGACCTCGAGGCATACAGAGGTCATGTGCCCACATTTCATTTGATTATTGCAACCATTATTTTTGGTTTGGTTGCTCTAGACCAACAAAGCAAAGGGTTTAGCCCAGGATGGGGTTTAACATGACACAATATGCTCCATATAAGGACATTATTTGCATGGGGGTTGGTGATGTTGGCCTTGTTATATCATGATATGCATGACTTTGTCTACTACGATAGTAGAGCCATTGGCGCATGGGTGACCTTGCTTCACATTTGGGCTTGGGAGCATATTGTTGTGTTTAGACCAATCATGCAGATTGCCGACGTTGAGCTAGATGATCTTGTGATTTGGAGGTATAGAGGTGCCATTATGCTACATCACACAAGGCATCTTGGGCTTCCATACTGGTGACAGGTACTAGACGATATCACAGTTTTCAGATGGTGACTCTGGCTATAGATGCCAATGTGGTACGATGATGTACAATAGTTGTTTTTCACCAAACAGACCCGGTACATGCAAGGTCAGGAGAATACAATCATAGAGAGAAATCTACCAGATAGGGTGGCATGATAGTTTGGCAAGCAGCAGGATAGGCCAGATGATGCCTATAGAGCCATTTTTGCAAGATTTGCTCGAGAGGTTCCCACATGGGGACCCACTATCCAAGCTCCAGAGGTGGTCGAGGGTTTCAAATAGTTGGTGGCTTAGCCATGGGAATATGACTAGGGTCAGGTGGTCGGAAAAATGACACCTACTTATGATGCATGGTTTACACCCCCTCAGAGGTTGACAGATCTAGTGGGTGCTCCTCCATGAGGGAGACCTAGAGGTAGGGGAGTAGGCAAAGGTAGAGGATAGGGTGGCCAAGATGGCCAAGATGGAAAGATTCTGGGGGCTTGACCAGTTGGAAAAAAACCTCCCGTTCAGTAGTAGCAGTGCAACAATAGCTTGGTTAGGAGCAACCAGTTCAGCCACTGCCACTGGATCCTCGAGACATACAAATTTAGCAGTTGCAATAGTAGGTGCAGATGATTACAGGGGAGTGGGATCAAGTTGACCAACAAATTTTTGTCATCACTACCGAGAAAGACCAGGCCAGGCAGCAGGTTGTTTCTGTTACAACAAAGAGAGATCATGCCAGGCAATAGGTATAGGTTGTGACTGCTGAACGATATCAAGAGATAGGTCACCGCCAACAATTAGCAGTGATGACAACAGCTACCCAAGGCAGGATTGTATCTGCTAGGTTGTTCAAAGAGGTTGTGACCAAGGTAGCCTATTATAGGATGCAATACCATAGATATGTGCCAACACCACTTAGATAACCTGAATATTCATAGTGGAGCGATGCATGGCCCAGGGCTAAGGATCATCCAAAGAGGCAGGCTGGAGAGGGGAGCAACCATTAGGGCTAGCTCGAGTGTACAAACACTTTTTGATTTTGTTTCCCCATTATTTGATATAGATATACATTCATGGGATCCTTTTTGATAGCCTCATGAATATTGTGTTTATGATCGCTATACATACACTGATCCATTTATTGTACCATGAAATTCATTTTTGATATACATATGATATAGATACAAATTCAATATGATGTAATGTGTTCATCTTATTCATGTATGCTTATATGTATGTGATATGAGATGTGACATGCTTATGCGATATGTGATGAGATAAGATGTAATGATATGGATGGATGTAATGTTATTTCCTTTTTCATTATATTTTCATGATATGCCATGTGATATGATATGCATATGTTATGCTTACACAAATGATATGGAATGCAATTTTTTTTGTGTATTTTATTATGCAGTTTATGATGTGATGATGCAATGCATGTGGATGTATGGATAGAAAATGCAAATGTTTATGCTTATGATATGATATGTGATATATGCTTATGATATGCAACAATTTAAGATTCTTAGAATAACAAATCTATATTGTTCGTCACAACTTAAATGATAATGCAAGATGTATATTTATGATTATGCGATGATTATGCTGATGATTTGTATGCAAATGATTTGTGGATGCAGGATAGATGCATTGATGGTGTTTTTGTTGACTGTCATGATACCAGGTTAACGCAGAGAGATTTTGATGATTTCTTCAAAAGTTCCAACAAGTCTATGATCCATTGAGACTTTATTAGAGATAGCGATGAGAAATGCATGATGATGAGGAATGCATGTTGATGATTTTCTCAAATCTTGGGATTGGGATTTTTCGTCGTTCCTTATTGTTTGATATAAGACATAGACACGATGCATAGAGGTATTAATAACTAGGACAACGTTGTATCTAGTGTAATGGACTCTGGCTCAGCAAACATATAGGATATTTCCTGTTCACACCTTGACATATGAAAACCTCATTCGAATGTAAGTTATAAGCTTATAATACAATTGACCAAAGCATATGCAATAGTCAACAACGTACTCCAAACAACCTTCCTACACACAACTAAGCAACTATGCGCCAAGATTATTTTACAAGAATACCCACAAGCACAACAAACGAAAGATAATAATCGATGCCCCATTCCTTTATCTCTAAATCATTTTTAGATAGACATCATCGAGAGGTCCTCGGAATGGGTCATTAAGATAAATCATAAGAAAAGATCAAAGTCAAACAATCAACGTTATCTATATCCCTTGCCAGTTTAATTTAGCTAAGGTGATGTTTGATACTGATGTCCATCACAGGAAGGATACATCCTAGGACATGTTGATCATATGGTTGTTTGATGTTAGGATGATGATGATATATTTATGATAAGTTGTTCATATAAACTTCACTGAAACATTTACTTATGATGTAGACTCTAGATTTTGACACTTAGGTTTGCACTTTAAGACTTGCTATACTTGTTTTCTATTTGTTTTGGTAAAGGTTGAAGGCGGTGACTGATTTATTATGGATGGAGGTTTATTGTGGGTGAAAGAGAGATGAGATGGATGGATTTGGATTTTTTGGATTATTTCAATGTTTTTGGTATTTTGAAAATGTTTGGAGGCTATTTTTGGTCTTTTTGAATGTTTTCTATTTTTTTTGGATTTATAATTTTCAAATGTTTTTGTGTTTTATGATATTTTCAATTTTTAGGGATTTTTTGAGTTATTTGAATGTTTTTGGGCTTTTCTCTAAGATATTTGATATTGTTTAGGTCTTTTGAATGTTTTCAAATGTTTTTGTGTTTTCTGATATTTGAGTGTTTAGGAGTTTTTCCAAGTTATTTGAATGTTTTTGGGATTTTCTGAGTTTTGACCAAGAACCTAACCTAAAGACCTATCCTAGGGGCCTCAGGGGCTAATCAAATATAAGCCTTGCCTATGTTATACATGCAGGGACCACGTAGTTCGATAGACTCGACTTATTGACAATGAGAGATATGAATAGTTGAGAGATGTTAGTTTATTATGACGAACTCCTAAAGACTGACCTAGGGTGTCTCAGGGGCACATCAATGATGGCCTTTCCTACATTGAAGCTCAGAGATGACACAATTTGACAAGGGTCTATTTTTGGATTTTTGATGTTTGACCTTTTTAGGATTTTGATGTGTTTTAGATGTTTTGGATTTTTCCCTTTACAATTTTATGAATGTTTTTGGATTTTAGCTGTATAGGATTTTGCAAATGTTTTGGATTTTTTGATGAACGTTTTACAAATGTTTTGGTGTTTTTGATGAAATTTTGCAAATGTTTTTGGATTTTATGATAACTAATAAAATATACAAGAACTTGATGTGATCCATAAAAAATTTCCCCCAGTGTGACATGTTAGACTACTTCAATATAGGCAGGACAAAATGACCTTTGGAATATGCCAAGTAGTACTAAAGGGATTGCAATACTTCACAACATCAAGCTATGATAAGGATGTGAATAGGTGATGGATGAATAAATAGGATGAAGGGTAAATGGATGGAAGGTGATGCAAATAATGATAGGATAAAGAGCCAAAGAATAGATGGAGGTGCTTTATTTACACAAGGTGCCTATTTGCCAAGTTTTCACAAGGGTACTTGCCCAAAGAGCTACCAAAGTGGTTTTCATTAGAGGACGATTGTTTTTCTTTACTTTTTCAATCCTTCTTCTCATTTTTTTGGATTTTGATCATTTTTTGATTTTTTGGTATTTTCAGATTTACACCCTTCAAGATTAGGCATAAAAAAATTTTAGATGCAAGTTTTTAGTTAGTTCCTGCAAGGGTTCACCTTTAGGCATTGAAAATTGGTATGCTCTTGATCCATAGCTTGTTGTGATGATGAAGGGACCCAACTAGTTAGGCTCAAACTTTCCTTTGCTGTCCTAATCTAGAAGGTTCTTCTAATTCTGCTTTAGGGCAAGATCCCCTACTTGGAAAGACCGACATTTGATCCTCTTGTTATAGCTCTATTTTAGTCAGTTTTGATATACTTGCAAGTGATTGAGAGCATCAAGATGACGTTTGTCTAGAAATTCTAATTCATTCAGTCGAGATACTCTATATTCTTCATCTATGATTAGGTTCTATAATGAAACTTACAATGATGGGAGCTCAACCTCAATAGGAAGGATAGCTTTAGATCCATAGACTAGGGAGAAAGGGGTTGCACCTGTTGGCATGCAAATACTGGTTCGATAATCCCAATGAGTTGGATTTAGTTGTAGATGCCAGTGACGACCAATTTCATTGATCATTTTCTTCAAGATTTTCAAGATGTTTTTGTTTGTAGCCTCGGCTTGACCATTTCCCTAGGGGTAATATGAGGTAGAGAATCAGTGTTGGATGTTGAATATTTGACATAGCTCTTTCACATCTTGATTCTTAAAGGGGGTTCCATTATTTGAGATGAGGGTTTGTGGAACACCATAATGACATATTAGATTGTTCAAGATAAATTTGGTGATTTTCTTCAATTTATGTATAGGAATGGCTTCAACCCACTTGGTAAAATACTTAGTGGCTGTAATGATAAACTTGTGGCCATTGGATGAGGTTGGAGTGATATTTCCTATGAGGTCAAGTACCCACTATGAAAAAGGCTAGGATGTGATCATGGGTTGCAACTCTTGAGTTGGAGCATGAATAAGATCTCCATGATGTTGACATTGGACAAACTTCTGCACATACTAATGAGTTTCCCTTTCCATGGTTGGCCAATATTACCGCATCCTCAACAATTTTTTACCTAAGGTCATACCGTCAGAATGGGACCCACATATGCCATCGTGCACTTTTGTTAAAGTGGTAAAGGGTATCACCTAGGATCACAAAGTGAGATGTCTTTTTAACAAAGGTCTTTTTTAGGTTTGAGGTGATATCAGATGGGAGGGTTCCTCTACTTAGGTAGGTATAGATGTCATGGTACCATGGGGATCCATGACCAATAATGAAACAAAAATTCTAATTCAGGGATCTTGAAAGTTGGTACGAGAAGTTTTTCTATGAAGAATTCACATTGGAGGATGTTGTTCGACATGTCTAGTAGTGATCCAATTGTTGCCATGGCGTCTGTTGCTCTATTGTTCATTCGAGGAATTTTCTCAAAAGTTATGTCTATAAAAAGTTCCTTGAGACTTTCCACCATCTTTTTGTAAGGAGTGAGCTTATCATCCTTAGTTTGATATTCATCGTTGACTTGGTTGATAACTAGCTGTGAATCTCCATAGACATTCATCTCTTGTATCTGCCACTAAACCACTATCCTTAGACCTGTGATTAGGGATTCATACTTAGCAATGTTTTTAGTGCAAGGGAATGACAACCGGTATGAGTTTTGGATGCAATCACCTTGAGGGGTGATGAAAAGAATACCTACTCTAGTTCCATGTTGGGTAAACAATCCATCAAAGTACATCTTCCACTAAGATGTGAGATTGATAAGGAACACTGATTCATCAGGGAACTCAAATATCATAGGGTTTTCAACATATATAGGTTCTTCTGCTAGTTGGTTTGTGATCACTTGTCCTTTGATTTCCTTGTGCTCTACATACTCTATGTCAAACCCTATTAAGATCATCACCCATTTGGCCATTTTCCCTATGAGAGTTGCTTTGGATAACATGTATTTGAATGGATTGATTTTTGCAATGAGTTTGATTTAATGTGACAACATGTAGTGTCTGAACTTTTGTGAAACAAAATTTATTGCTAAGCATGATTTATCAATGGGTGAATTGTTCACTTCATATCCCACCAAAGTCCTATTGATGTAGTAGATAGCTCTTTCCTTTCCATTTTCATCATGTTGTGCTAGTAGAGCTCCTAGTGCTGCTAATGTTGCTGAGATATACAAGATCAATGGTTTGTTCGGTATTGGTGGCATGAGAATTGGAGGTGTTAGTAGATAGTCTTTGATTTATTGGAAAGCTTTGTCACACTTCTCATCCCACTTGTAAGTTATCCCTTTATGAAGAAGATGTAAAAAGGGGTGGATTTTATCTGATAGTTATGCTATGAACCTCCTGATGGACTGCAATTTCCCTTGTAACCCTCTCATTTTCTTGAGTGTTTTCAGTGGTTCCATGTCGAGGATGGATTTTACCTTTGCTACATCAATTTATATCCCTCTTCGCGAGACGATATAGTCGAGGATTTTCCTTGATGTAACCCTAAAGACACACTTTTTTAGGTTTAGCCTTACTTTGTATTCTTCCAGCTTGTCAAAGATAGGTCATAAGGCTTGTATGTGCTCACTTATTTTATTTGATTTTTCCAAAATATTGTCCACATAATCTTTCACTATTTTGTGGATCATGTTGTGGAAGATGAGGGTCATTGCCCTTTGATAGGTTTCTCCTGCATTCTTTAGCCCAAATGGCATTACATTCCAGCAATAGGCTCCCCATGGACAAGTGAACACAATTTTTTGTTTATCCTCTTTGGAAATTATGATTTGATTGTAGCCTGAAAAACCATCCATGAGCGACAACATTTCATGACCAGCCGTTAAGTCTACAATGAGGTCGATATTGGGAAGACGTTAATCATCCTTCAGACATGCCTTGTTTAAGTCTCTAAAATCAGTGCATATTTTGATGCCCCCAATGGGTTTTGAGACTGGTACTAGGTTTGAAACCCACTCAGGATAATCTATTGGTCAGATAAATCCAACATCAAGAAGCTTTTGCAACTCGAGTTTGACTGAGTGCTATCTAAGGGTGCATCTTCCTTAATTTCTACTTGATTGGCTTGGCTTTAGGATAGATGACTAAGTGATGCACAACCACTTCTGGATCGATCCTTGGCATATCTATATATGACCATGCAAATTTAGCTCTGCACTCTTTTAGGAATGTTGTTGGGTTCTTCTATTTTTCGTTCAATAAGGATTCAACATAGAAAGTGATCTTAGATGCTTCTTCAGTACCCACATTGACTAGTGTGGCCTTTTCAACTAGGACTACTGACTTCTCTGGATGTATTGCACTAAGGGGGATATTGAATCCCTCATCCTTGGTTGCATCAGAGAGGTTTTCATCATCAAATGCATCCTTTGTTTTTACCTTTTTAGGATCAAAAAGTGCCACGGTGTGTTTTTCACTAAGGATTTGTATGTTAGTTATATTTCATGAATTTTACGATTAAAGGATTCAATCATCTCCCCATAGTACGCCTCTGTATCTAGCTCTATGTCAAAATTTTCTTTGTGATCTGCCCATGGTAAGTTGTCACAGAGTCCCATGAATTCTGAGATCACTTCATCATTTTCAAAGAAATCAAGAATTGGTGGTCCTTGTTGGTCCATGTCAATGAGTTGTGGGTAGACTAGGCGTATTTCAGTTGGTTGATTGCTTGAAACAAAGGATGCAATGGTTATCATGAAGAGGGAGTTGTTTTCAAACAAGTTAGCAACATCAAGGGGGAAGTCATCTAAGGTCATATCACGTGATGTAGGTAACCAAGAGGAAGCCTCAACTTGTTTAGTAGAAGTAGCTTTGCCAATAAGGGTGACCTTGCTAGTAGTACAACCTAGGAAAAGATTCTTTAGTCGTTTCTAAAGAATGATGGGTTTTAGTAAACCATTATCATTTTGTCCTAGCTTCTCATTTTTTTTTTTATCCAATTCCCTTCATGAGCTGCAAGCCTTTGTTATCATCTTCAATAGGAAGAGCAGGGATAGGTCATTCATCTTGATAGAGGAGTTTGGAGATATCGTCCTCATTGACATCTTTTTGATTCAAATCCCCCCACTTGGTGAAGGTAGTAGATGTCATTTTGATAGTTTCTGTCTCTTTACAGTTAGATGTAGGTTTCCAATGAGATTGAGGAGAAATATAGAGCTTTCCTAAGACAAAGGTTTTCTTCATTAGCTTGTAGCTCCCACAACCATCATCTTGGATCACTGCTTTGATATCAGATATGTTCTGCACTATGGGTGCCTTTTTTTCAGAAGTAGATGCAAGGGATGATGGGTCAACAAACGAGGTAGAAGGTGTAGGCCTATCATCATTCTTGGGTACTTGGGGGATTTTATAGAACTTGGATTTAAGATTTTTACAATAGTAAAAAGTCTCAGGATCTCCATGGATAGTAATCTCTCTACCCTCGAAAGGAAACTTCACACATTGATGGTAAGTCGAGGCTATAGATTTTAGGGCATGAATCCAGGGTCGAACAAGCAGTATATTGTAGGGAAGATCTAGGTCAAGCACTTGGCATGTAGGTTTTGTGATGAGAGGTCCTAGTTGGATAGTTAGTGCAATGATACCTTGTGATACCCATTCTTGGTCATCATATTCCTTGATGGTGGTACTCTTTGTCTTTTCAATAGTATCTTCTTAATAGCCCATATTTTTTATCAACTTAAGGGTACAAATGTTCAATCTAGCACCTACATCTACTAAGACTCTTTTGATCTTGTTCTTATGAATGATGAACTCAAGGTGTAAAGCACAATTATGAGATGGTTGTGATGGTAGGTCTTGTTCCGAGAAGGTAATTAGCAATATGGCCTACCATAGCTTGAAACTAATTGGTATCAATATCCTTGGGAATGGATGACTCTAATAAAGCTTTCTCCAAGATTTCCCTATGCACGGGTGACAACCTCAATAGTTCTAGGATTGATATTTTTGTGAGGGTCTTCTTAAGTTGTTCTAAGAGATTATACTTGTTGGTACTTGCTGTTGGCTGAGTAGGTTGTGCCCTAGATTGGGGTGTGACTCCTTGGATGGTTACTTTACCATGTCATGTGGTGACTCCACAATTTCACTATACCCTTTGATGGTGATGACAATGATGACATTATCACAAGAAGCAACTACATTGGAATAAGTGTGTTATACATTTGTGTAATCCTTAGATTTCCTAGTGTTGTTTTCTTTGTTATGATATGGCATAGGGTTCTTGTATATCTTAAGGTCGTGATTCCCAATTGGTACCTCAACAGATATAGTGTCATTCTCTATAAGGTCTTGAATAATGTTTTTGAGCCTCATGTAGTTTGTTGTTTTGTGTCCTTTGATCTTATGAAAGTCACAAGGGTCATTCGTGTTGTACTAGGATTGTTTCTCTTGTGGTTCTTGGTAGTTTACAAAGTTGGGAAGTGTGATTAGATTTGACTCTACCAACTTTTTCATGATGGTTTTGATGGGTTCTGATAACTGTGCATACTTGCGTTTAGGATAGTTGTTCTTGTTAGGAGTTCACCTTTGTATTTCAATGTTATTGATTTGATTGTTTTGCAAGGTTGTTGTTTGTCACACAGTTGGTTGGATGTTAGCAACTTGAGTGTTGTTTGGCTTGGGAGCACTTAAGACTAGTTTAACATCTACCACACCATCATTTTTTACGTTCTTGTTCTTAGCCCAGATACGAGGGTTTTCGTTTGAACTAGTTGATGGGTGATTGTCTTTGTAAGCTTGAGTATTTCCCTGTGAGATTAGAGATCTCTTGATGTTAAGGGCTCTAGGGACAAGCTCATCATAAGATGTGATGCACTACATTTTCAAGTGGAATGAAAGATCTAGATTTAGATTTTCTATGATGATTCCCACATGTTGTTCATCAGGAAGAGGCCACTTGCTTTTACTAGCTCTTTGTCTCCACTGTTGCAAGAAGTTAGTGAAAGTTTCTCCTTTGTTTTTTCTGAGTGTACAATTCCTCTAGATTGACGTCCATGTCAAGATTGAAGGAGAAGTGATCGATGAATTTATTGGTAATTTCTTGAAAAGTTTTGATACCGGGAGGTAGTTGAGAGAACCAATCCATAGCAGGTCCTGTTAAGCTTTGAGGGAAGAGGCACATTAAATATGAATCATTGTAAGCAACCTCCATACACATGACATTAAATTCTTTGACATGGTCCACAAGACTTCCTCTCCCTTTGTATTTATCAAATTTGGGGATTTCAAAGCCAGGAGAGAATGGTACCATTGTGATATTTCGATCAAATGGATAAGGACATAAGTTTTGTGTATGGGGCTTCTTTGTCTTGCCCATTCAAAGATCCTGCATTTCTTGTGATAGCACCTTAAATTGCGATGCTAGATCATCTTACGGGTTTGGTGGAGGAACATATGGTGGGATGATGGATGAGCTATACGTGGTATTTTGATATGAGGATGTCTTATATGGGGTGTATGGTGGGGTAGGATTCTGTGAAGGTGATTGGGGTATCAATGTATATGTTCCTAATGTGTTTGTATTGATGATGTGCGATTCTGGATTATAATAGCAACCTTATTGTTGTTATTTTTGGGTATATTGTTGAGCTAGTAAGGCTTGTTGTTGAGCTTGTTGTTGTTGTTGTGCCACTAGGGCTTGTTGTTGGGCCTGCTATTGTTGCTATGCTAATAAGGTTGCTTGTTGTTGTTTCTAATACTATTGTTGTACTGCTAGTGCTGCTTGTTGTTGTGCTACTAAGGGGTGCTTTCTGTTGTTGCATTGCTAGGGATGCTTGTTGTTGTTGCTATTGTTGTTGCATTGATAGGGCTACTTGTTGTTGTTGCGCTACAAGGGATGCTTGCTATTGTTGTTGTGCTGATAGGGTTGCTTGTTGTTGTTGTTGTTGTGGTACTAGGCCTTGCCGATAGGCTTGTTGTGCTTGTTGTAAGGCTAAGGCATGTGCTTGCAATGTGAGATCAAGTGGTTGTTGGGACATCGGTACAGCATTGTACATGTTGATGTTTTGAGTGGGTAGCAGATTGGTGATGAGAGGTTGGGGATTCCATTGGTTTAACATTCCTTGTAAGATAGTGGATTGAGGTGGAGGAATGTATGTTTGAGATCTTGTTTGACTTGGGATAGTAGAGGGGACTGTGGAAAAAGATGAGGATGGTTTCATTAGATTGTGCGATGGGAATGACATACTAGAACCTTGAGTCCATTGATTAAAAATATTTCCTTGTCCCATGTTTTGATGATTCCCTTGTGTTAGGGACATAGTCAATGTATTACCTATGTTGGTAGGATTTGTTCCAAGGGATTGCTTTGAGATGGGTTGATAATGGGTGGGATGGATATGTTTTGTGAAACCAATGGTATGGATGAACCCATTGGAGGGTTGGATGAAGATGTCCCTATCTACATTAAGGGTTGACTCTATGGAATGGTATTGACATGCCCTTGTACATTGTTTAGAGATACTTGATCCACACTGCTTTGTGTGAAGGTAGAAAAACTTGTGGTACTCATGTGTATGGATGAAGAGGGGTGTCCTCAATATGTGGAAGTTGTGGTAGAATAATGAAGGTCAAGAGGTGTGCATGTTTGTTTAGGATCCTCAGAAACGGGAGCATCAAAGGTAGGTGTCCAAGTGGTCATGTGAGATGGAGGATTGGTTTCAACTGTACCCACAAGTGTGTTGCTTTCAAATGAAAGAGCATGACCAAATTTTTTAGCAAGGCTTGTTGAAATAGTGGGAATGTATGTTTAATGTAGCCCTAGTGATGGATTTGTGGAGCCCTATTTCAAATTCTGTGCAACAAATGATGGGGAGATAGGGGCTACATTTTCAAAGGATTGATGTTCCATGAGTTCTTCCCTAGTGAGTTCAAATGGATTGTTTTTGATATCTTCTATCTCATATGGCCCTGATGGTGATGAAGGTTGTTGTGATGGGGTAACTTGAATTCTTAGATCAAACTCCAAAGGATTTGGATCACTTGAGGTAAATGTAACTTTGGTTTTCTCCATGATTCTCTTTTGTTGTGATCTTATCTTTACCATAAATTTTGTGTCACCTTTAGGAGAGTTGTGTTGTGTTTTGTAATGTTTGAACTCTCTAGTTGACTCAAATCTAGGTAAAAGGGACACTCTAAGTCTTTTGGGATCAATGATGATAATGGGGGGTGAAAAGATGAGTGATGTGGAGAGTGACCTTTGCAAGCATTTTGGGACAAAAATTTTGACTTAAGTTTGAAGTTTTGATGTTGGGATAAAGGATGTTGATGAACTTGGAAATCTTTAGGGTAGACTCATGACCTTCAAGATAAACTAGTTCAAGGATGATAACTAACTTGTTGAAATGCATGGAAAATGATACATTTCTCATTCAAAGTAGACAAGTTAGGGGTTGAGTTGATTGATGTTTTAAGTCAAAAAGTGTTGGTGTATGTATTCAAAATCTTTGTAAAGTTTGGTGAAGTGAAGGATGAAATTTGATGGAGGGGTGGATGACATGTTTGACCAAATGTTGACCTAAAGTGAACCTTTGTTTGACAAGACCAAGGCAGTGAAAAACATGTTATACCTCTAAAGCTTTCAAATCCTAAAGACTTAATGTTGGCCTAAATGAGAGGATAGATGTGGGTATGTAAATCTGATCGGTTCCTCCTAGATTGAGTATAATAGTTTCTTAACAAGAGGTTGTGATTGTGATAAAGTATTACGGCCCACTTCCTACCAAACTTGGAATTATGATACCTATGTTTGTAATGGCGACATGTAGATATTCCCCTACGAATTTTGATTTTGTGATAGATCATTTAGGGGATTTCTAGATCATGATTATGTGAGAAATTGGAAACATTGGAAAAGACCAGGATTCTGACAGTAATAGAAGAAATACAAGTTTGGATTGTTTCTTGAAGCACATTTGTAGAAGTTGTATACCAACCTAGTTCTGGTTTCGTGAAGTTCCCAAAGGTGTTTCTTAAGAGCTTTTGGACTAAGATGTCTAAGTCTGAAATGATGACCTGTAGACCTTACTTTAGGGATCCTGACTTTGCATGAGATCATTTAGAAAAGTTCAAGTTTATGGAATAAATTAGGATATTTATTGTCATGCGGGTGGTGGTAATATGGGCCTTCCAACCTCAATATCATCTCGTTCCTCTTCTTCATCTAAGATTATGGCTGCATTTTTCCACTGGTTAGGTGTTTCTTTTGTTTCAAAAGTGAAGCTTCTCAAACTACTAATGAGATCAGTTTGTTCTCTGTTAATAAGTTCATTTGGTTGAATGATAGCACCTGGAAGATCAAGCTGTTCAATGGGAGCAATCAGTCTCCAAATAGTCATGTGGGGTTCAATTGTCAATTCATCTTGCTTAAGTGAATTTATTTTTACCACAAACACTTATCTTGATTAAATTTTCAAACTAAATGTTTATGTCCAAAACATCATAACTTTCACAATGTCCATTTTGTGATAATCATGAGGTTGAAGCCATAATTGCCTATGTTTTCTTTGGAAAATATGGATTGACATATAAGTCAAGATATTTAGAAATCTCTAAGGATAGAAATCCTTAGGGCAAGCAGTAATATCCAAATTATTTCAAAAGGTGTCCATATTTAAGCCAAAGTGTTTGAAATTTTGAGGAAGAGTGAATGTTTGTTTTGTAATGTTTTAGAACCAAGCAATGAATCAAACTAACAATCATTTACAATCCTAGGATGAAATGGCCATACTTGTTGAGTCCCCACTCGGATTTCTCCAAACACTAAGACATTGTGAATAGTTAGAGATTTGGTGACACTGGCTCCCCTCCACATCACACTTCTCAGGATCATCAAATCTCAAAATCCTGAAGATCCTAAGATCTTAAGAATTTTTTTGTTTCAACAATGAATAGTACAAATGTGGGATGGCTTCAGAACGATTTTTCTTGCACTAACAAGTATTCAGGATTTTGGATTCTAAAAAATGGTTCATAATAAGGGATTTTGGTTCAAGGAAGACTATGATAAACTCCCTCGAGAGGCCCTTATAACAAGGGATTTTTGCATCATAAATGTTATGAATTTTTCCCTAAGAGAAAATAAATATATAAATAACCCTTTGGAATTAAAAGGGAGATAGAAAAATAATGGATAGTATGATCCTTTGGTTAAAAAGAGAGATTAATAAAAATATGCATAAACACTCTTTAAAAATGGGAAGAATAATTATTTATTTAAATAATTATTAAATGGAAACCTTTTATGAAAGGTTGTGATGGTTTGGAAACCACCCCTTAAAAGGATATATAAATCATTCATGTGATAAAAGGACATTCAAGGATGGAGAACATTCAAGGAGAAAAGAGAAAAAGAAAGAGGAACTAAAAGGGAACAAAGGAGTAAAGGTTAGGGTCTAGGTGGGAATTTAAACATTTGGAGAAGGGGCACACAATGTGTGTCCAACTCGAGGTACAACATACACTCAGGAGTTTCTTGGACAGGGCTGTGTTTATGTCATAAAGACAGGTTGGTTATGTGCAAGAACTGGTTCCTTCGGGGGTGTTTGTGCCAGGAAACAACCTAGGTCCATAACCATTCCTCTGAGTGCCAAATTTCCTTTAAGTGTTGGATAACAAACTTTCCATGAATTTAAGATAAGTATTGAAAACCATTGATTCAATAATATTGGAAATATTGTCTATATGATTTGGTGTTAATATGATTGATCTAAGTGGAGGTGTTATTTCATTTACCATGTTGATTATTTAATTGTCACAAGTTTGTAGCATACATTAATTATTCACATTAATTTTGATAATATTGCATAATATAAGTTATATTAACTCTATTATTTGTTATATTAAATATGTTGCTAATACTTGATAACTATAAGGGGAAAAGTGACATCACAATAAAGATACTAGGGGAGAGCTATCACGTACCACTTCTCATTGATCATAATTTTTATTGCAACCATAAATTTATATAGTGGTTTGAAAGAGCCTAGCTTTAGCTCGTTATTGCTTGGTTTGTTCCCTTCTTTCGAAGTAGGGAGGTAGGCCCTCTAAAGATAAAAAATAGCAAGGTAGTACGTTTGTATTTTGATCATCCCAGTTTTGCATGAAACAAGGAGAGAACACACACCACGGCTTTTCCCTACACTCGCAAGGGGTCATTTTTAATCCAAAATGAAAGATGTAGGTGATTTTGCGAAGTGTTAAGGAATGTTTTTGTTTCTCAAGATCACCTAGTGGCACAAGAGAATTGCATACACATCCAATAAAAATGTTGTAAATCAAAACACAACAAACACTCATAAATTTTAACACCTCAAAGCAGTGATGAGTTCATTTTAAGCACCAAATGAAATGTTAAGTTGCCTTGTTCAATGTTAAATTGAAAAAAATAATGATGAGATGAGGGTTCAATTTTAGTCTCGTTTGAGCATTCGTTTTAAACCCAAATGAAATTTAGTGAGTCCTAGAGCAAAAAGTTAAAAAAAAACATAAGAAATTGGGTTATAATTACCCCAAAGCATCAAACGCTTGTTACAATCATAAAATCTTAAGAGGAGAATGCTTTCTTCACTTTAGCTTCGTTTCGTCCAACCTACAAAACCCTATTAGTCTAACAAGCAAAAAAATGTTAGAAGTGCGTTAGTATTATGATAAATTGAGAAAATTTAAGCACATGTTGAAAAAAGATCTTAAAACTTCTTACCCAAATTGGGTGTCACTATTTGTGATAGCGTCGCTTTGGTGAATAAGGGTGTCGCTCAACAAAAAGAACAAAGAGCATGATAGCGTCTCAATTTGGTTGGGTGTCGTTGTTTAAAAATATTTGATACCTTGGTAAAGTATTAGCGTCGCCATTTATTTAATTAGCGTTGGTGCATTTAATCGGCATTATAGTTTGAAATGATGATAGCATTACTATATAGTGATGCCCAGTAAAGTGCGTCACTATTATTGATTTGGGAATCATTGTTTCTTGCAAAAAAGAAAAATGAATGGAATTCAAGATAGAAAATGGTTAACTTATCAGTTTGATCTCCTTCTAGCGCCAGAATGTCGACTGAGGATATTAGTATGGGCCGATGACACTTGATCCATGATGAATCAAAGCATACCGTAGCCACTAATACTCAATCTTCAAACAAGATCTTTCAAATTAAAGATAAACTAAACATTTATTGAAATGCAGCATTCTAAATATAAAAAACATTGAAATGTCTATTCTACCCCATTTGAAACTTATCCTATTTTGGAATTGGTGTCGTGTTGATGTGGAACAATGACCCTTTCCCAATCCTATGATTAGTGAGCTTGTTTCAATCGATTCTATTGAAGAGAATTGATGAAACTATTGTGATAAATGGATGAAAACATGATTTATGCTAAATTGAACATGATGAAAGCTAAATTAACATGATTTTATGCTAAAATTGATCTAAATATGCAATTTCTACACTAATCTAAGTGGATTCTAAGCTAAAATATTTAAACCCTAGTTTATAAACAAGCTAAAATGGATGCATGGAAGCCATTAATGGAAGATTAAAACTAATATGCAACTAAAAATAAACTAAAATATGCTAAATGTGAGTAAACTATGAGTGTGAGTGTAAGTGAATTCAACAACATAAGTTTTCAATTGAAAGATGGATCCATTTGTCTCCAAATAGTGTTCTATTTATAGGAAAGCAAATGAGAAATGAAGGGTTGTGATAAAAAAGATCAATCAATGGTCAAGGATGAAAGGAAGAAGAGGCATGGATCATGGATTCTCATCAACAGGTGAGAATGCAAGATGAGATTTAATCAAGGGTTCCCATTTGTTCTAAACAAACACTTTTGACCTGCACACACAGGTCACAAGGTAACTTGCTCAAGAAGTCACAAGTTTAGCTTGCTCAAGAAGCCAAGTGAGAATATCCCTTTTTCAAATGATTGGAGGAGAGAGAATACTCTCATGGGTGAGGAAAAAGGATATTTTGCAAATTAAAACACAATTTTAATTGTGCAAAAAAAGGGGTATGGAATATTCCATGGGAATATTCTCCTTTTAGAGGAAAATTAGATTAATTGTTAATTAAATAGGATTTAATCATACAATTAGGGGTTTTTGGAGGAATAAAGTGATTTTCATTAAATTAAATGATTTAATGAAAGGGGGAAAGGTGAATTGACATTTAATTAAATAACTTAGGGTTATTTAATTAAATAGGATGACTTAGGGAATTAAATTAAATAATTTGATTTATTTAATTTAATAGGATGAAATGTTAGCGTGAAAGGGGGGTGACTTAACCTGATTTGATGAATTAGGTTAATAGATAAAAATGATACAATTAATTAATTAGCTAGGAAATTCAATTAATTAAGCGAAAAGAGGATGGGTTAAAAGAGGAAATGATGTTAGTATACCTATTTTGAGTGTATGATATCATTTGAGACATTTTTTAGTGTTTACACTAACCACTTGGTTAAGTAGTCAATACATACCAAGATATACTCTTTGTTATTTGAAGTGGGAGGTATAGGGCCAACAAAATCTAGTCCCCATTTATCAAAAGAAGCTAGTGGTAGTTGGGGTTGCAAAGGCATCTCATCACTTCTTGTAGGTCTCCCCATTCTCTGGGACCTATCACAACTTTTAGTAAACTTAACAGAGTCTGTGTGAAGGGTTGACCAATATATCCTATTGTTAAGATTTTAAAAGCTATCCTCTTGGCTGCAAAATCTCCACCACAAGGTTCATCATGGTAGGATTTTAGTATGTCAAACACTTCATCCTCCCTAATGCATCTTCTCATAATGTTATCTGGTCTAGTGTAGAATAAGAATCTAGAAATCCAAGAATAGGGAAATCACTTGTGAACTGTATTTTCTCCTTAGGAGAGAAGTAAGCTCAAATCTACCCTATTACCAAGTAGTTAGCTATATCATCATACCATGGATTATGTATAGTTAGACCAAATAAATGTTCATCAGGGAAAGAATCATCAACCACTCCTTTAAACGTTGTAGGAAATTTGGATAGAAAATCAACAACCACATTAGATTTTCTTGGTTTATCAACTATGGTTATATCAAATTGTTGCAGTAACAATAACCACCTCATAAGTCTTCCACCTACTACTGGCTTATTCATCATGTCTCTAATTTTTGTATGGTCTATGTGTATGAATACTTGATAAGCAGTAATATAATGTCTCAAATTTTTAATGGCATAGACAACTGCAAGCATTTATTTCTCAGTCACAATATAGTTTAATTATGATCCTTGGAGATTTTTGCTGATATAATATATGGCATACTCCTTATTTCCATCTTTCTATCCTAAGAAAACTCCAATTGCAAAGTATGATGCATCAGTGTGAATGTGAAATGGTAACATCCAATTTGGACCTCTTAAAACTGGTGCATTAGTCAAAGTTGTTTTTAACTTCTCAAAGGACCGTTAACAGTCTAGAGTCCACTGAAATTCAATATCCTTTGTCAACAAAGTAAACAAAGGTTCAACTATTTTATTGTAATCTTGAATGAATCTTCTGTAATAACCTGCATGTCCAAGAAAGCTTCTCACATCCTTTTGTTTTTGAGGGATAGGTAGTGTAGATATAATCTCAATCTTCTTAGGGTAAAATTGTATCCCTATACTTAGAAATAAAATGTCCCAAGACAATGCCTTCTATTGTCATCATAAAACATTTCTCATTGCTTAATGATAAATTGTGTTTAGTGCATCTTTTCAAGACTGTTTCTAAATTTTTCAAAGCCTCATCAAATGTTTCACCATATGTGGTGAAATCATCCACGCAAATCTCCATCTTATCATGTGCAATATCAGAAAATATACTAAGCACTTGTTAGGAATTGCATGCAAAAGATATCAATTAAATGCAGATAAAGATTAAATAGAGGAATGAAAAATACACATAAATAATAACAATGAGAGACAATTTTAACGTGGTTCACCCAAACTCAGGCTACATCCACCAAGAGAGAGTCCAATATTATTATCCAACAAATCAAATTGATTACAACCAACAATCCTTGCAACTCAATACCACTACAAATGCTACAATACAATATCAATGAAAACCCTAACCCTTAGCCTTTTTATCAAGACTTATGCCGCTACAAAATAGGGTTTTTTTAATGTTGGCAATAGAAAAAATAACTCCCAACGCCTTTATAAAATAATTTGGGGGGAAGCCATGTTGATAAAAGTGGGGAAAATTGAACCTTTGAGATTGATTAGGCTCCATATAGCAACATGCCCTTTGAAATGTGGCTGGAGCATTGCACAAACCAAAAGGTAAAACAAAATATGCATAAGTACCCTAGGGACAAGTAAACATGGTTTTATCTTGATCTTCAGGTGCAATCTTAATTTGGTTGTAACCATTGAAACCATTAAGAAAGGAGAAATATTTCTTTCCTGCCAAAGAATCTAAAACTTGGTCAATGAATGGCAATGGAAAATGGTGTTTCTTGGTGGCAGTATTGAGTTCCCTGTAGTCAACACATAATCTCCATTTACCACCCTTTTTAGGTACTATGACTAATGGTGAAACCCATTCACTGTCTGAGATAGGATATATAAATCCTGCATTCAAAAGCTTTTGTAGTTCAGTTTTCACAATTTCTTTGAGGGATGGATTCATGCGCCTCTAGGGATGCCTTATGGGTATGTAGCCATCATTGATATAAATCTTGTGCATACATAGGACATGATCAATACCTTTCATATCACTATAATCCTATGAAAAAGTTGTTGCATGTGCCTACAACATAGTGTGTAGGGATTTTTGCTATTCATCAGTCAGTGCATTATTAACATTCAACATCTTTCTAGGCTTGACCTCTAATTGCATAGACATGTCTTGTATAGAGGATAGATCAAGGCTGGGTATTATTGGAAAGCATTGCTGGGGTAACAAGGCATGGATTATTTGAGATAGCTCTTGTGATGAACTAGTAGGTATTATGCTTCGCAAAGGACCTTGCAAACATGATAGACAACCCTGCTGTTGTAGGTTCCTTCCACAATCATTTTGTATGATATGAGCTATCAGCTTATCCTCATCTTGAATATCTAGTATAGGGCTACACTCTATGGTCATTAAGGTCTATAATGAGTAGTTGTCCTCATCATCCAGGTGTGGCCAAATGGTCTGCTCAAGGTCTTGATGGGGATGAGCTGGTGGATAAAGTACTAGATTCTTGGTTATAGTTCCATTGGATATGATCATTTTTGCTGACCTATAGCCTATGAATGCATCAACTATGGCTAACCAAGGTCGACCTAAGATTAGTGCATAACTATCTAGATTAACTTTGGGCTGAAGTACTATAAATTCAGTAGGGTAATCCAAAGAATCTAATGCAATGACCAGGTCCTCAATAACTCCTTGAGGCTTAATTGTTGACCTATCAACTAATTGCAAAATTGTCTGAGTAGGCCTAAGATTGGCTAACTGTAGTAGTTGCATGGTATCCTTGGTCATCACATTAATTACAACACCTAGGTCTATCAAAATATTCTTAATAAGAGTCCCATTGATTTTAACGTCCACTACTAGACTACCAAGATCTATATATTTGGAAATAGCTATATTTCCCAACATTATATCGAAAAGATTATCCAGAACCTGGACTGTCTGTGGGTCCTTTCTTTTCCTTCCTGGCTTCTTTAGGCATAGATCCCTAACAGTCTTAGTATGGATGGGAATATCTTTAATAGCTTGAATTAAAGGGATTTTAATGCTGACATCTTTCAACTAGCCTAGAAGGTCTATTTCAACTTGTGTACATTGTTGTTGGATAGCCAAACGTTAAGGGAATGGAGGCTTCAGATGTGATGTGGTTTGGAGCCCTTGATTGGTCTGGGATTCCAAAGGTGGATTATTTGAGGCTTCCTTTGTAGGTTCTTCATCATAAATTATGTAATTTTGGGAGATGAAGGTCATGCAAGTTGATTCCTTGATCTGAGATGAAGGTCACTCACCTCTACCCCATAAGTGGGGTATTGGACAACTTCGTTAGTATAAGCCTATTGAACATGCTTATTATTAGGGTTAGGTGCAGGTTGGGCAGGTATTTGAGATGGCTTAGGTGGCTGAGACTGAGGATTTGATGGAGGCATTAGAGCTTGTTGCTAAGGTGGGGGAGGAGGTAGTATAGTCTACTGGTAATTCATATTTTGTTTCCATTTCTGACCTTTCTGCCACTGAGGCTGCCATTGATTTTGCTGGGTTGGCCATCATGGATTTTAGTTGGAACCCTAAAAGTTTTGCTGTGGCAATGGGTTTGGCTGATGGTTCCAATTTGGCTGGGCTTGTAGCCATTGTTGAGAACTCTACCACTAGTTCTGATTTGTTGGCCAGGGTTGAGTATTCCAAGTAGAGAAGTTTTGATTTCCTAAAGGGAAAGATGGATTAAAACTAAGGGGGTCTAGTGGCATACCTTGTCTTTGTTGCCAAGGCCTCCTTTGTGCTATGTAGAAAAATTATCCATCATCTCCTTCCATTGCCTAGAAATTTTGTTTCTCAATCCTTTCTTGCTAGATGATGGCCACTTGTTTGCACTTACAATTGTCTTTCCTTTTCCTATAGGTAGGACAATACTCAACGAGCATGGCTTCTACTTCCTCCTACTTCTTTTTGATGTGGAGGGTGTCCAACTGTGTTGCTAGATGACTGATTATATCCTACTTCATGTTGGACAATAAATTACTGATTTCAACTTTAAAACTCCCATTAGAGGACTTACTTGTGATGGATGACCTCTCCCCTCTTGACTTCCTGGAATAATTCCTACAAACTTTACAGATGTCTTCAAATGGACCTATAGAAATCTCTACTCCCCCAATAAGGTTGAGGGCATCCATACTTTCTTCATTAATTCCCCTTACAAATACTAATTTAAGGGATTCTTTTGACAGTTTATGCTAGGGGTTCTTCTTCAAAGAAAATTGAAATCTTTCCACATAGTCTTCTAGTGACTTATCCTCTTTTTGAGACATTGAGAAAATGCCATCTTTTCTTCAATCTAATCCTCTACAATAGTCCTTGTATTTTTCCAAGAACTTTGTCTTCATCATGTCTCAAACTGGAACAATATCCTTGCCAAGACCCATAAACCATCTATGGAAAAAATCCTTAAGAGTAGCTGGGAAGAGCTTGAGTCGGTGGGCATCAAAAGTGTAATCATAACTTCCGTACAAGACATCAAACTCAAAGAGGAAGGTGTCTGGTTCCTCAGTTACCAAGCCATAAAATACTAGTAATGCTGATGGTGGAATAATTTTTAGCACAATAGCTCTGGCTTGGTCAGTAATGGGGAACTCAAAAGTACCTTGCTCTGGTGGATCAGGATCTTCCATTGTTTGGAAGGTCTCTTTAGTAGTTGTGGAAGATGATGAAGATGGAAAGGCAGTGTCTATTATTTCAACAATCTCTGCAGTATACCTAGCAAAACCACTAGTATCTTCTCTATCTTGAGTGTCTGAAGGGATGAATCTTCCTTGGTTATCTCTCTGCCTCCACATACGATAGGTTTTTCTTTGTATGGTAATGATCTTGAACAATGTTAGTATAACTCCAAGTTTTTGAAGATAAAATCTATCACTCCTAATGCAAAATATGAAATTTTAACTATGGAAGTTTTAACTATGAAATCTTGTAAAAATAGTCCTATGAAGATAGCACCATCCCCAACAACGATGCCAAAAATGTAGAGGAAAACTAATGTGTTATGGACTTGGTAAATTTTACACAATTCAGGGGTGTACCAAGCTGAACACTCCTCTTGAAATTGCAAGCCTACATTAAATTATCACCAAGGTGCATAACCTTATGATGGTACTCCAATATATGTTTCTTCACAACCTTGTGCTAACCTAAATTACTCTACACAAACTTATTCGAACTATTCTACCTTGTTGGAATTTGACAGAATGGAAAAAATAGTGAAAATAGTTACAGAACCTAGTGGCTAAGGGTACTTGCAACATAACCTATAGGTGACTGTTAAAGATCTACGAGTGCAAAGTTAATCTAAAAATATTTAAAACAAAAAAATAACAAATCCTAATCTCTAGAGAACTATGATTTATCTCTATTCATGAACAATCACAACTCTAACCATAAACCATTTTACTTGCAATGCACGTGTAAACTAATGAAAACAAAATTAATGGAAAAACATAAATAAACAGATAGATGAATAAAGTGAAGAGCAATACCTAAGTGTCCAGCTTAGAAGACTACCTCACTTAACTAAAAACTAAATCTAACTTAGATTCTTATGCATCCATGCACCATACAACTCCATTCATTGCATAACGCTAGATATCAGACAAAATCCTTCTTGCAAATTTTATTCCATAATATCATTGTAACAACATGTCTTTGGATAATTGGAAAAGCTAGAAAACTGATAACTACTAGTAACTTATAAAAAAATCAACTAACTGATCTATGAACTCATCCCCTAGCTTTATACAAAATGGGTAGAGTATTATTCAAAATACCAACTAACTAACTATCTGCAACCATAAATCTCAATCGTAGATACGAGGAGATGGAACAATGATTGAATTATTCATCTAACTGAAAAAGAGGCCTATTCAAATAAGGACAAATTTCATGTAGAACACATGGGAAAACGTCCAACATTCAAGAATAGATATCTTCTAACATTTATTCCTTCCATAATGACCACACTCAGCTCCACAACTTCCTGCAGTTTGGGTGGCCTGAAATTCATTAATTTCCCACTCTGCTGCTTTGGTACTCGCTACAAATGCTCCATCCTTGCTACCACATGTTGAGCTACAAAGAGATTAATCCAGACACGTACATATGCAACTAACCACCATAACTAAATCACAACATTTCATTCATATACATATATTCATACATAAACCATGCAATTATATGAATATTTCTACCATATTTTATTTCCACAAAATGGGTTCAAGGCTACGAGGTATGCATGAAACAATAACATATTATGGAAGTATTTTCTAACAGATACTTTAAAAATATAGATAAAGTGTCTTAAAAGTATATGAAAAGTAATAAAAAGATACTAATAACCAGACCCATCAGGTCTATTTAGACAAATTTGAATCATATTCTTGTTTAGTAATTGCAACATAATAGCATGGAGAGAATCAAGCAATTATGAAAACTGCCTATCTCTCAGCCTAAATTGATATGGCGTTGTAGATGCAACAAGAACTTGTGTTTCAATGTTATTAGAAGCTTGAGGAGTGTTTATTTATATATATAAAAAAATTGCTTCTTAAAATATTGATAGTTGTTTTGAGGTATGTATATTGACTATTAGGAACTGATGAATATGTACCTTCATATTGGCTAATTGATTAATGATAATCATGAAGGTTCATACATAAATGTGTAAGTGAGATATACTTCATCATTAAGATCTTATCTCTAATGTTAGGTTACAAATTTCCAATAAAATTATTTGTATATCGATATCCGAAAGGTTATAGGAAATTTGTGAATAAAGAGCTTGGTATAATCCTATAGAATAAGTCATCTTATCTTTAGGTCCTTGTTTGCAATGGACTAAATCTAATAATGTAGCTTGAGATCCAATGTTTGCCTGAAAATATTGAAGGAATTCATTAACAAGTTGCATAAATGACATAATTGAGTTATTAGGAAATGAACAAAACCAATCTAAGGCCATGCCCTTCAATGATCATGAAACTTTTTTAACTAAGAGGGAATATTCAAAAAGGAAATCATTTCATAGAGTAGTGAAAACCGATAAATGTTTATTGGAATCTCCTTTACCAACATACTTCTCAAAGTGAGGTATTTCAATGTTTTGTGGTATGGGTGTCTTTAGGATAAAAAATAACAACAAATTATGTGTGAGGTATGTTGAAGGGTTAGCCTTGGATTGACTTTGGTTCATGTTTGATTTTTTTGTTGTAACGATGACATGTTTTGCAAGGGTTGGTTTATCATGGGATCATTTGGTGACATGTATTGAGAATGTGTTGAATATGGAAAACTATTGTTCATGATTTTCGGGTTATTATTTTGATTGTTTATAAAAGGTGAAGAACATGGAGGTATTGTAGGTGAATGGACAAAGCTATAAGGATCCCCATAATAAAACCCTAAACTTGCATTTAGAATGTTACTATGTTGCGTGGTGGTTGCTATGACTGGAGGGGTAAAAGTAGGAATATCTAAGGAATGAATGTAGGAGAGGAAACTTATTTTCCTAATTGATTTTGAGCATTAGTAAAGGCTTGAGCGTAAGTAGCTACTGTAGGAATTTTTGCATCCAATATATGATCTAGGCTATGCAACACTTCTATCCCTTGTGAATCATTGATTAGATTCCTAAGGTTATCCACTAGAGGAACCATTTCTTCAACCAAAGATGTGACACTTAAGTATTGTTGAAGGTGTTCTAGGTATTTTTCCAATTGTTTAAATGTTTATCTTTAGGGGCATGGGAAAAAAAAACCTCCAAGTCCACATAAATATTAGGTGATGAAGAAGACATAGGAAATGTCAGATTAAGAAGAGAATCAAAGATAGATTGAGTAGATGTAATTCCTTGAGTGAAAGAGTTATAAGAATTAGGCTCAACACTAGATGTGATTGTAGCAAAAGAATCCATAAGTCTAAAACTACATCTCATAGGGGTATTAGATATGGAACACTAGGTCATGAAGATCATAAATTTATTAGAAGGTTCAAAACTCTTCAGTGCTCATATATTGAAGAAAAATAGATGATAGTAATAGAAATTGAAACAATTTTCAGATAAATAACACAAATATAGACAAACCATAGAGACAGAACTATCATTAGAATTTGGCCAAAATGTTTGAGGATCTAAAGTTGTAGAGGTTCAAGTCTTGTAACAGACAAATTTTTGGAAATGCACAAAACCCTAATTTTCCTATGTGAAATACAATCATGCATGGAATTTTGTGCTTTTAAAGTAATGTAATATGTTCAAAAGATAATTTATAGGAATTAAAATGCTATAATTGACTAATTTTTTCTTAACAATGTTGCAAAATAACACTTTTTATCTTTTAAAATGAAAAAAACTATACAAATATTTACTTTTTCAATGTTTTTTATTAAAATATGCATCATGTTTGACAAATGATAACAACAATCTACTGTTGTAATCAAACTTCAAAATGATAAATTTAAGATTTCAGAAGCTTTGCAAATGTAAAAAACATCAGGTTCACCAAAATATGATGTAGGAAAAAGGTATCTAAGGTCTAAATCACACTTTCTCTTATATCACATTGCAAAAGGAACCAAAAATAATCGCATACACCCACTTGGATACTAACTTCAATGGAAGAACCAAAATGGTGGATTAGGGTTTTGGTTCTTTCTTTAGTGGGATGGGGATTTGATGTTGATTAAGGAATAATTTGATTCGATTATGAAAATGTATTTCTAGATCAACTATGAAGCTACAACAAATTGATGCTAATATAGAAAATTGTAGAATTGAAAGATGAAAACTGACAATAGAATAACAAAGTGTAGATACAAAGGAACCTAGAATAGAAATTAGGGCTTAACTTGCTTAGACAGTGGTGCTACCACCATAGTCTTGATAGTTTAGATCTCAAGAATCAATGAACAAATATCAAAGGGACCCAGTCTGTAGGTTCTTTTTTCTTAGAATCAACTTCAAAACTTCGTCTATCGATGATCAATTAATTCCACTTTCCCTAATTCGTTGAAGTATGGATCTTGAGTTCTTGATCTTGCACTTAGGTCTTCAATATTCTCCCAAATCCACTTCAAATCCACCACTTACACACAAGATAGGGGAGAAAAGGTTGTGTTGTATAGGGGCTTGCCTAAGTCAAACCCTGTTTTGGTGGTTCCACCTCCATATCAACTATGATGATGTAAAGAGTGCTTACCCTCAGTTGGGAAGAGGTAAAAATGGATAAAAAAGTAATAAATTGACTAGTGTTACAACTTACCACTTAGATATGATTTCCTTTATGGACTAAAGTCATTGTAATCATCTCATCCAAGGAGAATTGGTTGCTCATTTGAAATTCCTAAAAGTGTTAGTACTCATAGAAAAAATGAACATAAAACATGAACAAACTCACATATAAGCTTGATGCATCACAAACATGAATCTTGACTGATAATAAGTGTTATAAGTTACTCTATTTCTTCTTCTTTTAAATACTCTTTAGGATGCTCAATTGATATTCAAATTGTCTTGGATTCCACTAGCATTCATTAAGATTTTAAATGGTGAAAAAGATTTGTATTTATATGCATTTCTTGATTTTCACAAAATTAATTATCAAAAGCTAACAAATGAGATTGGATTTGTAAATGCTAAAATGTTGACAATGAAATATTTAAAATTGAGCTAAAATAGGCCAGATAATGGTGGTACCAACATTGTCCAAACCAATTTTCAGGCTTTTGTTACCATTTACTGAGCATTAAATATTAATTCCCAATTTTATTTTATTTTCCTAAAAATGACCACAAAAAGGTAATTTGAGAGGATAATCAGGTCCAAGCACATAGGGGGAGCTAAACCTAGTGGGAAATTACCAGGGGTGACAATTTACGATGCTATAGTTCAATACATCATTTGAAAAGGGTTATTTCCTATAGACTAAGTTACAAAGTTGAATGTAAGTTCAACTTATGCCAACAAAGTGTCCCACTATAGTGGTTGTCTCTAACTAAATGTCTTAATAGATTTCATAGACCTTTGTTACTAGCCTCCATCTAACCATATATTAATGGATGGTATGCAAAGCTATAATCTAGCTATGTACCCAAAATTTTCCATATTGTATTCTATAACTACCTTAAGAACTTAGTATCCATATTTAAGGTGACAATTTATGGAAACCTACATATCCTCACAACTTCCTTGAAGAACAAGCATACAATCTTGGAAACATCATTAAATTTTTGAAAAGGAATGAAATACCTAATTTTTGAAAAGTTGTCAAAAAATTTACAAAGATAGAATCATCATTCTTTTGAGTCCATGGTACTCCAAGGAAAAAAACATTGGAAAGTTCTTACCAAGGCTTCTCTAGAATTGAAAAAGGATTATATAACCCTATATTTTGAGCAACACCATTGAAAATTTGATAAATTTTGTCTATCAATAAATTTTATAATATTATGATATAAAATATGACAAAAATATCTCCCCTCCAAGGTATTTTCCATACTAAGATTCCCTCCCAATCATCTACTATGTAGTTCCCCAATAAGATTTTCTCTCATAGAAATTTGTAGTATATATCTACCTAATTCTTATCAAATATCCTTCCTACACAAATTAATCCTCAAAAGAACCTTTACCTCCAATCTAGGGCTCCATAAAAATATTCCTTACCTCTACAAAATTTGGGTCTATGACATACAAAACCTTCATCATATCCATTTTGATCAATGCTATCATCATAATTGTCAACAATGCATGCCTCTTTCTTAAGTCATCCACCACCCTATCGGTTGCACCAATTCTACTCTTGAGAAGAAAAGAAAACCCCTACAAGTATTTCAACCACTTTGCATGTCACTAATTCATCTTTTCTTGAAAATTAATAAATCTCAATGACTATTATTTAGTACATAAGTTAAGCTCCTTTGGTAATAAATAGTGCCTCCAATATCATAGGGCTTGAACAATTACATAAAATTTCTAATCATAAATTGATTATTTGTAATTGGATTCTCTCAAATTCCTACTCAATCATGCAATGTGTTTACCTTCTTAACTCAAAACAAAACTAAAAGTATTACCATTGACATCACAATCCACTTGAAATACCATGTAAAAGTTTAGAAGCACCAAAACTAGAGCATTTGTCACCTTCTTTTATAGTTAAAATATATTTCATGTATTAATAATCTAATCAAATCCACCATTTTTCATGCAATGTTTAGTGGCATATAGATCCCACTAAATTTCTTGATGAATTTCCAATAGAAGCTTCCTAAACTATGGAAACTTCTCACCTCTATACCATTCTCGAACACTAACCACTCAACAATTGAACTCACTTTTATGGATTTATCCTTAAATCATATTCAAGATATATCAAAAACCCAAAAAATACACTTCTTCAAGTTTTTACTTAAGTTATATTTTCTCAACTATGCGAAAACCTACTATAGGTGTTCAAGATGCACTTCCCTAGTCTTGCTAATCATCACAATATCATCCAAACAAAAAATTACCTAAGAATGATTTCAATTCATTAGGATTATAAAGGTGCTTGGAACATTGGTCAATCTAAAGAGTGTGACTAACCACTCATATAGTTCATACTTTATTCTAAACACTATCTTCCACTCATTTGTTTAATAAATTTTAATATTATGTTAGCCACTCTTAAGGTTCATCTTGGAAAAGTAGTATTCCCCACTCAAATAATCCATTATTTCATCCATAAATGGTAGTGGAAATCTATACTTGATGGTGATATTATTGTTGGCATACAAGTTTATAAACATTCTCCATTCTCCTTTCTTTGGTGTAATTACTATTGATACAACTCAATTGTTCATACTTGCTTGAATTAGACCTTTCTTCAATTATACACTCATGTTAGGACTTATATTATGTAATACCTTAATAGGATTTAGCTTAACCCTAGAATCAAATCCATGTAGTGGGAAAGACTAAGCATTAGTGGAAAAACCTCATGCATTCCATTTTCAATGATATTTTAAAACTCTTTTAGTAGGGCTTATACCTCTATTTCCTATGAGAAATAAAGCTTACTTTCCTCTATTTGTTCAAGTTTCAAAACCACCACATAAAACTCATATGAATATTTAACCATATTTAGGTACTACTTGATTGATAAGAATATTATGTGGTCATCTATGACATATTACTTATGTTTCAATACCTCCAAATTAAACTTCTTTCCACCCTTGGAAATAGTGAATTTGTTCTTTCTTCCATTAGGGATGCCACATAAATCATATTTATATTTTCTTCCCAACAACCCATGACAAAAATCTATGAGAATTTTAACACACATTACCTCATCTACATAACCTCCAATATGAAACACGGTTCATAATTTCTCTCTTATAGTAATCTATCAACCTTTCTACAACCATGAAATATAGCAAGGATTAGGATTTGGTACCTCCTTAAGGCTCTACCATCTCAATAGAGACTAATTCATGTATGCTCTCTCATCTATGATAATTTCATAACTTACTCTTCACATAAACCTAGTGTAGAAGACACTCTCCCTCAATATTTTTTATTTATCTTCTTTAGAAAAATTTAGTAACTACAAGACCTTGTGCAACATAAAATTCTATCCACCTTTTAGTGTCATTCTCTCTATCTCATTTCCAATTCATTACTTCCTTGTGTAATGTGTACTCTATTATTAATACATCCATCTTATTTATTTACTTCTAGAAATTCCAATACCTTGTGGCATACTTAACCAAATCTATAATAGGTACCGCCAAGTTCCTTCAATGATATCTTAAACCTTTACATTCCCTTTAGATAGCTTTCCCTCAGATTATTGTGTGCCATCATTGGATGCCAAGAAATCTACTTCTAAAATTCCTTTATTTTATACTCTACTTATTGCATCCACCATTGTTCTTACCTATGATTTTTTTACTTCCTAGATAACATTTCATCACCACTATCATCTTCATATTTAACTATTCTTTATCTTTGCATAGTTTCAAGGCCTCCCAACATTATTTGGTTCACCAAATTTCTATTGTCTTTGATCACCTTCATCATCTTGTTGTCCTCTCTAATTTTGGACACCTCTTATTTTGTTAACCATGATCTCCCATTGCTCACCTACAATGTAACAAATGCATAATATTATGCCATGGTTTTATCTCAACCTTTTTTCCAACCTAACCACAACTAGGCTTTGATAACAACTTCATGAAGTCATGGATAGAGTCTAATATTAAATAGTCTATTTGTAAAACCCAAACATGTAGATAAGTAAAATAGTAAAAAAAGTATGAACTAAAAATAATTTTGGAAGACACATGAGATGAAAAAATTAATATAATATTATTATTTAAATATCTATAATAAAGATATATGCCACATTAAATTCTCTAACATAATAGGTCACTATAAAACATTAGGAATAAGAATCCCTATTACAATCTTACATGCTTATATATAACATGTTCATTATAATAATTAAGAACCTAAATCCCACAAATTATAGAAACACCATATATTTATAGAGATACCATCTAATTATAAAGTAATTCCAATTTAAGGGTCATGAATTTTCATCCATAACCTTTCCTAGGACCAATGCAAAATATTCTAGTTGATTCAATATTGAAAATTTGGCATGATATCCAAAAGGGATCTTTACACATTACATCATATTGATTAAGAGGACACACAGTTTTAAAGTTGTGTGTGGTGAGATCTATGTAGTGTGACCCAGTGTGGTTTGCTACATTGTGATATTTTAATTCAAAACTTAAAATTCCTAAAATGGTGACTAATGAGACAGAAAAATGTCTTATCTATTAACCAAATAAAAAAATGTATTTTGCTTAATTATGAATTTTATTAAGATTGAGCACGATGAGGAAAGTAAGAGATTTGTTGCAATATTCAAAGATTTTATCATATCTTAAAAATTATGATCTAGGTTCTTGATATTTTTGGATAAAAATTTGGAGACAAGAAGGTGAAAAGACTCATTAAATTTAAAAAAAACCTAGTTTGTGATTTGAGAGAAAACTTCACCAGTCTCATGCTCCAAAACTTTACTTCCATATTCTGAAATTTGTTCATTCGTTTGCTTCCATGCTCCAGAATTTGCAGAATTAAGTATGATAGCATTTATGAAGAGGTTGAGCAATTAAGGGACAATGATTGCAAGCATTAAAGGAAATTGGAGTGACTTGGACATAAGTTGAGATAATATAGGGGTAGTTGCAAATATCTAGGGAGTTGTTCAACCCAATTTATGAGTAGATGAGAGCATATAGGAGCATATTTAAGAGTTTTAATGATAGAAGAGGTCAAAGGAAGACTTCTTCAACACTCTAACACTTTTTTGGAGCAATTTAAAAGGCTGAAAAGAAGAAATTATTATTTTGGACGACCAAAAGTGATTGACTCAACAAAATGGAGTGAAGACTTATCATTTCTTTCTCCACACATGTTCCTATTTTCTTGCAAGTTGTTGCCAACTATGAGGCTCATATTTTAATTCTATAAATGCATTGTAATCAAGGAATCAAGGGGGGATTAGAAGGACTTGTTTTGGCTTGAGGAAATAAGATAGTTTCTAGTTTTATTTGAAACAATGTATTTCCATAATTTTTAGAGTAAATTTGAATTCAAGCAAGCTTTTCATTTCCAACAAAGTGTGAAGTAATTTAACATTTTTTAATCTATGCAAGTGTGTCTTATATTACTTTCCTTTCATGCAACTTTCCTTTTATGCAAGTGTGCTCTAGAATAGGTTTGATTTCTACAAGTTTGATTGTAGAATAGATTGTCAAACAAGTTTTCTCCATTTTTGTTTGCATACAACCATGGACACTGCCTTGGATTGATAAGTTAAATGATGAGGATTGTAATGAACCCATCATTTTTGGTGTCATTTCCGAGGATGGGTGTCAATAGGGAAGGGAGCAAATTAGTTTGACAACCTTTTAGATTTAGAAGTTCTTCAAGAAAGATTCATCTCTCAAACCCCCTCTCCCCCCCCAAAAAAAATATACCATCTCTAAAGAGAAACCCCCTATCTATTTCAAAATATCCTTAGTTGGAGGACCATCACTCCAAGTCCTAGTAAAGGATATTTCCTTAAGGAAATAATTGATGGATTATTGCTTACAAGAGGAGTATAATACAATGAAGAGATCTTATCTTCATTACAAAAGCTTGCAAAAAAGAGACTTATTTGGAGACCTACAAATTCTAAGAATGGCTGCCCAATCATATTTTTGAAGTCAACAAGGGCTACCTAATAAGAGATTTGAAGAAAAAAGAGTTGTTTCCTGTAACACCCATCGTGCAAACCCCAGAGAACACACACAAAGCAAATATTTTTTTTTTAAAACAATAAAATTAAACATGCAATAACATTAAACCATAACCACATAGCATATTACATAACATTAACACACTTAGTTCTCTGGGGCACACGAGGTTACATCGCAACAACTAAACGAAAATAAAGATAAAGATTACAACATAACCATTTATATTATAATAACCATGAATAAGGATACATCCAATAACCATGATACGAGAATAATAAACATCACATAATACAACCATAATAAATCTCTTAATTAAGATACAAATAATCCTAACTATTACATCATTGATTTAAAGTTACATTACAATCTCTAGATAAATGAATTACATTGAATTTCCCAACATGGGGATTGATACAAGAATAATGAAATCTGAAATACAAAGTGAATATTGGTACAACTCCAACTGCGGAAATGCTGTAAAGACAAGATGCTAATGGGGAAACCAACGGGTGCGGAGCACGTTCCACCCAACCATGTGAATTACAAGTAACTCACCCCCCGTGCTCAGAGGTGATGAGGAAGTGAACCCGACCATGAATGTCAAATCGACTCAACAACAACATAGTACAAAAAAAAGCACACTCAAGGCATATAATGAACAAACATCAATGTTCACAAATCACATAACAAATTAACACCATGAAACTCATCAAACAAAGTAGCACCAAACGTACAAGTGACTAAATAGTAATCATAAACCAAATTCACAAGAATTCCGAAACAACATAAAGATTACAACATCCAAAGTTCTAAAAATAATCCAAGGTTTTAATTATATTTAAAAGTGATCCCCACTTCACCTCGTACAATAATAATTTCCACAATAACAAATTAAAGCAAATACCAGTTTAAATTATTTGTTCAACCCATAAAATAATATCCTTTATTTACATAATAATACAAATTAACCTTTAAAATATAATACAATAAAAAAAATTACATTATAAACTAACAAAAATATTAAATAAAATAATCATAATTTCATTTTGAATAAAATAAATTATAATTATTATATTTAATAATAAAATAAATTATAATTATTATATATAATAACATATATATATATATATTTATATATATATATTTATATATATATATAAATATATATATATATATATAAAACAAACATAAATTAAAGGTTAAAAAGGTACTCGGCAGGGAAGAAAAGGGCGACGCCCTGACAGTACTGCGTACAACAGTCATTATGACTGGTGCGCACTACGCAGTGGGGGGAAGCTGGGGGGTACGGCCCAGCGCCGTCCCTCCCACTCCTTCCAAAAACAAAAAAAAAAACTTTTTATTTAAAATTTTGTTTACCAAAAGAATTTCCTAATGAAAATAAAATTTCGTTTACATTATTCAGTAACTTTTATTTAAACGATAATAAATAACTTTTTAATGAAATACGGCCGACCTTGAACTGGTTTGGCTCGAACCCCCAAATTTTCACATAATTTAAAACTTCTTTCAAGTTGACAGTGAAAATAAAGGTTAAAAATAAATAAATAAATAAAATTTATAAATCAATATAGACAGATTTAATGATTCATACCAACACTATATATATATATATATTAACATCCAGAACAAAGTACAGAGGGGTAAAATATGGATAGCAGAATAAAATACAGAGAAATGAATGGATCCATCCATACTTAAATATATGTTTCCAAAACCCCAAATTTATTATTTTCAACAAAGAAATCATCTTTCCTAAAATCTTATTTTTTTTGTTAAGTTGAATATTTCAGAAGGTAAGGGTTTTTGTTTTGACAAATTGGAAGCAATTCAATAACTATATATTTTCTTTTGTTTTTTAAAAGTTCAAGTCTAATATCTTGCACTAATTTTCAATTCAAACAACAGTTTTTCCTTATTCACACAAATCATATTTAATAAATTTTGTTTTGTTTTCTCTGAAGTAGAAAGATGAAAGAGAAAGTACTAAAAGGAAAATATAAGAGGAACCTGATGTCCAGCGCTTATTTGAAAATCTGATGATGCCTGTTTGTTTCAATTGACTTCGAAGAGCTCCTTATTCGTGCTTCCAAATCTCCCCTATAGTATTTCACCCTCGAACTCGAATATGAATCTTTGTTCATAAAACTCTCCAGGACAATCACCAGAAACAGATTGAAAATCCCTTTCTATAACTCTCCTCAAAATACAGCAGAAGATTCCAATATCCTTTCTAAAATTTCAGAATACAAAACCAATATCTTGTGCAACTTCTGTAACAAAAATCCTTTGTGTGAGTGAAAAACTCACCAAATTCCCAATTAAATAAAAGATATTGACAATTTCTTCTAAAAACTCTAAAAATCAAAAATAAAAGAAAATAATTCTTTAAAAGCCAGCTTT
The DNA here is from genome assembly GCA_007258455.2 of Sequoia sempervirens. Taxonomy (NCBI): domain Eukaryota; kingdom Viridiplantae; phylum Streptophyta; class Pinopsida; order Cupressales; family Cupressaceae; genus Sequoia; species Sequoia sempervirens. The sequence continues at coordinate 43,254,545 of VDFB02000363.1, forward strand.
TTACTCAGATCTGTATTCTTATTTGCTCTCACAACTTTTTCATTCTTTTATTTGTTTTATTGTTTTAATTTCTATTTTTACCACTTTTCTTGCACACCACATTATCTATCTAATTTAAATAATTTATTCTAATAATTATCCTCCACCAGATAATTGATTAAAATAATTAAAACACATTTAATATTTAATTATCATTTAATTGAAATACGAGACTTTCAAAAATAATTAAATCATTTAAATATCTAAATAGAACTTAATCTAACATTAAAATAAACAACTATTTCAATCATTTAAGTAAAATAAATCATAACCTATAAAATGCCACCTTAAATAAAATACAACAAAACACATAACACAAAACACAAATGATGACAATTACACAAAATAAACAATACCAAACAAACGAGACGATCTAACATCATGGGACGGGATGACTTCATTGTCACCTCTGTTTCAACATTTAACCATTGGGCTATAGGTGCTTGCCCTGTCCTGTCGAAACAGGTGGAATCGAGACTTGTACCTACAATACCTGCATACAGATGAAGTGGAGTACATGAGCATACATATATATATAAAATCGAAGCATTAGATTAAAGTACTGCATTGTGAGAAGGAATCGCAACATAACAGGGCACTCGCGAATGAGTGATGCCATATTGTCCTTCATCACACCTATTCTAACAATTATAATATAACCAATAAATTAACATTTCTAACTAACAATCATCTCATAACATGTTTAATTAAATCACTGCATCATATCATAATTCTGAAAAATCAACTAATATAACCAACCATAATGTCATATGAAATAATCATGTCCATAATGAAATAACAACATCATCTAACGTCTAACTAACCAAATCAAACAATAGCAGTATCATCACAGTATCTGAGTAGCAAAACAAAACATAACACTACTAAGTCCAACTAGCAACCAGGAGGGTTATTACATCCTCCCCCCCTTAAATCCAGCTTACTCCTGTAAGCCAGAAAACAAGTAAGGGTAGGATTCTCTCATATGGGAAGCATCCTCCCATGTCGCTGAAGCCTCATCATTGGGATCCCATTGGACCCTCACCTGTTCAATATCCCTGCGTCTGAGAATGAGCCTCCTGTGCTGCACCACGGCCACGGGCTCTAGAGCTAGCTGCCTATCCTCGACCTGTAGAGCATTCCAATCAAGTACATGAGTAACATCAGGAAAGTAAGGTCTAAGAACTGATAAATGAAAAACATCATGAATCTGCGAGAGACTGGGTGGCAATGCCAGGCGATAGGCAACAGGACCAATACGCTCTAACACCTCGAACGGACCCACGAAACGGGGTGCAAGCTTAAAACCCTTTCCATAACGAATAGGGCTCTTTCGAGGACGAACTCTGAGAAACACTCGATCTCCAACTGCAAACTGTCGATCTACTCTATGAGCATCAACAAACTTCTTCTGCCTGTCTTGAGCTGCTACCAGATGCTCTCGGATGCGAGCTACCTGTTGCTCCATGTCACGAAGCATCTTAGGTCCAAGAAGAACCCTGTCCTCTAATTGATCCCAACTCAGAGGGGTATGACAAAGACGACCATACAAAGCTTGAAATGGGGCCATGCCAATCGAACTATGATAGCCATTATTGTAGGAAAACTCAACCAAATGCAGATAGTCTTCCCAACGAGAATGTTGGTCCATGACGTACATATGAAGCATGTCCTTGAGCACCTGATTAACTCTCTCAGTCTGACCATCTGTCTCTGGATGGTAGGCAGAACTAAAATTCAACTTAGTCCCTAAGGACCGCTAAAGGGATGTCCATAATGCAGAAGTGAATACCGGATCTCTGTTAGAAATAATCCTGCGCGGTATCCCATGTAATCTAACAATATCCTCCATGAACACCCTAGCCACCACTAAAGCAGTATATGAAGATTGGATAGGGGAAAAGTGGGCTACCTTGGTCAGCCTGTCAACAGTGACCATGATAGCGTCATGTCGCTTGGAAGACATAGGCAACCCGACTATAAAATCCATAGAAATGATGTCCCACTTCCACTCTGGAACAAGATGCGGCTGCAACAAGCCTGCCGGATGATGATGCTCAGCCTTAACTCTCTAACATTCAAGACACCTAGCCACAAAATCAGCAATGTCACGCTTCAATCCTGCCCAAAAATATAGTGAGCGAAGATTAGTGTACATTTTCTTAACTCCTGGGTGTGCCGAATAAGGAGCCCTATGAGCTTCTGTCAAGATAAAGGTACGAAGACCCTCTGCAGGAGGTACGTACATACGGCCTACATAGCGCAAAACGCCATCTGAATCCAAAGAGTATCTTGCAAATTTACCTTCCAAAGCTCTACCCAACTCAATCTTTTCCTTCACTACTTGATACCAATCATCAGAAGAAAGAGCTGCAATAATCTGACTCCTCAAATCAACCTCAAGAGTCATAGCAGATAACTCATGCCTGCGTCTACTCAAAGCATCTGCTACAACATTCTCCTTGCCCTGAATATATTTCACCTCAAAGTCGTATTCACACAAAAATTCCATCCACCTTCTCTGCCTCGCATTTAAGTTCGGCTGTGTGAAGATGTACTGTAGACTACGGTGATCTGTGTGCAACTCGAACCGATGCCCAAGGAGAAAGTGTCTCCACCTCACCAAGGCATGCACAACTGCGGCCAACTCCAAATCGTGAATGGGATAATTAAGCTCATGGTCCTTCAGTTTCTATGACTCATAAGCAATCACTCGACCTTCCTACATCAACATAGCCCCTAAACCTTCCAAAGAAGCATCTGTACAAACAATGAAATCACCTGACGGATCAGGAACTGCTAAGATTGGAGCACTAGTCAACTTATCCTTCAAAGTCTGGAAAGCTAACTGACATTGTTCGGACCAAAGAAATTGCTTTCCCTTCCTCTGCAAAGAGGTGATAGGATGAGCCAACCTAGAAGACCCCTGAACGAACTGCCTATAATATCCTGCAAGTCCCATGAAGCTGTGAATTTATGAGACATTTGTGGGTGCGGGCCAATCCACAATGGCGTGAATCTTTGCAGGATCAACTGAAATTCCCTCACCAGAAATCACATGGCCCAAATACTAAACTTCAGTCTTGTAAAATTCACACTTTTTGAGATTGGCAAACAACTGATTATCCCTTAAGCACTGCAACACCTGTTTTAGATGCTCCTCATGTTCCTCCATCGACCTAGAATAGATCAAAATGTCATCGAGAAACACTAGGATGAATCTATCCAAGTATGTACGGAATACTCCATTCATTAGACTCATAAAGACTGAAGGTGCATTCGTTAACCCGAACGGCATCACAGTGAACTCATAATGTCCATATCGAGTTCAAAATGTAGTTTTGTGAATATCTGCATCTGCAATCCTCAACTGATGGTATCTCGATTTGAGATCAATCTTAGAGAACACCTTTGCCCCTTTTATCTGGTCGAAGAGATCGTCAATTCTGGGTAATGGATATTGGTTCTTCACTGTTACCTTATTCAACTGCCTGTAGTCAATACACAAGCGAAGAGAACCATCCTTCTTCTTCACAAATATCACGGGTGTTCCCCAAGGAGAAACACTTGGGCGGATAAATCCCTTGGTCAACAATTATTCCAACTAAAGATGGAGTTCCTGAAGTTCCTGTGTTGTCATCTGATATGGAGCTCGAGATATTGGCTCAGCTCTAGGTACCAGATCAATTCGGAAATCCACATCTCGCTTTGGCGGCATGCCAGGAATCTCCTCTGGAAACACATTGAAAAAATCCTTAAGAAGGGGGTAATCATCCAATGACAACCCCTGAATATCCTTAGATTCCAAGTCACTCACAGATACTGCAAAGAGCTGACAACCCTGTCGGAAGTGCCTTTTGAGCTGCATGGCAGAGATCATACGTAATGAGATGGGTCTCTGAATACCCAAGATCTCCACGTCCTTACCAAAGTCATCAATGCACCGCATTGCTTTACGTTGGCAGTCAATCATAGCACGGTGTGCACTCAACCAGTACATGCCCAAGAGAACATCATATGAACCGAGTGGCAAGATTCTGAGGTCCACCTTAGTTGACATTTCACCTATACTCAAAATACAATCCTGCACAAGCTTCTCTACCACAACCCTTAACCCTGAGGCTAATTCGACATGCCATTTTATGCCTTGACTAATTGCCACTAGACCACATTGCTCAACTACTAAAGGTGATATAAAGGAATCAGATGCACTAGAATCAAAAAGTATAGAAATGCTAGAATTATTCAACACACCTGATGCCTCAACTATAGTGTTCTGATGAACTGCCTGATGATTATCCACTGAAGCGAAGACACGATGAGATCTCCCTGCATCACCTACTGTCGGCTCCGATGCTGCTAGCCTCTGATTAAATCCAGAAGTGTTCTTCTGAGGACACATCCTAGCAATATGCCCCTGCTGGCCACAAGAGAAACACCTAGTACCTCTGCCAAAACCTCTGCCCCCTGATGGAGCATTGGACTGCTGAAAACTCCCATGACTCGGTGTTGACTGGAAACTAGGTGCAGGCTGTGCAAATCATTCTTGATGAATCTGGTTCCTGTTCTGATCCCTGTGAAACTGAGAATTGCCACCCTGTTGAGATTGAGTATTCTTCTGTCTCGACTGTTGCTGCTGAGGCTGCTGCTGCTGATGACCCCCTTTCAAGGGTGGGTACCTGTTCCTGGAAGATCCTACTCCCTGTGACTGCCCTCCATGAGTAACATAACCCGGTGTGGGTGTGCTGCCAATCTGTACTCCAATGTGACCACCCAAAGCCATGGCCAAATTCTCCTCCACTAAGCAAGCCTTCTCAACTGCCATTTCCATCGTCTTCGGCTCGAAGACTCGTACGCCACCATTGATGCGGGCATTTAAGCCCTGAACAAAATGCTGCACTAACATACCTTCATCATGGCTAATCCCTGTGTACTGCTTCAATTCATAGAAGCGCCTCTCATACTGCTCCACTGACATAGACAACTGCTTGAGATCATGAAACTCGTCAGCCCTGCGCTGCCTCCAATGGTCTGAGAGAAAACGAGCCTTGAACCTGTCTAGGAACAACTCCCATGTAACCATACTAAGATCAAGATGCAACTTCTGTTCCTCAAGAAGCCACCAAGTAGATGTGAAGCCTCGCAGGTGCATAACTGCGCACCGAGCCTTGGTATTGCTACCGTAGGGGTGCATAGCGAAGCAACGATCTAAGTCAATTAACCAAGTCTCAGCCTCTAGAACTCCTCCAGAACCATCAAAAGTGGGAGGGTGTTCCCTCATCAAATCTCTCATATGGCCTACTATGACAACATCCTGAACCACATCTATATCCTTGTGCCTCAGAGACCTCTCTCTCTCCCTCTCAAACTGGTGCACCTCATCTGGCCTGGGTCCCAATCGGTCAAGAATCTCTCTAAGTATATGCTGTAACTGACCGTCTAGACTAGGCTGTGCCAGATTCTGGCCACCTGATGGAATGCTGTGAAGACTCTGTTGTTCCTCATGCTCGGAACCATGGGAACTAGGAACTGAGGGGCTTCGCCGGTTTGCTCTACGACCGGCACCACGGCCTCTTGCACGGCCACGTCCTCTACCTCGAGGCATAGTTCTGCGCAACAAGATAAAGTACAAAATGAGCTCAAGAGTTGCACGTATGGTAACCTAATGGACTACACTACCCAAAGACCCTAGCGTTTGCAACCTGGCTCTGATACCAAGTTGTAACGCCCGTCGTGCAAACCCCATAGAACACACACAAAGCAAATATTTTTTTTTTTAAAACAATAAAATTAAACATGCAATAACATTAAACCATAACCACATAGCATATTACATAACATTAACACACTTAGTTCTCTGGGGCACGCGAGGTTACATCACAACAACTAAATGAAAATAAAGATAAAGATTACAACATAACCATTTATATTATAATAACCATGAATAAGGATACATCCAATAACCATGATGCGAGAATAATAAACATCACATAATACAACCATAATAAATCTCTTAATTAAGATACAAATAATTCTAACTATTACATCATTGATTTAAAGTTACATTACAATCTCTGGATAAATGAATTACATTGAATTTCTCAACATGGGGATTGATACAAGAATAATGAAATCTGAAATACAAAGTGAATACTGGTACAACTCCAACTGCGGAAATGCTGTAAAGACAAGATACTGATGGGGAACCCAATGGGTGCAGAGCACGTTCCACCCAACCATGTGAATTACAAGTAACTCACCCCCCGTGCTCAGAGGTGACAAGGAAGTGAACCTGACCATGAATGTCAAATCGACTCAACAACAACATAGTACAAAAACAAGCACACTCAAGGCATATAATGAACAAACATCAACGTTCACAAATCACATAACAAATTAACACCATGAAACTCATCACAATTAAACAAAGTAGCACCAAACGTACAAGTGAATAAATAGTAATCATAAACCAAATTCACAAGAATTCTGAAACAACATAAAGACTACAACATCTAGAGTTCTAAAAATAATCCAAGGTTTAATTATATTTAAAAGTGATCCCCACTTCACCTCGTACAATAATAATTTCCACAATAACAAATTAAAGCAAATACCAGTTTAAATTATTTGTTCAACCCATAAAATAATATCCTTTATTTATATAATAATACAAATTAACCTTTAAAATATAATACAATAAAAAAAATTACATTATAAACTAACAAAAATATTAAATAAAATAATCATAATTTCATTTTGAATAAAATAAATTATAATTATTATATTTAATAATAAAATAAATTAAAATTATTATATATAATAACATATATATATATATATATAAAACATAAATTAAAGGTTAAAAAGGTACTTGGCAGGGAAGAAAAGGGCCGACGGCCCTGACAGTACTGTGTACAATAGTCATATTGACTACTGCGCGCAACAGTCATTATGACTGTTGTGTGCAGTACGCAGTGGGGGGAAGCTGGGGGGTACGGCGCAGCCCCGTCCCTCCCACTCCTCCAACAAAACAAAACAAAAAAAACTTTTTATTTAAAATTTCGTTTATCAAAAGAATTTCCTAATGAAAATAAAATTTCGTTTATCAAAAGAATTTCCTAATGAAAATAAAATTTTGTTTACATTATTCAGTAACTTTTATTTAAACGATAATAAATAACTTTTTAATGAAATACGGCCGACCTTGAACTGGTTCGGCTCGAACCCCCAAATTTTCACATAATTTAAAATTTCTTTCAAGTTGACAGTGAAAATAAAGGTTAAAAAACAAAAAAAAAAAAGATTTATAAATCAATATAGACAGATTTAATGATTCATACCAACACTATATATATATATATATATATATTAACATCCAGAACAAAGTACAGAGGGGTAAAATATGGATAGCAGAATAAAATACAGAGAAATGAATGGATCCAACCATACTTAAATATATGTTTCCAAAACCCCAAATTTATTATTTTCAACAAAGAAATCATCTTTCCTAAAATCTTATTTTTTTTGTTAAGTTGAATATTTCAGAAGGTAAGGGTTTTTGTTTTGACAAATTGGAAGCAGTTCAATAACTATATATTTTCTTTTCTTTTTTAAAAGTTCAAGTCTAATATCTTTCACTAATTTTCAATTCAAACAACAGTTTTTCCTTATTCACACAAATCATATTTAATAAATTTTGTTTTGTTTTCTCTGAAGCAGAAAGATGAAAGAGAAAGTACTAGAAGGAAAATATAAGAGGAACTTGATGTCCAGCGCTTATTTGAAAATCTGATGATGCCTGTTTGTTTCAATTGACTTCGAAGAGCTCCTTATTCGTGCTTCCAAATCTCCCCTACAGTATTTCGCCCTCGAACTCGAATCTGAATCTTTGTTCAGAAAACTCTCCAGGACAATCACCAGAAACAGATTGAAAATCCCTTTCTATAACTCTCCTCAAAATACAGCAGAAGATTCCAATATCCTTTCTAAAATTTCAGAATACAAAACCAATATCTTGTGCAACTTCTGTAACAAAAATCCTCTGTGTGAGTGAAAAACTCACCAAATTCCCAATTAAATAAAAGATATTGACAATTTCTTCTAAAAACTCTAAAAATCAAAAATAAAAGAAAATAATTCTTTAAAAGCCAGCTTTTTACTCAGATCTGTATTCTTATTTTCTCTCACAACTTTTTCATTCTTTTATTTGTTTTATTGTTTTAATTTCTATTTTTACCACTTTTCTTGCACACCACATTATCTATCTAATTTAAATAATTTATTCTAATAATTATCCTCCACCAGATAATTGATTAAAATAATTAAAACACATTTAATATTTAATTATCATTTAATTGAAATATGAGACTTTCAAAAATAATTAAATCATTTAAATATCTAAATAGAACTTAATCTAACATTAAAATAAACAACTATTTCAATCATTTAAGTAAAATAAATCATAACCTATAAAATGCCACCTTAAATAAAATACAACAAAACACATAACACAAAACACAAATGATGACAATTACACAAAATAAACAATACCAAACAAACGAGACGATCTAACATCATGGGACGGGATGACTTCATTGTCACCTCTGTTTCAACATTTAACCATTGGGCTATAGGTGCTCGCCCTGTCCTACCGAAACAAGTGGAATCGAGACTTGTACCTGCAATACCTGCATACAGATGAAGTGGTGTACATGTGCATACATATATATATAAAATTGAAGCATTAGATTAAAGTACTGCATTGTGAGAAGGAATCGCAACATAACAGGGCACTCGCGAATGAGTGATGCCATATTGTCCTTCATCACACCTATTCTAACAATTATAATATAACCAATAAATTAACATTTCTAACTAACAATCATCTCATAACATGTTTAATTAAATCACTGCATCATATCATAATTCTGAAAATCAACTAATATAACCAACCATAATGTCATATGAAATAATCATGTCCATAATGAAATAACAGCATCATCTAACGTCTAACTAACCAAATCAAACAATAACAGTATCATCACAGTATCTGAGTAGCAAAACAAAACATAACACTACTTAGTCCAACTAGCAACCACGAGGGTTATTACATTTCCAATCATGCATGAAATAGATCAGAAGGAAGGATTGCAAGATCTCTCCAATCAACCCATGTATTTGTTAGAATTAGAAATCATGGAGAAGGTTTCCACTTCAAAGGAAGGTGAAACATTGAATTTCATTTCTTTTGTCATTTTCTTTTGATTCTCTTCTCTAAAAAAATTGAATGCATGGAAACATACTTTGAGAAAGGGAAGATATTTTTTAGAACCAATCAATGGTTATGTGTAACCTCTCTACATCATTAAGTAGAGTAGGTTAGGGTAGGTTTGATTTTTGCAAATAAGTGCTTTACACATGCTATTTCCTCTTCTCTAATGCTATAAGCATGTACTTTTCTATACAAGTTGCTGCTCTAAAAATTTGTAGTAGATATTTTGGTATTATGGATGACTGGTTAGTGCAACAAAAATAATGATGAAACAATCTGAGTTGGTATTTAATATAAAAAATCAAGTTGCAGCTCTCAAAAGTTGAAAAATTTATTTGCATGCAACATGGAGAAAGTGAACTACAACTTATGCATGATGGTTGCATGGAAAACTAAGATAAAATTAGGAGCTATCAGGAGCTACTCGGAGCAACTACTAAAAAAATGAATTTGAAGGCTCATTATGAGTTACAAAGGGACCAAAATTTTAGGTGTGGGGGAGATGATGAGACAAAAAAATGTCTCATCTATTAACCAAATAAAAAATGTATTTTTCTTAATTATGAAGTTTATTAAGACTGAGCATGATGAGGAAAGTAAGATATTTTCAGTTGCAACAGTCAAATATTTCATTATATCTTGAAAATTATGATCTAGGTTCTTGAAATTTTTGGATAGAAATTCGGAGACAAGAAGGTGAAAAAACCCATTAAATTTCATGAAAACCCAGTTCATGGTTTGAGAGAAAAATTCACCAGTCTAATGCTCCAGAACTTTGCTTCCATGCTCTATAATTTGTTCATTCATTTGGTTCCATGCTCTAAAATTTTTGGAACTAAGTATGATAACATTTATGAAGAGGTTGAGCAGTTAAGGGACAATAGTTGCAAGCATTAAAAGAAATTGGAGTGACTTGGATAGAAGTTGAGAGAATATAGGGGTAGTTGCAAATATTTAGGGAGTTGGTCAACCCAATTTATGAGCAGTTGAGAGCATATAGGAGTAGATTTAAGAGTTTTAATGATAGAAGAGGTCAAATGAAGGATTCTTCAACACTCTAACACCTATTTGGAGCAGTTTAAAGGGCTGCAAAGAAGGGATTAATGTTTTGGACGACCAAAAGAGATTGACTCAACAAAATGGAGTGAAGACTTATCCTTTCTTTCTCCACACATGTTCCTATTTTCTAGCAAGCTGTTGCACAACTATGAGGCTCATCTTTTAATTCTATAAATGTTATCAAGGAATCAATGGGGGATTAGAAGGGCTTGTTTTGACCTAAGAAAATATGATAGTTTCTAGTTTCATTTCAAGCAATGTATTTCTAGAATTTTTATAGTAAATTTGAATTCAAGCAAGTTTTTCATTTCTAGCAAAGTGTGAAGCAATTTAGCATTTTTCAATTCATGCAAGTGTGTCTTATATGAGTTTTTCTTCATGCAACTTTCCTTTTATGCAAGTGTGCTCCAGAATAGGTTTGATTTCTACAAGTTTGATTGTAGAATAGACTGTCAAGCAAGTTTTTTCCATTCTCTTTTGCATACAACCATGGACACTGCCTTGGATTGATAAGTTAAATAATGAGGATTGTAACTAACCCATCAGTGACTAGGCAAGAAAATGTCTTTGTAGCTGGAACTATCTTTTGTGGTGAGAAATTGATAACTAGAAAATCACTAAAAACCTAAAACAAAAATAAATTTTGATATAAAATATTTCCCAACCCTTGAGATACTCTTGCATCACTAATGTAATTATTTTCTCCACCCAACATATTAAACACACAATCACTCACAGATCTTCAATAATTAATATCTCTAACCTACTTAGTGTCAAAAATAATTTGTACATTTAACCTATTCATCTTAGGTATTATTTATTTGTAAATTGCATAATTTGAAGTGGCACACTAATATCTAAAGACTATTTATACTAGTCTAATATTACTCTCTTGGATTTGACATATATCTACTAAATATACTACATATATAATGTCTAGTTTGGTACATACCATGACATACACTAGACTTCAAATAACACTTACAAATGAGAGACATGAGACATGCACTCAATATCATCTTGTGTCTTGGAGAATTATTTTATAGATATTAAGAACAAATGATTGTGACATTAACATTTTTGTATTCCTTCATTCTTAACCATTGCAATATAATCTTATATCATTTGATTTAACAAAGTTTTTTATTTAAATGATCCCTTTAAATTTTCATGCCTAGGATAAAGTTTGTAGCACTAAGATCAAATTAAATTGAGATTCAAGTTTAGACTTGACATCCTTGACTATTTCCTTTTTTTTCCAATTAATAATATATAATCAAAATATCACATCATAACAAAAAATGGCCACCGAAGTATTTGAAATATACATATATTGGAATGAAAGGGAGAGAAAAAAAATAAACAAGAAAACATATTTTATATTGAACCAAAAATACAGTTTAACAGAGCTTCAGATCTTTCTTACACACACCATTATATCATTTGTTACAACTTAAAAAAGATAGATATTTAGCTTTAGCTCATCATCATACATCGATTACATTCTTTCTGTTCTATTATAGATTGAGCTTCAAACCAACACCATTGCAACTTACTGTTACCATCTGAGCTATTGCTCATTCAAACAACTACCATTGCATTCTCCTGACATATTGAACTTGAGCTCTCTCATACAGACTGACACTATTACATACTCCTTGACATGGAAATTTACAGAGACCTACTGAGCTTTTGATCATCGACACATATTCCATTACATAATAACTGTTGTTGGAGCTTTTGCTCCTTTACAAGACAACATTACATACTTCTATTAAACAACTTCTTACAATTCCTTATAGCTCTGCGAAGCTGGACTCTTTTGAAAAAGTGCATACTAATACAAACATCAACCAATATATAGAGTTAAGCATATATAGAGGACAAAGGACTAAACATAAAATAATATATTACATACCACCCAAAAAACGTGTGAGAGTTGCCATGAGGTAATATGAAATCATTTCAAGTCTTTTCAAATCTTTGCCACAACCTATTTTCCAAGTATGAATTTAATGATGAGATCGATTGAGATCCAATCCTGATATGGATACTGACATGGAGAGGACAGGACAAATACCTGAGTAGTTGAGATTATATTTCCAACACCCCCCTAAATCTCAACTAAAAATTCCTTTCACTATGCTTCAACATTTGCAATCTTCAAATTAATTTTGTGGATCCTTTTAGGTGGTTCCTCCTTGGAAATTTTAACACAACCTTTCTCATTTCTAACAAACCCCTCTATGATTACTTGCAGCTATCTCTTTTGTTTAAACTATGGCAACTTATTTCTAGTAGCTGGGCCTTCGTTTCTCTTTAGCTTTGGTTTGACAAAAAACTAGCAATCCTTCTATCAAGTGGACTTCACCTTCCTTTTTGAATAGCCACTTCTTTCTAAAAATTAGTGTCCTTGGTGATTAATCTTCCTACAAGCAAAGACTTGGCTTTGGAAATTTTAGCGCCCTCCCTTCAACTTCATAAAATCCAACGATCTACCAATCTTCGTTCCTCCAACAATTGCAACTGTATTTTAGTGACTTCCTCCTTTGGTAGAGACAATCTCCTGCGATATTCTCTATTCCTTTGACTATGCCATAAGCCTCTTTGTTCATAGTAACATGTGGTCTATCAAACTCTAGTGATCTTTGTTTTTGAACAACTCTACAAAATGTTGCAAAATTTTCTAAGGTTACTGGAAGTAACAATAAAATACAACTTACCTTCAATTTCTTCATGCATCAACTTAGCCAAATTGTGGTGGCAGTGATTCCTTGTCTTCTTCACATTCAAACTGGGTGATGACTATCTTTGGCTGCGATCAGGCAACGACTTCTTCTTAGCTAATCTCACTTGGTTTCTACAACATCTTCTGCAAACTTTCATTAATCACACAATACGTTGTTTTGGTCTGCCCCTTTTTAACAACCAACAGTGAACATTTGCTTCTGCAAATCTTCAAATTTTCAACCCAGATAACATCTCGAACCTACTCATATGGTAATTGTAAGTTGCAATGGTGTTGGTTTGAAGCTCAATCTATAATAGAGCAGAAAGAATGTAATTGATGTATGATGATGAGCTAAATCTAAATCTCTATCTTGTTTAAGTTGTAACAAATGATATAATGGTGCATGTAAGAAAGATTTGAAGCTTTGTTAAACTATTGTTTTGGTTCAATATAAATATTTGTGTTCTTGTTTATTTGTTTTCTCTCCCTTTCATTCCAATATTTGGTATTAGAGCATTCATACATGGACATTTACAAAGACATACTAAGCTTCTGCTCATCGACACATATTCCATTACATAACGACTGTCGTTGGAGCTTCTGCTCCTTTACAAGACAACATTACATACTTGGTTTGAAGCTCAATCTATAATCGAGCATAAAGAATGTAATCGATGTATGATGATGAATTGAAGCTAAATCTTTGTCTTGTTTAAGTTGTAACAAATGATATAATGGTGTGTGTAAGAAAGATCCAAAGCTCTGTTAAATTGTATTTTTGGTTCAATATAAAATATTTGTGTTCTTGTTTATCTGTTTTCTCTCCCTTTCATTCCAATACTTGGTATTAGCTCACATTCATACATAGATAGTTACAAACATCTTCTAAGTCGTTGCTCATTGATACAAACTCCATTACATTCATTCATCAAACTATTGTTGGAGCTTCTGCTCATAGACAAACACATTACATTCTTCTTACATTACAAAACTTTGACTATTTCATACACACATATATGTTGATACCATTACATTCATTCTTACTACTTTTAGAGCTATTGCTCCTTGAAAGACACATACATATGCATACTTCTTACAACTTTGTGGAGCTAGACTCTTGAGAGTGAGTGCATACCAATACAAACATCAACCAATATATAGAGTTAAGCATATACGAAGGAAAAAGGATTGAACATAAAATAATATATTATATACCAACCAAAAAACATTTGAGAGCTGCCATGAGTTAATATGAAATCATTTCAAGTCTTTTCAAATCTTTACCACAATCTATCTTCCAAATATTACTTTAATGCTGAGATCGATTGAGATCCAATGCTGATATGGAGACTGACATGGAGAGGATAGGACAAATAGGAGTAGTTGAGATTATATTTCCAACAACATATTGATCAATTTTTTATTATGCAAATACTAATACCAACACATAAATATCAAAATTATGATAACATATCCATATTGATTATTTTAAGCCATAAAGAGACTTTTTCAACTTACAAACTTAGTCTCATTTTCTTTAATAGTAACTTTTTTGGTTATGACATTGTTTTTGATAAAAGGATAAACAGGTTTTGAATGGACTCGAAACCATTTGGAACAAGTTTTGAATGGACCCGAAACCATTAGGTTTTAAGGGGACCCAAAACCCACACAAAGAAGAACAAGTTGCCCAAAAGATAGATTCAAAATCAACCAGCAGCGCAACAGGGAAGCAGCAAGCTAACAACCACAAAAGCCAGCTGGCTACCCAAAAAAAGAACCAAGACCTTACAGGAATCTTGAACTAGTTGGTTTTGACAGGACCAACAACCCACTACATCCCATTGGCAGGAACAAATCCCCAACAACAGAAGTTTCTAAGCCCAACAAAACACCCTTTCCACCTCTATAGGAAAGGTCACCGCTATTGCGCAAGACTCCCTCAACCATATAAGGGTTATGACATTGTTATCCAGGTTGTTTTTGACTTGTTCAATTTTGAAAATTTGGCACATTAAATTACCACCTGATGTATTTTTAATTGATGTTCCTATGGTAACTTTCAGATCATTCATTTTGAGCATGATTGGAGGTTGTCATTTTGAAAACCCTATTGCTAATTAGTTGAACCATGCCCCATTTTTGTGAATCGTCAGATTCAAACTATAATCATTGAGTTCAATTGGTTGATATAGGTTGATGATGTCAACTCAAATGTTAAATGAAAAATTGATTTTTTTTTTATGTATGTTCCCAATTGTACTAAAAATTGACCTCATGCATTAGTGAAAATGCGAAAACAATTAATTTTTGAAATCTATCTATGACTTTTTTTATGGATGTTCCTATGGATTTCCTAAGCAACGTGGCAAGATTTTGTAGCAACCCAGTTCTAGATTGGGAGAATTTAAAGTTCTATTTTTTTCGACAAAATATTGGAAATCATTAAAATTTAAAATTTGGTTGCTCAAAATAAAGTTATTTTTCTAAGTTTTGCTCTTCATCCAGTGTCTTTATTGTCCAGAAAAATTTCAAGGTAAAAGAATTTATTAGTTGAGAGTTATGCAAATTTTAGTTTTGTGGTGTTGAGAAATGATGAGGGGGTTGTTGGAAAAATATGTAGAATTATTATCATTAAATGAGGTTTAACCGGACATTTAAATGTCTTATTTGAGGAGACATTGAGTGGGTTTAGTATACATTCTTTCTTCGTTAAGCCTTATTGCTCACTTTTTCCCATTTTCTAACTCTTATTGCTCACATTTTTCCAATTTTTAACCTCATTGCTCACAAAATTGAAAATTATAACCTACATTACTCACTTTTGCCTATTTCCTAACCTCATTTTCTCATGTTATTCTAAATTGCAACCTACATTTGCTCTCATTTAGGTGAATTTTAACCTTATTGATCAAATTTTTCCATTTCCTAACCTCATTGCTCACATTTGGCCATTTTTCTAACTATATTTGCTTACATTTCAACGCATTCTAATGACATTTGCTCGCATTTGGGTGAATTTCAACCTTGCTCAAATTTTAAAAACTTCTCACCTGTGAGCATTTAAAAGCAAGGAAAGGCAGGGGTTAACTACTATCAAGAATGCACGATATTGATGATTGCAGGCTGCACATAAAATGGGTTTGTTGAAGAATCTTTGGAAACTTTTATGCAAATGCATATGTCTGGTGTAGATCCAACTTCTGCTACTATTGCCAATGTTCCAAATGGGAGGCTTAAAAATCTGTTTGAACCTACGCTACACCATACTAGAAGGGGAAGTTTGTTGGACAGAATAGTTGGTAATATCCTGGCACATTTACATGCAAATATGAAACCATAAACAACCAGGCACCGTATCTGTTCATTAGTTTTAATTTACACAGTTGACATGCATGCAAAGTGCGGGGGACAACAGGTAATAAATCCACGGTGAATGCCTTAAGGAGATCCCATCTCATGGAAATAAATGATTGCAGAGTATGAATGTAACAGAGTTGTTAAAAAGTCTATGGATATTTCAAAGCAAATGCAATAGCAGGTGTAAAGTCGACCCCTTCAATCACACCATACAATGTGCAGAAGTTTTGCAAGGAGTATGTTCATGAATCGAAGGTTTTTAAAACTTTCAAGCATATGCAATTGATTGGTGTAAAAGCCGAATTCCTCAACCTTCACTATCATCTTCCTTGCCTTGCGCTATAATCAACATTTTAGAACATCATATAGATAGCCATCGAAGCATTAAGAATAAAGGGGGGATTTTATCAGACATTGTAGCTGCAGCGCCTTGGTTCATATACATGCAAATGTGGAAGCATACACAAGGCATGCACACTGTTTGACCAAATGCCTCAGACAAAATGTGGTTTCATGGAATGCAATAATTGTAGCATAAGCACAAAATGGATTTGTTGAAAAGGCTTTAGAAACTTTAAAGCATATGCTATTCGCAGGTGTAAATCGAATCCCTCAACCTTTGCAAGCATTCTCCCCGCGCGCGCTTAAATGGAACCTATAGAAGAAGGTCTGCGAAATGTTTGACAAAATGCATCAAGAAATGTCATCTCGCGGATTGCAACTGAAAGAAGGATACGGCGTGGCTCTCTGAAACTAATTAACTATTTAACTGAGTGCTTCAAAGAGAGGTGGTCTCAGGAAAACAACGATTGCAGGCTAAGCACAACGCATTTGTTGATAAAGCAACTGCAATTGGCAGGTATAAAGCCTAGCTTTACAGCCTTTATCAGCATCATCGCTGCCAGTACCAATATGGGAGTATTTAAAACAGGTATGACCATCCATCAAAGCGTGAAGAATAGAAGAATTATGTCTGATGTTGTAATTGCGGTTGCCATGATTGAAAAGTATGCAGAAATGATAAAGCAGAGACAAGGCGCTAGAATTATTTGAAGATTGGGCACAGGCAATAGAATAGGTATGGCATGATTGAAGGCACAGAAGGATACAAGTGATGTGAACTGTATGATCAAATACTTCAAAGAAATGTCATCTCATGAATGTAAAATGTGGAAGCATTGATAACTCACGAAAGAGAATTGTTTGACCAAATGGCCTCAAAGAAGTGTGGTCTCATGAACTGCCACAATTGTAGCGTATACACAAACAGATTTAATGAAGGTTGCAGAAGTTTTCAAATGTTTATGCAATTAGAAAATGTGAAGAATTTTTTTGATCTTTACCCATATTCTCCTTGCCTGTGACCCAAATAGGAGCTTTGAAACACGGTGTTAGCTTCTATTGAAGCATGGTAGCTGTGCTGATTGAAAAGTATGTAAAATGTTAAGGCATATATTAAAAGAGTTGTGCTGCGTAGAGGGAAAATGGCATGTGAACTGCAAGAATTATTAAGAAACGTGGTAATGTTGAATGCAATATTAGCAAGGAGTATTTAAAACTGTTCTGTAATTTACAAAGTAAATACAATCGGCAGGTATAAAGCTGAAACCAGTTATTTCCTATATCAGTTTATCGGTCAAAGTACAATGCAAAAAATGATTGGCTGTACAATAACAACAAACTGGCATATTTTCCAGATTTCAGGTGAAATAGGAAAAATTGGTGAAGTCAAAAACTTGAAATTGTGCAAAATGGATTTTCTCTCATCACCTTGCACCCGACAACGTAAGGAGTAATTTTTCAGCATAGTAAATTCTACAGTAGTGAAGATATGGGCTGCTGGGCTGCTGGACTGGGTCGCGGGGACACCCCTGTCGTAAAGAAAAAAAAATTCTACAATAGTAGATTTATGTGAAAATGAAGTATAAATACTAGGACTACGGATATCTCGGTGCTTGAGAGTATGCTTCCCAAAATAATAGATATCAGATTGGAACATATTTGCATTCACGATTTTCAGGAAAGCATGAAAGAAGGGAAGAGGTCTCAATTTGCAAGAAGGTATATGAAAGTGGGTTAGTGAATGCAACAAGCTATCTAGTAGCTGTCCAATGTCCCAAACTCATCCTAGAATGTATGGAGGCATATGATGCTGAAACTAGGGAGATCAAAACTTCAGATGGTAGATTGGTGGCAAGGTTGGATCCCATTTCCATTGGGATTATTTTCAGACTGCCAATTAGGGATCAATTCACTAACATAAAGAGGGAAATTGCAGAGCAATATTTCGTTAAGAATAAAGATCAATGCTTCAATACCATAGCAAGACATTGGTTGTTGTTACACCACAAGCAATATTACCTATTTACTATTATCTTGTTCAAATGGTTAAATTGATTAAATAAATGAATGTGTTTTATGGATCTCTACATGAATGTGTTTTGTCAATCTTTATATGAATATGTTTAATGAATCTTGAATGGAAATATGATGAATGAATGATTGATGCACTTTGATATTTTATAATGTTTCTCACTATGAAATGTATAATACATATGATTATGTTGTGTTCGATTAACTACGGTTATGATGTGCCAAGTTGAGTGCAGGAATAGGTTCGATCCTCCAGAAGAGAGGGGAAGCATCATTCAGGAGAAGAACTTGGTCTGGTAACCCTTAACGAGCCTAACTGAGCAATCACACACTCACGTCCTAATTGGTCATAGAGAGTCAAGTCAGTTTTGGGAAAAAGGTAAGTAATCTTTGTTGTGAATGTTGTGATTGAGAATTGTGATTAAGTCTTGATGTCTTGTGTCAGTCTTTCCTTGTATGCTTATTGTAGTATTGATGAAATATATGCATAAGATGTATATATATGTGTGTGTGCGAGCATGCGCACGTGTGTACATGTCTATGGTAGACTCATACATGTGAGTGAATACGTATATGAGTACACGTAGGTAGGCGTACCTACACATGCTCATGAATGGATCACCCATATGCATGGGAATATCGAGTAGACTAAATTGACATATATATATGCATAATATTATTCCTTATATTTATATATTATATAAGTATGTTTGTTAATATATTTGGTAAACCTTATGAAATATATATATGTGAGAATTGAAGTTATTAATATAGATTATTGAAACCTTATTTAGTAAAATAAGTTCTCCGATCTTTATTCAAGGAAGAACAACCAATTGAAGAGGAATTAGAGCTCTGAGCGGAGGCGATGAAGAAAACGAAGGCAATGGCACTCTGCCCAAGGGTCTGAGATCCCGGCCACATCAACAGTGGTGGGAGAGGCCGTACCCTCCCCTGCAGTGGCTCTTGCTTTCCGTAAGGCCTTCTACCCTTTGGCTTTCTTGTCATTCTTTTCTTCCCTATTGTGCCACTTATTCTTCCTTGCTTCGACTCTTTGCTGTGTTATTTCGCTTGTGTTAACCCCGACAGTCATTTTTTTGGGGGAATTGTGTGTTTAATTTCTTTAAATGGAGGGGGTGCGAAAGCCCCCGACCCTCCTTTTGACAATGGCAACGGCTCCTCTCGGCATCACTTACAAAAATCATTCAACAAAGTTGTGGTTGAGCAGGGTTTTGCTACGTTGGAAGGCACCGACTTCGCTGTGGAAGAGGTGAGATGTGGAGATGGCAGGCAAGGTATGGAGACCTCCGATGATCTCAAAGACTTTCATCTTCTTCCAAATGCTATCATGAAAGAAACTATAAGCAATGAAAGATCTAGGTTTAAGGAGTTTGCCATTTTCCTTGCAACTATAGATATTAATAAGTTTTCTGCTAGGAAATTCATTGATGCATGGTTTTCCAATGTATGGCTAAATAAATTTGGCATTCAACTAACTTACTGTAGGCTTCTACAAAAAGGCTTATTTGTTATTTTTTTGAAATATCATTCCATGCAAGAAAAGGTGTTGGCCAAACCCTACTGGAACATTGGGGGTTGCATTTTTAGAGCCCTTCCTTGGTCACCTGTGGCCATCACAGAGGAAATAATTCCCTTTCAACCCCTAGACATGGCTAATAGTTAAAATCCTCCCTTCAGAGTTCTGGAAAATTCTACTCCAAATTTTGGAACCGATTGGCAAGATTATTAGGGTTGACGAGTCTAAAGTTGTGCTTCATAATTTGGACGCCTAGGCCTTGGTCTCTTTAAACCTAGGAGTTGAAATCCCAAGGAATCTAAAGATTGTTGAAGATTATGGTATTGTGACCTACCCGCTTGAAATCCTGGGGGGGATTAATGCCTGTTTCCTCTACAGGAGGGAGGGGCACATTAGGAAAAACTACCCAATTATCTTGAAAAGGAAAGAAAAAACTATTCGGGGAAACCCTATCGTTAGCTCTAAAGGCCCCACCTCTGAATCCCAAATGGATGGGGTTGATGAGGATCATCGACCTCCCCTTCAACCTAACTTTGCTTTAGCCCCTGACCTTGGTCGGGATTCGATCGCCAACCCCTCTGTTATGATGGTAGATTGTTGTGAAGTGTTGAATAAAGAGGGCTTGACCCAGGAGCCTCCCCCCTTGCTGGTCGTTCCCTTGACCTTGAACTTTCAACTCCTTTAGATTGCTCGAGCATGTGGGTGGTGATGACAATGGCGAGGGTCGGGCTCACTCTGCTGAAACTGTGAATGTTAACCCACGCCTCCCCCGTCGCTCTCCAAGGTAGAATGAAACTGGGGATGTTTTGCTTCTCTAGAGGCTTAATGCTCAACAATTGTCCATGAAAAATATTAGACAAAGAATTGAAAATAATTTCCTCTCTGATAGGAACAATAAAGAAAATTTTGCTTATAATTTAAAAAAAGGATCAAATCAATTTGACCTCGAACTTGAAAACTAGAACTCAGCTAGGACTGTGAACATGGGTGTGGGTGATAGCACTAGGGGCCCCTTGCTAGGCTTGCGCAAGGATAAACCATCTCCAGTGACCCCATCTTGTGACAGTGTGGGTCTAACCTTGTCCACTGACCCATCTTGCCATTCGTCTAAGGCTGCGTTGTGCACTTCTCGTCCTAAAGACGATCTATTAGTTGTGGATAGGGAAAGGATCCTTTGTCACCCCTTGTCCATATCCGCGAGCCCACTCCTAATCAAGTGCCTAGTGCAACTTCTCCTATTGATTTTCATTGTAGCTCTGCTTCTGCTAACTTGATCCCCATGGGGGACCAAAACTACATCCTTGAAAAGGATGGAGAGGTTGGAGATTCTAAAATATTGGGGAAAACCAATCCTAAGCTAGAAGGGATCATTATGATTAAAACTCCTGAGAATGTCACTCATGGGGAGCCTGACCAAGCTCCCAAATAGAAAGTTGGTCCTGGAAGACCAAGGGGAAAGAAAAAAAGAAACTTTCTACAATTGGTAAAAACCCCTGTAACTATCCAAAGCAAGATAAAGAAAACAAGCCTGGTCATCCAATCACCCACAACCAAGAGGGCAAAAACGGAGGAAAAATTACCTAAATGCTTTGAGCAGTTTAGGAATGAACAAGCAGAAAATAGCATGGTTATTGATGATGGGCATTAACTGTATTTCCTAGAACGTCAGGGGACTAGAATCCCCTGACAAAAAATATATCATTAGAAGGTTTCTAAACCTTGAAAAGAAAAAGGATTTTGTGCTGTTACAAGAAACCAAAGTGGTGGGTTTCACGCTTGAAACCAACCTCAAGGAATGGCTCCACTTCTTTCTCCATTGCTCACGAAAGGAGAAGAGGAGGCTCTACAATTTTAATGTCTAACTATTGAGCCAACCTGGTTACAGACAATGGCATCTTCCCTTGCAACAGGGTTGTGTGGGTCACACTCAAGAAAGGTGATGTGGCATTTGGTGTTTGCTATGTTTATGCCCCTAATGACTATAGGGACAAAATTAGGCTGTGGCAATGGCTCTCTTGTCTCCCTGAAGTGCCTTGGGTTATTGGTGGGGACTTTAATATGGTTGAACAATCGAAAGACAAGTGGGGGGGAATTGATATGGCTTGGAAACACAATGAAAATCATTTTTGGTATAGGGCAAAATGAAAGCTCAACCTTGTGGACCCAATGGAAAAAAAGAAAGGTGAGTGCAAGGGTATCTAATACACCTGGTGTAATGCCCAGAAAGGAGGAAATGCAATTTATTGCAGGCTTGATAGGATGTATGCTAACAAAGACTTCTTTGATTTGATTCTTGTTGATGATGGCCCAAAGGTCTATGTATACCCCTACACACTCTCTGACCACCACCCCATTAAAGAAACCTTGAGAATCTGCCAATGTGGAATGAATGAGGGATAAAAAAAGGAAACATTTATGCTTAACACTTGCCTCCTTAAAGATAATGACTGTAGGGAAGCTATTGCCTCCCTCAGGGAGATAAATAGATGGTTACTAAAAGATGCAAGTGTTATTGTTAGATGGAACTCCAATCTCTCTAGTTGGAGGAAACTTTTTCAAACTATAGGAAAAAAGAGGGCTTTGGATGCAAGGAAAGCTGAAAATGAACTTTAGGTGTCTCTCTTTGAAGCTGAAACAAAGCTGCATAATAATCCTAATGATGTAAATCTGGGTGATGAACTGATTAAGGAAAAAGATAGTTTAAGAAGAATTTAGGCCCAGAAAGTGAATGGATTGAGAGTCATATCCAAACTTAATTGGCTGACCAGTGGGGATAGAGGGTCCAATTTTCTCTTCAAGTACTTGAAAGAGAAGAATATCAAAGAACGGATTGACCAGATCTGGGATGGGGAAAAATGCTCTCCTCTCAGACTGAGATTGTAAGCCAATTTAAAGCCTTCTTCAAGGACCTCTTCACTTCTGAAGGGGGTTTTGATGATTACCAAAAGACTAGAGCCACTGTTAAAAACCTCATCCCAAGGAAAATATCCAGGGAAGATGCAGATAGGTTGCAAGCTTGCATAACGAAAGATGAAATCTAAAAATCCATTGCTTCTATGAACAATGACAAGTCCCCAGGGATTGATGGCTTGCCTGTGGAATTTTATAAATCCTTCTCCAAGTGGGTGAGTGAAGACTTACTACTGGTTTATGAAGAGGCCATTGCAAAGGGTTCCCTGGGACCAGAGATAAACAAAGGAATTATCAGGCTCCTCCCTAAAGGAGGAGACAAAACTTTGGTCAAGAACTAGAGGCCAATTACCCTCTTGAATGTATCATACAAAATATTGGCCAAGGTCCTAGCTGCAAGATTGACTAATATCCTGCCTAAGTTTGCAAACAACACTCAAACGAGCTTCATCAAGGGCGGATATATTTTGGAAAACTTGATCACAAGTTGGGAAGCCATGCAATGGGCTAAGACCTCCAACCAAAAAGCCGCAATGCTTCTCCTAGACTTTGAGAAAGCATATGATAGGGTGGAATGGGATTTTCTAAGGAATATCCTTCAAGCATTTGGCTTCCCTGACCAGCTTTGTAAAATGGTGGACACCCTTCTTAAGGATGACAATGCTCAGGTTGATGTGAATGGTATTCTCTCTAAAGAAATCAAGCTTGAACATTCTATTAGGCAAGCACCTGCCCTCTCTATGATTGCATCTGATGCCTTGTTCTACCTACTAAGAGATAACTCAGTTTCTCCCAAGATTAGAGACATTCAACTTTCTGAAAGAGGGGAACTACTAAATGTTCAGTTTGTAGATGACATTGCCCTCTTCTCGAAGTTGAACAAGAAGAATGTAGATTCTTTGATGTTGAAGCTCACATTATTTTGTAAGGCCTTTGGGGAAAATATTTCTAATGCTAAGTTAGTTTCCCTTGGGTGGGATGACAAGCCTCTTGAATGGTTTAAAGATTCAACTTTCAATGGGGGGGTCCCAATCTGCAGGTGAGATACCTTGGTATCCCCTTTGCAGTGGATCCAAACCTCAAGGAAATGTGGAATTGAATCAAAAGCAAGATTGAAAAAAAGCTAGATGGATGGAATAAGAAATTATTGTCCTTTGCTGGGAGGTTACAGATCTGCCAGAAAGTTCTTTCCTCCCATAGCATTTATTTTTCCTCAGTTTGGTTCTTCAACAACTACCGGGTCAATAAGATTCATAAAAGAATAAGGAATTTTCTTTAGTCAGATGGGAAAGGCAAGAGGAAAAAGCATGTTGTAAGGTGGGAGTGGTATTGCTTGGATAAAAATTTCAAGGTGGGATTGGGCTGAAAGACCTTAGGCTACAAGGTACTGCCTTGGCAACAAAGTGGATTGTGAAAGCACTGGTTGGCAATGAGCCTTGGAAGATTTTGGTGAGGAATAATATCCAGCTGGCTATTTCGAAACATGCAAAAGCTTGGAAAATGCTACCCTTGAGTGACATTCTCATGAGTAAAACACCAATGTCCCCTACTAGCTCAGTGATGTTTAAACGCTTATGGAAAGCATGGGAGTTGGTTAAATAGAATGCCCAATTCAAAACCAATAGCATCACCCTTGGAAATAATGTTAAGTGCCATGGTTTTAGTTCCTTATGGTGGAATACATCTCACAAGGGTAAGCCCCTTGCTCTACTACAAGGTTGTTCAGCCAAAATGTGGAACCAGAAAGGTGTTAGAACCTTTGGTAACATACTCGCAAGAGGAAAAATTAAAAGCTGGGTGGATTTGTCTTCTAAATTTGACCTCCTTGCTACTAGTTTTAGAACCTACTCCATCCTCTCTAAAGTCTGCAAGGATATTGTTTTTCCCCTTGTGGCTGGTAGGACCCTAGATTTGGCCAATGCCATTGTTTGGAATGATGGAGGATCTCTTTCCGTGCTTTTAAGGCTAAACAATTTTAAAAAATTTAACCACTCAACTCTATTTTTTCTCATCTCAATGTTTCTTGGAATTTAAATCTTAGTAATAAGGAGTGGCAAACTATCTTATCTAAATTATGGCATTGTGGTCTAGAGCCAAAGAAGGCTTGTTTTAGGTGGATGACTTTGCTGCAAAGAATTCCCTTTATATCTAACTGTAATGATATTGATGTGTGCAATATTTGTAGGACTCCTGAATTTGTAAAACATATTTTATTTGACTGTATGTATGCCAAGGAAATCTAGAATTTTTTTTGTGGCAATATTGAAATTTGGGCTGCTAATGATAGAATTATTTGGAAAGATGTGTTAATGCTTGATAAGAAACTAAATAAGGAATGCAAAATGTTTTGGTTACTTCTTACTACAAAAATAATGTGGCACAATTGGAAACGGAGGAATGATGAAAAGTTCAAAGGGAATAGGAGGTCCCTTATTGAGTCATGCAAACGACTGACATTTCTCTCTGTTGCCCTGCAGGTTTCCTTACACATCGAGATCTGCTTGCCAAAGTTTGTTAGTTTGATAAGATGTGAACATGCTTGCCCACTGGAAGGAGCAAATCTAGAGATCAATGAGTTTTAGAGGCACTTTAATGTGAATCTAGAGGTGCAAGGAAGGAATAGACACCCTTTGCCTCCCAAGCAACAACAAAGTGGTGCACATTATATGGTGGGAGAAGTTGGTCCCAACAGTGGCAATGTGGAGGACGGTGGTGGAGAAGAGGACAGTCTTACTAGTGGGGCAACAACAAGAAACTAATATGGTGTCTCCTTTTTGAATCAAACTAACTGTATATAATGCCTACATTATATAGCAATGGTTCTTTTTTTTGAACTTAACTCTACACTATTTATAAGGAAATATCTGTATAGATTGCTCAACATATATATGAAGCTAAAAATAGTGTTGTATTAGGAAAGTACAACTGAGTTATATTTTGGAACAATGTAACTGGTTAACAACATATTATTAATACAAAAGTTATTAATATAAACCATAAAGCGCATAAGATAGCATTGATCATATTGTTAGTAATATGCAGTAAAGTATATAATATACCATGGGGTGCATGAAGGTTAAAGCACAACTTTAAGTGGTAGTTAATCTAGCGCATAAAGTAAAACATGACTAAGTCAAACATTAAAGCATGGAACATATGAAGTTTACAGCTGCGTTAAACGCTTAAGCAAGGAAGTGAATGTTGTTTGAAACAAAGAATAAGTCAACAAGCCGTGCTTGTGAAGGTGGTGCTATATTTGGTAGATGTTGTAATGTAAAAGAAGTCTATGAATTTGATTAAGCTTGCAAATAAGTGTTTAGACTCAGTCAAGTGTAAACTTAGCAACATATTGCAATGGAATTCAAATTAGGAAACTTGTTTTGAGTTTGCTGTCCCAAATATCAAGTCGACTTAGCTTTAGAACTGTCATGTGTTGCAAACTTGCGAGTGAGTAGGTACATGAGGAAGAAAGGTGTCGAAAATACTTACTTGTTTGTAGCCTTCAATTGCTCACAAGTTAGTATAAATAGAGGTGCCCATTCTACCAAATGTGACACTTATCTTTCTGATTATCTTGATGTTGTTTTGTTGTGAGTTGAGAGTTATTTTGGTATTTTGTAGTTTTGGTTATTGGGAGATTTAGAGAAAATTTAGAGGAGGACAGTCAAGTGAATCTTGGAGGAGGTGTCAATCAATCTTGAGGATTCATATTAGGAAGGAGTTTAATTAGTTGGAGCTTATATAGGCATGCTAGTTTCTATACCTTTGTGTTTATGTTGGAAAGGATAAATTAGTTTATTGACTATGTTGGGAAATGAGTGTTTTGAATATGTTATGGAGTTTTTTTGAGATTGTTTGTTTCATGGTTATGCAATATATTGTAGAACCCATATTGTTGATTATGTCTTTATGTACCATATATATGGGATTTTATTTGAGTGCAACATATCTATACTATGAGTAGTTATCTTCACTATGTGTAAGAAGTCTATTCTAGATGAATGTAGAATTATGCAAGATGTTGCTTAAATCACTTTGGTAGTATTGTCATATTGTTATGGGATGTTATGTGGGTTATTCTTGGGATTGATCAGATCTTTGGGAAAGAGGGTAACCTAGATATAGAGTATAATGGTCATTATACACTGAATCAAGCTAGGAAGGTGGGTGAACGTGTGACGTCTACTCTAAGTTAAGGGTAATGGTAACTTTGGAAAAGGTAGTGTAAGTACCACTGTTTACATTGCCAATTTCACTGTGATTTAGGATTACGTACTAGGCATGGGATGCTCATACATGTAAGTTGTAACCACTATATGTCAGTCTAGAAATGTATAGGACACAACACCAAGTTCATAATAGGCTATTGTTATGAGGTTACCAAACCAAGCTCTTCGTCGAAGGGTAGGACCATCTTACTAGTTAGGTAGATGTGCAGGGGACCGCAGTAAGTTTGAGGTTGGCAAAAAAGAGCTTGAGTGATGATTCTCCTCTTTAGTTGGCAGCCAAGATTTGAGTGGGAATTCCTAGTCCATTGTACTTTATACTTGTTGTAATCTTTTTTAAGCTATGTATATAATTTGTATCCATCTCTATTGAAATTGAAAATATGTAATGTCATATGGAAATTATGTATCATCATTATTTGAATTAATGAAAGGAATTATTTTGGTACGTAATGAAATTTTTTGAAATGTGTTTCAAATTTGCATTTATTATTCAAAGGAAAATAATTTTTTTATTTCTCTTAAAGGTTAGATGCTTAAACTATTCACTTGTGGGTAAAACATAGGAAAAATTACTGTGTAAAACAATGGGCATGTTACACGTGGTATCAAAGCTACCAGGTTCAACTCTGTAACTTGTGTGCTTACTATGTTTCCAATCCAACATTATGAGAATCTAATGTTTGGAAATTCTTGTGCTAAGATGGTACATCTTAGGATGACTGCAAAGAAGTCAATGATTGAAAATGAGCGCTACCTACGAGCCAAGAAGGAAAGAGAAGCCCTTGTTCGTACCATTGAGGGAACAAATCATGAAAATTCCATTTGGCTGAGTGATACTGAGACTATTAGTCATTCCCTTTCATGAATCAACCAAGAGAAGAGAAGGATGAAAGATGATGTCGATTTTAACTACTTACCTCCTTTATCTTCAACAAATTCAGACTCTATATCATTTTCTAGGGATATGCCCTCAAAATGTAGTGTTAGTCCAACAATGTTGTTTAGGACCCTCATGTTATACCTATGGTTGAAGTTATTGTAATACCCTTAAGTGGCAAATTAGAGGAATATTTTCCCCAAAATTATGTGTTTGAGGATATGTGTAAAGGATATTATCCTTATTATCAAGATAAAGAGAAAAAATTTGAGGGTTATACCCCACAAAGTAATGTATCGGAAAGAGAATCTGAGGGATAATCTCCCTTAGACTATCTAAATAGTTATTCTATGTAAACTTAAGGATATCGAAATCCTTCATCAATTTGAAATAAAAAAACATGTTTTTGGTAAAACTTGTGTAAAAGCTCTTTAGGATATTCTTTATATGAATGAATGTTCTTTAATTCTTGTAGAATGTTAAGTAAAATTTCTTCTAGATCTAGTTAAATGAAACCTCCAGGTAAACTGTTCTTGGAAAAATGGTTAGAACATGAACTAACATTGGGGAAAGTCAAGAAGTAGGACAAGGTACTGAGAATGTGAAAGCTAAGTTGGACCACATCTTGTCTATAATGGATGAAACAAGAGAAAGGATAGGAAACCTCAAATAGGAAGTAAGGGGTAAAGAAAGAGTGGAACAAGAAATCCCAAATAATGATGAGGAAGTACCTCATAATGAAGAGGAAGGGGACAATTCTCATGATCACACCCATTCTAGTGAACAAGAGGATGAGGAGTCACATTCAAATTCAGAAGGAAGTAAAAGGAAGTGATTGTCCAATGAGTTGTCTCGTGACATGGAGAAGATAACACCTCCTAAATTTGAGGGTAGCGTTACTAGGGATGTAGCTGAAGCATGGCTTACAGATATGGAAAAGTACTTTGAGATTAGAAATTACTTTGAAGTCACTATAGTCGTATGGGGAGATTTTCAATTGGTAGCTGAAGCATCCAACTGGTGGATGAATAAGAAAATGGAGTTAGGACTTAGTTCCTTGAGGCTGACATGGAACGAGTTTGTGGAGATTTTCCAGAAATGGTGGTTACTATAACTCTTCTATGATTAGAAGCTCATTGATTTCTAGAATCTTAAGCAAGGAGATTCTTTAGTGAATGAATATTGTGAAAATTTCACTTGCCTCCTAAGGTACGTACCCATGTACCAAAAGGACGAGAAATTTGAGATAAGGAAGTTTAGTATGGGTCTTAATGCCCAAATAGGTGGTGAAGTAGACATACACAGTCCAACAACCATGGACTTGGTGTATGAAAAAGTGATTAAGCAAGAACAAAAGCTTAAGTCTATTTCAATTTATTGGGAAAGAAATAAAAAGAAGTTTAACTTGTCATAGGCTAATTAAGCTCCAAGAAGACCCAATGAAGTGAAATTTTTTCAGAAGCAAGGGGAAAAAGGACCTCAACAAAGGTGGAATGAACCAAGAAGAGACCAAAAAGGAAGTAACAACAACTATAACAACAACAACAGAGCTGCAAAAAATGTTAATAACTCAGGAAGGCTTGCGAAAAGGAAGGGACTAGTGGATGGATGTTTTACATGTGGCGGGGATCACTATGCTAATATGTGCCCTAGTAAGTTGATGAAATCTCAACCATGTGGGAATCCTCTTTCTCCACAACAAGTTGCATTTAAACAAAAGATACATCCTACAGTAGACAACTAGCAAGTTGAGTATCAAATCACTCTGGTAGATGTCTCAGGTACTTTTTCTGAAATTCTTATCTCAATTTTAATACATACTGGTGCCACACAAAAAAAAATATCTCCTAAAATAACAAGTCAAATGTCTAGAAAGGCTAGTTTTATGGAAAAACCCTGGGTTGTGGAGTATGCAAACTGGACAAGAGCTATGGTGAGCCAATTTCTATTTGAAGCAAGGTTAGAACTTCCAAGTTTCTCTATAGAGGTGAATTTGTACGTAGCTCCCGTGGGTTTTTATGATGTCATCTTAGGAATGAAATGGTTATGGAAGCATAGAGCTAAAGTCGATTGCCATGCTAAAACCATATAATGCTTAGATGACCTAGGTAACCAAGTGTCTTTACAAGGGACACTTAGAGAAGTGAAACTATGACAGATTTCAACTGTCCAAATGCATAAGGTGAAAAATAAAGGTTGTCAACTCTTCGTAGTAAAGATGGATAAAATTGAGGAATACAAGGAAGTCATCCTTCAAGATGATGTCATGTATTATGGACCTCAAGATTCTCAAGAAGTTGAAAAAGGAGAAGTAGTGGAAACATGGAAAATAGATATGGAGAAATATCTAATCCTACAAAAAATTGTGGATGTATTTCCAAATGAACTACCTGGATTGCCTCCTAAGAGAGTGTTTGATTTATCCATTGATATAGTTCCTACGTCAGAACCTATATGTAACATGCCAACCATTCATTGAAGTAAATTTTTCCTAAGTTTTCACTGTGTGAGTAATTAAACTATTTAACAAGCCATTGCAATAACAAATATTATGTTCTTTATTGAGAACAAATGAACAAAGATACCATAACAATATACAATAAGGATTCCATTTCAATATAATAATTTCACAAGTTACAATATTCCAACATTGTGCACAAGTGCATACATAGCTCAACTAAGCTTTGAAACAAATAGATATAGATGGTCCAAGATCCTCCTTTCAAATCTTGGTCTTTTTTCACCTACTGAGGAGGAGAAGCAACACTCAAGCACTTTTCCACCAATCCCACTCATATGTGGTCCCCCACACATCTATCATTCGATAGATGACCCTACCTTTCAATAAAGAGATTGGTAGAGTAACCAGGTAATGACAACCAACTAAGTTTAGTGCAATGTCCTACATGAATAGAACTTGTAAACCCACAATCTAGGACTAGCATGTAGTAACTGGATCACAGTGAATTGACAGTGGAGCCAAAGGAAATCACACTACTTTGGCCAAAGTGTTCTCACTCAGTACTTCGAGTAAAGGTCATTCTATTCACTTACACTACTCAAGCTTGATTTGACTTAAGGCCACTATAATCTACCCATAGGTATTTTCTCCAATGGGTAATCTTAAACCCTAGAGATATCCTATCACCATTCCTACAAACTTAGGATATATCTACTTTACAAAGTAAATGTACAAGATCCCTCCCTTAATGGACAAAAAATCCTATGAGTAATCCACTAGCTATCTTAGTTAAATTAAATAACTTATCTATAAGTACCTTTAAGCTACCTTTGTTAATTCATATTTAGTATGTTAATACTATGACAAAAAAAATCCTCCTATTATGGAGTAACTACAAGCACTTCCCAAAATAGTATAACAACTTCTAATTTATTTTCAAAGTAATACTATTTTCCCTTAAATGCAAGTATTCACAATAGACTAATTAAAGAAATCATGAAACAATCTTTCAAAAGCTAAGAAAAATAACAAAATTTTATCCTCATGCCTATTTTCACTTATCTAATCGATTGATTGCAATTCAACTTTTCCAAAACATGAAACAAGCTTAGCTTTGACCTCTTAAGCTATTCCACAAGAAACCTCTATCTCTCAAGTTGATATTATGATTCACTCAATATGTTAATACTCTCACAAATAATCAAAGCTCTCTCTGAAAATTTAGCAAAATAATGCAGAGCAAAAGTATATGAAATGTTGAGCACAATGCATCCCAAATGAGAGTTCAACTCCTCTATTTATATAGTAGTAAAGAGACTTCTCATCCTACATAAAAGGCATGAGTATTGACAAAAAACTCCATGCATATCAACTTACTCAACTTAGCTAAAAGGTGGCAGACAAATAAGAGTATACTTAGCAAAATAAAGCTACAAGTTGACCTCAAAGATTGACAATAGAAAAATACTATTTCAAACCAGCTCATCGTAAAAAGATGATATTCAAATTTCCTTCAAAATGATCATCTACAACAAACATGACTCATAAGGTGGTGCCAAAGCAAGAAAAAATCTCCTATAGAGTTGGCGCAACTTTACACTTGTTGAATTAGTCAATATCAAAAGTGCTACACTTAGCACATGTCGACTTGGTCTAAGATGAGTTGATTTATCTCGTAAAATCAGTTTGATTAGATCATCGACCTTCTGTAACTTATCTTGCATGCATTTATTTTCCATTGATATTTACTCTATGATAAGGCATTTTTCAGTTTACCAAGTCAAAGATATTTCCACACAAGGTGTCGACCAAGTCTCAATCCTCATATTGACTTAATGGTTGCAAGTTATATTGTATATAACTCATTGTTAATACATTTCCATCTTGTATAATGTTCGGCCTTTGTTTAAGTTAATAAATTGACCTCAAAGCTTTGTATAAGTTAATATATGTATATATGTTAATATATATTTTATATATCTTATGCCAACTAAGTATGTATACATTTGATATTCAAAAGTGTACAAACAAGATGTCATTATCAACGTATACATATATATATATACACATATACATATATATATATGTATATACATTACATATACATATACATATAAATATATATATGTTATCAACGTATATATATATGTTAATATATATTTTATATATCTTATGCCAACTAAGTATGTATACATTCGATATTCAAAAGAGTACAAACAAGATGTCATTATCATAGTAATAACCATTATATCAATTGTGTACGTATATATATATATATATATATATATATATATATATATATATATATATATATGTTCATATATATTCCTCTATGTACATGTATACATATGTATACATACATCGATACATTTGTATGGGAATATCCATTTTCCAATCATACGGGTATATTGATACATATATACATATGCATATATGTATATATTATATATATACACCTTAGATTACATACCAAAGTGATACACAATTACTATTGTATTGATAAGTTCCTATGTGTGATATATATATATACATATACATGTCGTAAGGTCCATTTGATAGTTCCATGCACATAAGAAACTCATGCATAAGTGTGCATAGGTACATCTACCTATGCACCCTCATATATGTGTTCCTTTATGTGTATGGCCTATCATCCACATGCATGTTTGTACATATACATATTCCACATGTACATTCTACTCATCATTGCAAGCATAGTAATAAGGAAAGAACTTACAATCTCAAATAGATAAACATCACCAAATAATGCACTCAATAGTAAACAGGACTCTAACTAATATAGACACATCAAACTAAGGATGACTTACCAACTTCCCACATAAATAACTTGACTCAACCATACTACTGTGAGTGTGTGTAAGCTCAGATAGGTTACATTACTGGTTACTCAACCAAGACCTTCTCCTAAGTGATACTTCCCCTCCGCTTAGAGGAATTGAACATATACTTGCATCCATTAACATATGCCCAAGGTAGTCAGGTATTCAAAAAAATATGCATTACACATAATACATCTCCAAAGTTAGAATGTTAATTCAATAACCATCCATTTCACATATATGAATTTCTTCATATATCATTAAATGAAATAATATTCATTCATAATTTATTTGATAACAAAGTGCAAGGACAATTTATTCATCTCTATAATTCACATTACATTCACATTTACCCTACATAGTAATAGTAAATAGTAATTACACAATTAGTGTGCAACATACTCCCCCCTTGTGAATAATTGTCCTTGATGATTTTATGTAGCAACATAAAATAAAACAAACAATCAACATACTATTTTAAAACATTCTCAAAAGCATTTAAAACATGAAACTTTTTCCGAATCTTAGCATAGTCCTCCCAAGTAGCCGAGTCTTCCGCATATTGGTCCTACTAGACTTTGCATTGCAAGACTTCCCTATTATGCAAGTGAAGCTTATGTGTTCTGAGCACCTTGACAGGCTCAAGTGTTACCACTCCAGGGTCATGTACCTATAAAGCAATCCAATCAATCACATGATTATCATTGGGTATATACTTTTCATGATAGGACACATGGAATACATTATTCATTCTAGCAAGAGCTGGTGGCAATGCAATTTGATAAGCTACTAGATTCACTTCCTTTAGAATCTCAAAAGTTCCTACATAATGTAGGGATAACTTGGAAGACTTCCCAAATTTAATGGAGCTCTTGTGAGGTTTCACTCTCAACAACACTTTGTCACCTATGACAAAATTTTGAGGCACTCTCTTAGCATTAGCATAGCTTTTTTGTCAGTCGTTGGCTTCAGCCAACCTTTGCTTAACAATTTTCACTTATTATTCCATTTCTATGAACATTTCTAGCCCAAGACTCACTCTATCCTCAAGTTTATCCCAACTTATAGGAGTTTAACATTTTCTATCATGTAATGCTTCAAAAGGAGCCATCTTTATTGTGGAATGGTAATAATTGTTGTAAGAAAATTCTACTAAGGGTAAGTAGTTTTCCCACTTGTACTATTGATCCATGCAATACATTCTAAGTAGGTCTTCCAATACTTGATTCACCCTTTCAGTTTTCTCATCCGTTTTTGGATGATATGTTGAGCTAATATTCAATTTAGTCCCTAGTGTGGAAAGCAAGGTTTTCCAAAACCTAGAAGTGACTCATGCATCCCTATCCAAGATAATTTTCTCAGAAATCCCATGCAACCTAAACACTTCTTATAAAAAATTCCTTTCTATAATAGGTGCTCCATCAGTTAGGTTCCTAGGTATTAAATGTGCTACTTTGGTAAGCTTATTTACAACTACAAGAATGACATTGTGCTTATTCCTTGACATAGGAAATCCTTGCATAAAGTCCATACTTATGACTTGCCACTTCCTTTATGGTATGTCATGTGGGTATAACAAGCCTGTAGGATGATGATGCTTTGCTTTCACCCTTTGACATTCAAGACACCTAGCCACAAATCTAGTAGCATCTCCTTTCATCCCCTTCCAAAAATATAATAGCTTCACATCTGCCATCATCTTTGTCACTCCAGGGTGTCCACAGTACGGTGCTTCATGTACTTCCTTCCAAACCATATTTCTTAACTCTTCTACATTAAGTACACACCTTCTCCTTTTATATCTAAGTAATCCATTAGGTTCAAAATGAAACCCTTCATACCTAGAATCCTGCATATTGCTAGTGAGTGCTTGCTTGAATTGCAAGTAGTATTCATCCTCTTTGCATTTATGCAACAGTTTTCCTCTAAAGGCAGTTTGAATCATCACTATTGAAACAATATGATGTCTTCAACTCAAGGTGTCGACAACCCAATTTTATTTCCCTTTTATATAATTGATATTGAAGTCATAATAAAATATTAACTCTAACCATCTTCTTTGTCACCAATTTAGAATAGGTTGAGTGAAAAGGTACTTTAACCCATTGTGATCAATTCTAATCTCAAAGGGTTTCCCTAACAAGTAATGCCTCCACATTTGTAATGCAGCTGCTAAAACCAAAACATGTGATGCATAATTCTATTCATAAGGTTTCATCTTCCTTGATTTGTAAGAAATTACTTGCACATCTTGCATTAACAAACCACCTAAACCCTCCTCGAATGCATCCGTGATAACAGTAAAGCTACCCTCGAGATCTAGTACTTTCAAGATCGGTGCAGTGGTCAACTTCTCTTTGAGTAGGTCAAAGGATTCTTAACACTTCTTAGTCCACTCAAAAATTTTCCCTTTCTTCTACAAAGAAGTAATTGGAAAAGTGATCTTGGAGAAGTTTGCAACAAAATTTCTATAATACCTTGCTAGACCCATGAAACTTCTTACCTCTAACTCATTCTTGGGTATTGGCCACTCAAGCACCATCTTGATCTTCGTTGGATCTACTAAAATTCCATCCACCAAGATCACATGCCCAATATAAAGCACTCTTTTTTGGAAGAAGGTACACTTAGAGAGTTTTCCATACAACTTATGTTCTCTAAGTCATTCTAGAACCATCTCTAAATGTCTGCAATGTTCCTCCTCATTCCTAGAATAAATCAGGATGCCATCTAGAAAAACTAAGATAAACTTACCTAGGAAATCCCTAAATACACTATTCATTAGGTTCATAAATGTTGTAGGTGCATTCGTTAAACCAAAGGGTAAAAAATTAAACTCATAGCATCAATATCTGGTTCTGAATGCAGTTTTAAATATGTCTTCATCCTTAATCCTCAATTGGTGATATCCAAATCTTAGATCTATTTTTAGAGAATATGACATCTCCCCTCATTTGATCAAAAATATCATCAATGGGTGGCAACTGATACTTGTTCTTTACCCTATCTTTGTTAAGTATGTGATAATCGATGCACAAACGCAAAGTACCATCCTTCTTTTTCACAAAGATGATTGGTGCCCCCAAGGAGAAACACTTGGTATTATTAACCCTTTAGAAAAAAAATCATGCAATTGTGCCTTATGTTCCATTAATTCAGTTGTTCTCATCCTATATGGCACCTTGGAAATAGGTTTAGACCCTGGTACTATATCTATAGAGAATTCAAATATCCTTTTTGGTGGTGACCTGGGTAACTCATCTAGAAACACATCTGAAAAATTTCTTAGAATAAGATACTTCTCTATATCTAACATTCTAGTTTCATCCATTTCACCATCTTCCAGCTCTTGGAAGTTTAGTGATTCAAAGTTATCAAGATTCTCTTCAAGTTCTTCTATCTTGATGGAAAAGATTTTGCACCCTTTCTTCTTAGTCCTTAACAGTTGCATTTCCAAGATTTGATGAATCTTGACCTCTCTAGGTATCCCTTGAAACTTCACTTGATTACCAAGATCATCTAGGCATTCTACTATTTTTGCATGGAAATCTACTTTAGCCCTATGTATCCATATCCAATTCATACCTAAGATAACATCATAGGATCCTAAAGGCATGACATATAGGTTCACTTCTATAGAAAAACAAGGTAGCTCTATCCTAACCTCAAACAAACATTGTTCCACCTTTTCTCTTATCTAGTTTGCATATTCTACATTCCAAGACATTGCCATGTGTCCAACCTTCCTAGATAATTTCTTAGTTACTCTAGATGAAATGAAATTCT
Organism: Sequoia sempervirens; assembly: GCA_007258455.2. Lineage (NCBI taxonomy): Eukaryota > Viridiplantae > Streptophyta > Pinopsida > Cupressales > Cupressaceae > Sequoia > Sequoia sempervirens. The sequence continues at coordinate 43,292,018 of VDFB02000363.1, forward strand.
CAGTTGCACCAATATCTATATGTAGACACTTAAAAATGTCCTAAATGATATACACACTTGAATCCGATATTTTAACATCACTTCATCCTAAAATCCATCTTCTTTTCACTTGTTTAATTAAATAAGCCTAATTATTTAATTAAATGCCTCATTTTCATCTATTAATCTAATTGACCTAATTGGGTTAACTCACCCCCTCTCACACTGACATTTCATCTGGTTTAATTAAATAATGCAAATTATTTAATTTTAACCCTAAGTCCTCTTATTTAATTAAATAACCTAAACTATTTAATTAAATATCATATTTGGATCCATTAAATAAATCAATAATTTAATGAATATTCTCACATTCCTCATCCACATTCAAATTTAGTTTTAATTAACTAAATTGCTAATTTGCCTCTCATCCACTTGCATAGGGATTATTCCAAAGGAATATTCTCCTATTTTCCTCCAAAAAAAGGTAATGATTATTCCAAACAAACTTTGAAACAACTTTTTAAAGTTGTTGCAAAGTGTGTTTGTTTGCATGATTGTGAGCCCTTGATATTTTCTTGATCCATGTGATCTTTGATTCTCATCCATTGATGAGAATCCTTGATCCATGTTTCATCCTCTTTTCATTTGTGACCATTGATAGATCAAATCAATCTCATCCATTGATTTTTCATTTGATCTCCATTAATCAGTTATTTAATGAATACCATATAATTCCCCTAATTTTCATAATTGAAACTTTGTTTTAATTATCAAATTACTAATTAAATCTAATTCTCCCACTTGCAAGGGAATATTCTTTGGGAATATTCCTCCTTTGCACATTCCTTCAAAAGGAATATTCCCATGGAATATCCCTTCCCCTTTGCACAATTTAATTTGGTTTTAATTAACTAAATATCTAATTTTCCTCGCCCATGAAAATATTCTCTTTCTTCACTCATTTGAAAAAAGGAATATTCCTCCTTACAACAAACTTTCAACAAGACTTCTTGTGCAAGTTTTGAAAGTGTGTTTGTTTGGAAGAATATGAACCCTTGATTCTTTTCTTGATCTATGTGATCATTGATTCTCATCCATTGATGAGAATCCTTGATCCATGTTTCATCTTTCCTCCAATTTTGACCATTGATTAACTTTTTTAATCTTAACCCTTCATTTCTCACTTTTCTCCTATAAATAGGTCACTATTTGGAGACAAATGGATCCATCTTTTAAGAGAAAAATTATCCCGTTAAAATCACTTTCACTTGCACTCATATTTAGCACTTATTTAACATCCTTTTAGCTTAATTTACTTGCATCATTAGCTTAAAGCATCCATTAATGGCTTCCATAATAACATAAGTGCATACATTTAGCATATTTTGTAATTAGGGTTTTAATCTTTTAAAGCTTGCATACATTTATATTAGATTTTCACACACCCACATCGATCATGTTAGCATTCATCATGTTAATTTAGCATTTAAATCATGTTTTATCACACATCTTTCATCGGTTTCATCGATTCTCTTCAATAGAATCGATCAAAACAAGCTCATTATCCAAGGGATTGGGAAAGGGTCGCCATTCCACATCAATGTGACACCACTCCCCCAATAAGTTTCAATGGATTAAAATAGGTGTTTTTGAAGCTTTCATGATTTAACATGTTAGTTTTAATGGATTCTTAGTTTAGTTTATATTGGATGATCTTATTGAGACTGATATATAGTGGATTAAATATGTCTCGAATTCATATGGATCGGGTGTAGTTAACCTATACTATGTCATTGGTCACATTTTTGGGCTAGAAGGAGGGCCTGAACTAATCAATCTAACAAATTTCTCTTCAGATTTTTTTTCCTTGTGTTTGAAGATATGACGCTTTTGGAGGCTAACGGGTTTTGCAGATTTGGGGCAATAAAATTTGAAGTGAAGGAGCATATTACCATTTGAATATAATTGTAACAAGTGTTTTGGCACTTATGGGGCAATTATAACCAATTTATGATGCTTTTATTTCATGTTTTAGGACCAAACTAGATTTCTTTTTGGGATTTAAAATAAACGTTCAAATTGGTTAAAATTGAACCCTCACATCATTATGCTTGTTGGTTTAAAATTGAACAACACAACTTCCACACTTCAAATTGGTACTTAAAACGAACTCATTTTGCTATGATGGATTGAAATGAACATGTGTTTGACTTGCTTAAGTATGCTTGTTGTGCGTATCCAATCCCCTTGTGCTTCGTGCAATCTTGGGTGAAGAGAAACACACAAGTATACCTTTTCTTCTTGGAAGCACTTATCCTCTCCCCTTGCGCCTATTGGAAATCTTGGGTGACGAAAAACATTTTGTGCTTCAAACATGTGTTACCTTTAGAGAGTCTTCCTCCCAACTTGTGATAGGGAAAAACCCAAGCGGTGCTTTCATTTCAGTCTGCTATATAAATATTCAATTATGACTAAAATCATTGACCGGCTGGTTGTGGTTGTCCCATACCAACAAATGTATCCCTTAGTATCCTTGTGATGCGTTAAAACCCTTAGATATTTCTAAGGGTTGGGATGCCTCTTAATTGAGTGAATCACCATGTGTATGGAACTAGTTTATCTTGAATATGGTCATTGAAATCCTTATTTGTAGTGGCTAACCAAGTCCAATTTTGAAACATATTTTAATGTAGTGCATTGGAGTAGCACCATTCCAAGAAGTTTCTTACCATGTTTGGTTTTTCATTGAGGCAATAAAGAAAATGGGGAAGGGACTCCTTTGCTTGGCATGTCAAGATGTTACATTTCCTTGACATAGCCTATTTGTCCATTTCATCTTCATGGATTAATTATCTCTTCTGATGATGGTAAGCCTACTAAGAAATACGTACCCAATCTATCTAGAATTTTAAATTCTTTTGAGTCAGTTTAACACTTGCTTGGTTCCAAAACAATTACAAACAAACATCAACAAGTCTTTTCAAAATTTCAAACCCTTTGGTCTAAGTATGGATACCCTTTGAAAAAACCTTGATATTGATGCTTGTCCTAAGGATTTATTCTTAGAGACTTCTAAATATTTTAGTTTACATCTCAATCCATACTTCCCAAAGTTAACCTAGGTAAATATGCCCCTAACTTCATCCTTTTCACAAAATGAACTTTTTGGAATGGATGATGCTTTTGACATAGACATTTAGTTTGAAACTTAAGCAAGACAAAGTGTTTGTGGTAAAAGAAACTCATTTAAGCAAGATAAATTGACAAATTGAACCCCACATGACCATTTGGCGTCTGATCGCTCCGGTTGAACAACCAAACCTTACACCCGCTATCATTCAACCGAATTTTAAACTAATTAAGGGAGAAAAAATGGATCATAGTAGTTTGAGAAGCTTTACTTTTGAAACAAAGGAAACACCAATCCAGTGGAGAAATGCAACATACATCTTAGATGAATAAGAGGAACAAACCGATATGGTGGCCAGTCAACCCATATTACCACCTCCTATGTGGCAATAAATATCCTCTTTTCCATAATCTTGGGCTTCTCCAAATTTTCTCTCACAAAATCAAAATCCCTAAGAGAAGGTCTACATGCCATCACTTCAAACTTAGGCATCATAGTTAAAAAGCTACCAAGAGACACCTTGTGAATCTTTATCACAATAGGAACATTTTGGTAAGGAATTTTTATAGACACATTTCAATGAATGATCCAGACATGTATGCTCAATATGAACCCATCATTTAAGTCAACATTGGTCTTTTGGATTGAGTTACTTCTAGGGTCAAGCATCTTTCTCACTACCTTGGTCTTATAAAACAAAAGGTTCACTCTAGGTCAACATTGGGTCAAACATCTTCATCCATCCTTCATCATATTTTCATCCTTCACTTCAACTATCTTTGCAAAATTTTGAGCACACCAACACTTTTTGACTTAAGACATCTATCAACACAAACCCTAACTTAACTACTTCGTATGTGAAATGAATCCTTTTCCATGCACTTAGTTAATTTAGTTATCACTTTTTGACTAGTTTATCTTGAAGGTCACAAGTCTACCTTAAAGATTCACAAGTTCAATAAACATCCTTTATCCAAACATCAAACATCAAACCTATAAGTCAAAATTATTGTCCCAAAACATTTGCAAATATCACTCTCCACAACATTCACCTTTTTCACCTCCCATTATCACCATTGCTCCAAAATGACTTAGAGTGTCCCTTTTACCAATATTTGAGTCAACTAGAGAGTTTAAACATTACAAATCTCAACACAAGTCTCCTATAGGTAACCCAAAATTTATGGTAAAGACAAGATCACAACACAAGAGAATCATGGAGAAAACCAAAGTCACATTCACCTCAAGTGATCCCAATCCTCAAGAATTTGATCCAAGAAGTCAAGTTACCCCATAAAAACCCTCGTCTCCATCAGGGCCATATGAAATAGAGGATGTTACAAACAACCCATTTGGACTTACTAAGGAAGAAATCATGGAGTACAAATAAGAACATTAAGCCTTAGAAAATGTAGCTCCAACTTCCCCATCTTTTGTTGGATAATCATTGACACAAGGCTTGAATTCATCCACTATTCAAATGACTCCATCACTAGGGCTAAATCAAACACCCATTCCTAGTCTTGCAACTAGTCTTGCTAAGGATTTTGGTCATACTCTTCCATTCAAAAGAAACAAACTTGTGCGTACCCTCAACACCAATGATATTTGTTGAAGAATGTTTTCATGGATTCATGACTGTTAGTTGCCCAACATCCCACAAGGTAGTATAGGCCAAGTGTCTCACATAGACCAACAAGGGCATGCCAATACCCTTACACAAAGTCAACCCTTAATGCAAATAGGAACATATTTATCCAACCACTCCATTGGTTCATCTACACCACTGGTTTCACAAAACAAATCCATCATATCCATCGTTAGCTCGAATCAAAACAACCCCTTGGTCATGAACCCCATCAACCAAGGTAATACGTTCGCCACATCGCTAACACAAGGAAATCCCCAAGACATCGGTCAAGGGAACCTTTTCAATCAATGGAATCAAGGCCCTAATGTGTCATTAACATCGCAATACCTAATGGCACCATCATTGCCTTTCACCATGGTCCCCCTCATCATGCAAAATCAAATGGGACCTCAAACCTACATTCCTCCATCCCAATCCGCCATCTTGCAAGGAATGTTAAACCAAGGGAACCCCCAACCTCTCATCAACAACCCACAATCCACTGAAAACAAAAACACCCAAAACCCATCAAAAATGTCCCAAAAACCACTTGATCCTACATTGCAAGCACATGCCTTAGCTTTACAAAAAAAAAAGGTTTATCAACAAGCTAACCATTCACTGAAGTAAATTTTTCCTAAGTTTTCAATGTGCGAGTAATTAAACTATGTAACTAGCCATTGCAATATTTTATTTTATTTTTCTTTATTGAGAACAAATGAACAAAGATACCATAACAATATACAATAAGGATTCCATTTCAATATAATAATTTCACAAGTTACAATATTCCAACATTGTGGAAAAGTGCATACATAGCTCAATCGAGCTTTGATACAAATAGTTATAGATGGTCTAGGATCCTCCTTTCAAATCTTGGTCTTTTGTTGCCTGTTGAGGAGGAGAAGCATCACTCAAGTGCTTTTCTACCAACCATAGACTCATATATGGTGCCCCAAAGATATATCATTTGATAGATGGCCCTACCCTTTGATGAAGAGATTGGTAGAGTAACTAGGTAATGACAACCAACTGAGCTTAGTGTTGTGTCCTACATGAGTAGAACTTGTAAACCCACAATCTAGGACTAGCATGTAATAACTGGATCATGGTGAATTGATAGTGGAGTAGAGGCAATCACACTACTTTGGCCAAAGTGTTCTCACTCAATACTTCGAGTGAAGGTCATTATATTCATCACTTACACTACTCAAGCTCAATTTGACTTAAGGTCACTATAATCTACGCATAGGTATTTCCTCCAATGGGTAATCTTTAACACCAAAGATAGCCTATTACCATTCCTACAAACTTAGGATATATCTACTTTACAAAGTAAATGTACAAGATCCCTCCCTTAATGGACAAAAAATCCTACGAGTAATCCACTAGCTATCTTAGTTAAATCAAATAACTTAGCTATAAGTACCTTTAAGCTACCTTTGTTAATTCATATTTAGTATGTTAATACTATGACAAACAAAATCCTCCTATTATGGAGTAACTACAAGCACTTCCCAAAATAGTATAATAGCTTCTAATTCCTTTTCAAAGCAATACTATTTTCCCCTAAATGCGAGTATTCACAATAGACTAATTAAAGTAATCATGAAATAATCTTTCAAAAGCTAAGACAAATAATGGAAGCTTATCCTCATGCCTATTTTTGATTATCTAATTGATTGACTACAATTCAACTTTTCTAGAACAACAACTAGCTTAGCTTTGACCTCTCAAGCTATGCCACAAGAAACCTCTATATCTCAAGTTGATATTATACTTCACTCAATATGCTAATACTCTCACAAATACTCAAAGCTCTCTTTTAAAATTTAGTAGAATAATGTAGATAAGAAATGCAGAGCAAAAGTACATGAAATGTTGAGCACAATGCATCCCAAATGAGAGTTCAAATCCTCTATTTATATAATATTAAAGAGACTTCTCATCCTATAGAAAAGGCATGAGTATTGACAAAAAACTCCATGCATATATCAACTCACTCAACTTAGCTAAAAGGTGGTGCACAAATAAGAGTACAGTTAGCAAAATAAAGCTACAGGTTGACCTCAAAGATTGACAATAGGAAAATACTATTTCAAACTAGCACATAGTAAGAAGATGATATTCAAATTGCCTTCAAAATGCTCATCTACAACAAACATGACTCATAAGGTGGCACCAAAGGAAGCAAAAATATCCTACAAATTTGGTGCAACTTTACACTTGTTGAATAAGTCAATATGAAAAGTGCAACACTTAGCACATGTCGACTTGGTCTAAGATGAGTCGATTTATCTCATAAAATCATTTTGAATAGTTCATCGACCTTCTATAACTTATCTTGCATGCATTTATTTGTTGTTGATACTTACTCTATGATAAGGAATTTTTCAGTTTACCAACTCAAAGATATTTCCACACATGGCGTCGAAAAAATCTCAATCCTCATATCGACTTAATGGCTACAAGTTATATTGTAGATAACTCATCCTTAATACGTTGCCATCTTGTATAATGCTTTTCCTTTATATTCTGCCTACATATCTATCATATATTCAACCTTATATATATGTATGTATGTATATTCATATATATTCCTCTATGTACATGTATACGTATGTAGACATACATCGATACATTATTATGGGCATATTCATTTTCCAATCATATGTGTTTATTGATACACATACACATATGGATATATGTATATATTATATATATACACACCTTCGATTACATACCAAAGTCATACACAATTACTATTATATTGATAAGTGCCTATGTGTGATATATCTATATATACATATACATGTCATAAGGTCCATTTGATAGTTCCATGCGCATAAGCAACTCATGCATAAGTGTGCATAGGTATGTCTACCTATGTACCCTCACGTATGTATTCCTTCATGCATATGGTCTATCATTGACATGCATGTGTGTACATATACATATTCCATGTATGTTCTACTCATCAATATAAGCATAGTAATAAGGAAAGAAATTACAAGCTCAAACAGATAAAAATCACCCAATAATGTACTCAAAAGTAAACAAGACTCTAACTAATATAGACACATGAAACTAAGAATGACTTACCAACTTCCCACATAAATAACTTGACTCAACCATACTACTATGAGTGTGTGTAAGCTCAGATAGGTTACATTACTAGTTACCCGACCAGGATCTTCTCTTGAGTGATACTTCCCCTCCACCTGGAGGAATTGAACATATACCTGCATCCACTAGCATATTCCTAAGGTAGTTAGCTATTTAACAAAATAAGCATTACACATAATACATCTCCAAAGTTAGAATATTAATTCAATAACCATCCATTTCACATATATGCATTTCTTCATATATCATTAAATGAAATAACATTCATTCATAATTCATTTGATAACAAAGTGCAAGCACAATTTATTCATCTCCAGAATTCACATTACATTCACATTTACCCTACATAGTAATAGTAAATAGTAGTTATGCAATTGGGGTGTAACACTATATCAAAAGTACCATAGAGGATGAACACAACTAAATTGATGGAATTGAAGGCATAATTAGAAGAATTATTGTCTAAAGGATTAATGAGACCAAGTGTTTCACCCTAGGGAGCACCAGTGATATTTATCAAAAAGAAAGATGGTACACTATGCTTATGTATAGACTATCATTTACTTAACACAACAACAGTAAAGAATAAGTATCATTTTCCATGTATTGATGATCTCTTTGATTAGATGTGGGTTGTGGCTATGTTTTCAAAGATTGGCCTACGTTCTGGGTATCAACAACTAAGAATCATAGATGGAAATATTTTTAAGACAAATTTTAGAACTAGATACAAACATTACAAGTTCCTAGTCTTACCTTTTGGATTGACGAATGCACTAGCGACATTTATGAACCTAATGAACAATGTATTTAAAGAATACTTGGATAGGTTTGTGTTGGTATTCTTTGACGACGTCTTAATCTACTCCAAGAATGAGGAGGAACATCACAAGCATTTGGAGATGGTGTTACAATGATTGAGAGAACATAAGTTGTATGGGAAACTCTCAAAGTGTACCTTTTACCAAAAAGAGGTACAATATCTGGGTCATCTAGTCTTGACAAATGGAATTGCAATCAATCCTATGAAGATTAAAGCGGTATGAGAATGGTCGGTGCCCAAGAGTGTACTTGAATTCAAAATTTTTATGGGTTTGGATAGGTATTACTGTAAGTTTATAGAATTTTTTTCAAGGATAGCCTTTCCCATCACATCTTTGCAAAGGAAGGGTAAGAAGTTTGAGTGGACAGAGAAATGTTAAGTGGCATTTTATCTACTCAAAGATAAGTTAACGATGACTCTGATACTAAAGGTACCAGATCTAGATGGTAATTTTATTGCTATTATAGATGCATCGAGAGAAGGATTGGGTGGAGTGTTAATGCAAGAGGGGTGAGTCATAGCTTATGATTCAAGGAAGCTAAACCCCTATGAACAAAATTATTCTTTACATGATTTAGAGTTAGCAACAGTTGTTCATGCACTACAAATCTGGAGACACTATCTATTGGGAAAACCCTTTGAACTCAAGATTGATCACCATGGTCTCAAATATTTGCTTACCCAACCTAATATTAATGCAAGGTAGAGAAGACAGTTATAGTAATTTGAGACTATGATTTTACCATCAATTATATCAAGGGGAAAGAGAATCAGGGTTCTAGTGCTTTGAGTCATATGAGGCATATCTTCTCAATGGTAGCAATCCAAATTGACTTTAAGAGTCAAGTGTTACAAGAATCCAAGGGTGATGAGTTCTATGAACAAGTCAAGAAGGAACTCTTAGACAATCCACAAGATCGAATGCATGAAGGGTGTCACCTTGAATCTAATGGATTATTACAATTTCAAGGGAAAATTTATGTAACTAATTCTAGAGAATTGAGGAACTTGGTGTGGGAGGAAGTTCACAATGCACCGCATTCAGGACATCTTGGTGTCACCAAAACAAGGCTAATGTAAAGTTGTTATATTTATAGAAGGGTATGAAAGGGGATGCTGCAAGGTTTATAGCTAGTTGCTTGGAGTGCCAAAGGGTGAAGGCCAAGCATCATCAACTTGTAGGTCCTTTTTATCCACATGAAGTTCCAAAAATTAAGTGGAAAGTAATTAGCATGAACTTTGTGCAAGGACTACCTATGTTAAGGAATAAACACAATGCAATTCTAGTAGTGGTGGAAAAACTTACTAAGGTAGCTCACTTTATACTAGGAAATTTGACTGATGGAGCTCCTATAATATCTTAGAAGTTTGTTCAAGAGATAATTATATTGCAAGGGATTCTTGAGAAGATTATATCTGATAGGGATGCTCGTGTGACATCTAGATTTTGGAAAACCCTATTTTCTACACTTGGAACAAAATTGAATATAAGTTCTACTATCATCCAAAGATGGATGGAAAAACTACATGGGTAAATCAAGTGTTAGATGATCTACTAAGAATGCATTGCATGGATAAATAATATAAATGGGAAGATTAACTATCATTGGTTGAGTTTGCATATAATAACTCTTATCATTCTACAATCAAGATGGCTCCATTCAAAGCATTATATGGTAGGAAATGTCGAACTCCTATAAGCTAGGATAAGCCTTGGGCTAGAGATGCTATCCAAAATGGAGGAGGAAGTTGGAATTATTAAGCAGAGATTAGCAGAAGCTAATGATAGGAAAATAAGTTATGCTGATGCCAAATGGGTACCTAGAAGTTTCTCAGTAGGAGAAAAGGTTTTGTTAAGGGTCAAGCCTCATAGGATTTCTTTGCCACGAACTCTTGCCAGGGTGTACAATGTTTTTCATGTATCATATCTTAAGAAGTATGCCCCAGGTGATAACCATGTTATTGATTGGAATTCTTTACAAGTGTATGATCCATGGGTGGTAATAATCGAGCCTCTCAAGGTGCTCGGAACATGTAAGCTCCACTTACATAATAGAGAGGTTTTATAGTGGAAATTCCAATGGGACCAATATATAGAAGATTCTGCCACTTGGGAAGATTATGCTGAGATGGAGCAATTTCTACAAGTCTTGCAAGATTTTGAAATCTCCAAAAAACAATGATGTTTTGAAATGTGATGCTTTATGGATGATTAGTGTTTGATGTTTGATGTTATGTCCATGTCAATACTTAATAAATCATCGGGGATGATGATTCACAAGGGGGGGGAATATGTTACACTCCAATCTATATTAGCTATTTACTATTATCTTATTTGGTTAAATTGATTGAATGAATGAATGTGTTTTATGGATCTCTACATGAACGTGTTTTATTAATCTTTATATGAATATGTTTAATGAATCTTGAATGGAAATATGATGAATGAATGATTGATGCACTTTGATATTTTATAATTTTTCTAACTATGAGATGTATGTTGCATATGATTATGTTGTGTTTGGATAACTACGGTTATGATGTGCCAAGTTGCGTACAGGAATATGTTCAATCCTCCAGAAGAGAGGGGAAGTATCACTCGGGAGAAGAACTTGGTTTGGTAACCCTTAACAAGCATAACTAAGCAATCACACACTCACGTCCCAATTGGTCATAGAGAATCAAGTCAGTTTTTGGAAAAGGTAAGTAATATTTGTTGTGAATGTTGTGATTGAGAATTGTGATTAAGTCTTGATGTCTTGCACCAGTCTTTCCTTGTATGCTTATTGTGGTATCGATGAAATATATGCATAAGATGTATATATATGTATATGTGTATATGTCTACGGTAGACTCATAGACATGAGTGAATACATACATGAGTATATGTAGGTAGATGTACCTACACATGCTCATGAATGGATCACCCATATGCATGGAAATACCAAGTGGACTAAATTGACACATATATATATATATATGTCGATTGATGGGATTAAATGTATGAGTGTTTTATAAAGATGTTGAAATAAAATTACGTATATATGTTTATGTGGTATATATATTAATATATTTGTGTAATATTATAATAACACACACACACACACCTATATATATATATTTATATAATCATATATAAGTATATGTGTAATATTATTCCTTATATTTATATATTATATAAGTATGTTTGTTAATATATTTGGTAAACCTTATGAAATAAATCTATATACATTCCATAGTGTATATATGTATATATTCCAATATATATATATATATATATATATATGAGTATTGAATTTATTAATATAAACCATAAAGTGCATAAGATTTAACAAGATACCCGTTAACTCTTGAAATTACACCTTAGCTAAGCTACAAGATTTAACAAGATAAGCTACATGACTTAGCTTTCCAGAGAAAACATGGGAAGACCTCTAAAGTTGTGGGTTACTTGTAAACAGAGATCAACCTCCAAAGAAGGCCGGCTTCCTATCGGTTACCACCTAAAACTACTGATTCTTGAGGGGAAAAGGGAGAAAGATTGCATAAAATGAAAACTACCTCCTAAGGTGATACACCAAATTGAACTTGAACACAAATCTCAGATTGTAAAAACTTGTTTAAAATGATTGAAAATAAACTTGCACAACTCTTTTTTGTACATTTTAGCATAAGTATTTCATAATAAGGTCTTGATACTCATACTTCTAGAAGGAAGGAAACTTCACAACTATAAGTCATTAACAAAATTTGACATAGATTATGACCTGCATACACTAACTCTTGCATAAAGGTATTGAACATGAGACAAAACTATGAGGGAATAATAATACTTCACAAACAGTTTATCAAATCATTTGAATGCACACAATGAAGCAAGGAAAAAGAAGAAAAAACCTCCAAAATCATTGATAACCAAGGTTTTCTTTGTTATTTCATGTCCAAAATGAGTTACAAAACTCTATCTTCTTCCCCAAGGACTGTAAAAGTCACAATACAGGAAAAGCCACAAGTAAGAACTACTCAATAATGAGTTACAAATGAGAATATAACCATCCACTCCAAGTAGCTCCACTAAAAAGGGTTCTAGAAACCTCATTTTCGTAAGCCTCCAAAAAGCGCAAAATTTAGCATTCAAATCCTCATAAAAAAGGCTCGAAATAGGTGAAAAAGTCCAAACTGACTTTGTCAAACATGATGACTCTTCAAAACTCCCTCTAGAAACTCCAATTTTGCCTCAAAAGCAAATAAATGCTCCAATTTCTCCTCCAAGCCATAAATCAAGACTTATCCTCCATTCATCCATGACTTAGTCATATAGCACATGGTTCACTTTTCTAGCATTTAAAGGTGATGCTTTAAATTTAAGTAATTTATAAGATATTACTCAAATTTAAGCATTTACAATATGATTCTCCATGCATTTGGCTAAAACTCCTAATCAATAGGAATTGCTAAGTCGAGAATCATAGTAAAAATACATAAGTTATATTTGACATGTAACATGAGTCTTACTCCTTAATCAAAGGCTCAAAATAACATAATGTCACATAGCAAAGTGACAAAAATCTAAGGAAAAAGCCTAAGGAATAAGGAGGTCATGACAACATATTAATTGACATTGTTCAATTTAAAAGATAAGATAAAATATTCAATTCTATCAGCCATTTAACTTAGGGTTTCAACCCTAAAAAAAGGCAAAAAAGAAAAGAGCATTATCATTTTATGTTCGAAGCTTCACCAAGAAGCTGAAGTGCCGCCACTATGAGGGTTTCTTGAGTAGATTCATGGTGAATCTTGAAGATTACAGAGGCAATTCTGGCAGTTTTTTGCACAAAAACAATAGGTATAGGCTTGGGTTTTCTTTTATCAACAAGATTTTGCATATTTTGTAAGAAAATGCTTTCTCAAGCTTCATTTTTATATATGCATTTTTCAAGAATTCTTTGTATTTCCTCATTTATATGGTAGTGGCCATACCTTGCAGTTGATTTTCCACTTCTGGCCGCCATGGATCAAAGCTTCATTCTCCGGAAAAATACACAAGTTTTTATGAAATACAAAAATTGCTTTACAAGATTTCTTCCTTCAGGCACTCTTGGTTCTGCCATTTTGATTTTTCTTGTTTTGTTGAGCATCATTTATGATTAGTTGGAAAAGATTCCGTCTCTTTTCATTGTTTTGGCTTGCAGGCTATGAGCTTTCAATTTATTTCCTGAAACTTTTGATTCAATAAAGTTGGCATACTTTTGATTTGTTGAGAATCTTTATGTTAGCTTATTTTCCTTATGATATGTGAAACTATATATTTATCATTTATGTTGAATCTTTCATTACTCCAAATGTTACCACCCACTCTACACACAAAATAAACACCCAACTTCTTCATCTTGAAAATATACTTCCTCCAACAGATAACTTGCCATAACAACTTGTTTAGCAACGAACAGTGGTGTGCAGTCAACATTCACATATAAAACACGCTCAACAGATTGCAACAATGTTCAATTTCAATAAATTGGTATTCATTCCACTTTGTTGGTGTCTTGTCATTTGCTCTTAAATAGTCATTATGACTATGCATTCCCAAATTTCTTATAAGGATTCTAGCTGTGACCATGAGATGTTACATTATAGGGAGGTATCCTTATTAAAGATACTTGATACTGCATGGCTATCCCTATGCCTAGTCTTTGATCCATGTGAAAATTTTTGAGAAGTCATTTCCTTATATCCCCTGATGCTTGAGGGTTGGGACTCCCCTTGTGACTTTAAAAATGACTTACTTTGCTTTTATTCTTTTTGCGCTGCCATTTCCTGTGAGAAAAACAAACTTATAGGTGTAGTCCTTTCTCTTTATTAATGTCCTGAACTATTGGCACTAAGGTAATTGTCCTTTCATTGTGATCACAATCTCCTAGTCCTATTGTTGTTATTCAATAATTGTGACTAATTTTTTGTCTCATAATGTGCCTTTTGTATCTTATTATAGTCCCTGTGACTGGCTTTCTGAGAAGTATAACACAGTCAAAACACTATCAAGGTCACTTATCATGAATAATGTTTCTAATGATGATGGATTTCTCAGAAGACATCATACCACTAATCTTGATAATGATTATAGATGCTATTCTTGTTCTAATTGCTGCAACTATGACTCAACATGATTGGTCATTGTTCATTACTCATTATAACCACTATTATGATATAAGAGCATTATTGTTGCTCTTGGATAGAAGATTTTGCCACTTATCTTTAAACACTATTTTGGGCTTTATATTGTGTAAATCGCTTCATTGTAATGGCTGTCTTGTATGCTTTTATCATTGAATTAGTTGCTATGTTAAAATTTATGCTCCTTATAAGGACTATTTCCTTATAAACCTTTGAATGATCAGGATGACTTTATGATTCCTCGACTATTTTAATGAGTAAAAGCTTATCATAAATAACAAAGATGTTATTTTATGGTTGATGAATACCACTATTTTTAGTTTCATGACACTACAAGATTTTTTGCATTATGATTATGAATTAATCATGATTAATATCAAATTTTATTTATATGCAATTCCATATGCACTTCAAAAATTCATAAAGGTTGTACACAGATTAAAATAATGTAATCATTACTATGAGTTGGGATCAACCCTTGTGGGAGCCACATTTATCCCCACTCATATTTAATCTGATAGATGATTACACCTGTAACCTGTAGCTGCACATGAAGCAAACAAGTTAGAAAAAACATGTGCATTTCAGGTACATTTAATGATTTCACTACTTTTCTGGGACACTTGAAACGTACACAAAACTTATTTAATGCAAATCAGGATCAATCTATGCATGCATAGGTAGATGATCATGTATGGTATGTAACCTTTCATTTCTTAGAGCATTTCTCTAACACATTTCATTGACCATTGAAGGAAGCAGGTGTATCAAGGAGCTAGGAAAGTCAAGACAACTTAGGTAGTAACTAGACAAAAAGATACAACAAAACTAGTCATTCTTAGGCAATGACTGGTTACCCTCCCTACATGAATATTCATTTTATTCATTTACTTATTCATGTATATTTTTATTTTGATTTGTATTGAATAAGAAAGCAATAGTTAAACTCATGGCTTGTGTGAGTTAAATGAATATTTCTATTCAATAAAAAAACTTTTCAGAAGAAATTTGCAAAATCTTCTTATGTTTCATGCATCTGTATAAATGCGATGATTTATGTTTTTGTAATCTCTCAAGTTATTTCATTTGTATACATGAATGCAATGTAAGGGGAAAATCAAATGTACCATTTTCTTTCTTCTTTCTATCAATGAGCTCTACCTAATTGAGCCATATGTGAAAATATGGTAACAATACCATGGGGTGCATGAAGCTTAAAGATCAACTTTAAGTGGTAGTTAATCCAACAAATAAAGTAAAACATGACACAGTTCAAAGGATCTTTCCAAGAGAAATTACAGCACACAGAAAGTGTTGCAACTAAGGGCTGCAAAGAGAGATTACTATTGATCTACAACATTATATCATAGATTGATATTTGATTGATATGATACAAATGAACAAGATGCCTGATTATATAAGAAAAAAAGAAAACCTAAGATGCATGAGATGTTGCCATGTGTCATGATGTGACAACATGTGAACCCTATCTAGGAAATTATTAAATGTTGAGATAAGTTATAGAAGGACAACTCATCTTCTAGAAGGAATCTTATCCATACAAACAAGGAAGGGGACATTACCCCATTATTAAATGATTTATTAAAGTGCAACCTAGGACTAAATGATGTATGACCTAAGTTAACTTATGCTAGTGTAATAATTAATTAATTAAACTAACACCCCCCATAAGTTCAAATTAGGGAGGATAATGCAATGATTATGCAGAGATGATGATGATGATGGGTCCTAGCTACGAGGCCATGTTAGGTACCCATTTACATGAAAAGATGCAGAAAATCTTCCACAACCGGAGAAAAGGGGAAAACCCAGTGGGAACAAAACCCCTCTCCAAAAAAGGAGATGAAAAAGAAAAAATGTGAGATAGGATGGGAAGGATGGAGAACTCCTAAATACCCCCAAGTACACCATCCATCACATGGATACAATACATTAGCCCCCCCATAGGGAGGAAATAGAGAGACTATATAGCCCCACCAAAAGATGTGATCACCTACAAAAATGGTAAGTGTCTGAAGATAAAACATGATCCAATGTCAACAAACAACTTGTCTCCCTTTCAGAAGAAACAAAACCAACTGAAAGTGTAGAGATGTTTCCCATTCCAGATAGGAATTAAAGGAAGGAAGGATGAATGTGGATGTCGATGATGTCTCTGAACTCTGCTCAAATGTCTCCTTGATTGAAGATGAAAATGCCACAATCAATGAAGAGGGTGACAAACCAGGATGATGTGGAAATTGATGCTGAACAATATCCAAAGACAGTGATGTAATGAATATGATGGAGAATTGATAGCCCCCCCTGAATGAAGTGTCTTCAAAACCATTGAAAGAAGTTTGAAACCAATCCAACTGTAGATGCTGAAGAAACCTCAAATCCTGAATGGAATGATAGGGAAAAAGTCTCAGATATGAAATCTCTGAAGAGAAACCATGTGCATCCAAGATAGTCTCTGGATTCCCAATCAAGGTTGAGACAAAGGGATGAGGAAACTCAAGAAAACTCTCCAAGGCAGAATCTGAATAGAGGAGTGATATCCCCTCAAGAATGTCCTCCAAACCTATAGAAGTAGCCAAGTCAGTGATACCTGAAAAAAAGCCATCCTATGATGAAGGTGTCTTGATGAGTGATGATGGTGGAAGCCTCAATCAATGACTCTAGACAAGGAATCACTTAATGTGAAGGGATACCAATAGTATCTAATGGAGAAGAAGCACTTGAAGGAACCTTGTCAACCTCTTTGGAAGATTCAAGGCAATCAACTTCTTGCACAACAATATCATCATGGGGTACTTGATTTGAAGAATGACATTCTGAATCATGACCATCAGGGAAGGGTGGAGTGTCTGATCCTCCATATATCTCCCAAAGCTTAGTCCAAAGGATGTGAGGACAATCGCAATGATCAATAGTACTCAGAACATCACAATCAACTTGCATAGAAATGATCTCCAAAATTGTGTATCTGCTGCAACTCCAAGCAAGTTCATGAATACCTTCACTTGGATGAGGAACTATACCATACATGAGGCAATAGATCAAGTGATTGGAGATGGTGTGCGATCCCATCCTGCTATTGTTGATAGTTTCCCTTATGCAACATAGTCAGAGAAGAAGTATATGCAAGCCCCATAATGAACTTTCTCCACAAAAATCAAAGACACTAACCTTCAATAGAAAATAAAGACTTCCAAGGATGATGTGCAATTGAAGTGATGTTACCTGGATCAAGAAATATTTTCCCAAGCTTCAAGATATCCAAGTTATTGAAAAAATGCACCAAAATGAAAAAAACAATGCAAGATTAACTATAGTTGAAACTGATCAAGGGGTCTGGACTGATTAAAAAATATCTGAAAATACTTCTTGATGCTGCTGGAATCACCAAAATTTGATGAATGGTTGCGAAGTTACGAGCCTTTGAGTCCAAATTAGGGTTTTGTCTTCATTTGGCTATAGAATTTTTTGCAAGAAAAAATTTACAGAACTGATGTACCACTGGAAAGTGCTCAAAATTACCTTTCTAACGATATCTCGTTTGCTAATTTTTAATACCCTAGTGAAAAGTTATAATAAAATGAAAAAAATGCCTAGATGAGACACTCTGTAGGCTAACTAGGAGCAAAAGATTAGCCCCTCTAGGCTAGCACTTGGTCATTGATGTGACTGTGATGCGTGCTTAGCAAAAAAAAGGGCCCCCAGATAGGAAGGCAGCAGGGTTGGGCTGTTGGGCGGAGCTGCTCACATGTTAGACCCCTCGGTTGTTGATAGGACTGAGCTCTCAGCTAGCAAGGGCTTCAATCTTCATGGGTGCCGATGACAACCAACCAGCAATACAAGACCCAATGAAAGAGAGGGGTCGGCGATGGTGTAGATTGGCCAGCGATGCAAACAATGGTCAGCAAGAGGGAAGGCACTGGAAGATACGGTCAACAACAGAGAGAGGACCCCAACGGGAGGGTGAGTCCTAGTCATCGGACCAAACGGACGGTGGGAGAAGCCAGCGAACGGTATAGGCAGATTCAATGAATGACGTAGACGGTGGATGTGACACATGCATGGCCTAATAAGGATCTCTATGGGCTCTGCAAAAATAAAATCCCCTGTACAATGTACCTCCCTATAAATGCAACCGACTAAAGAATATGTCTACAGAAAATATTTTAACTGAGCCAACAAAATTTTTGAATAATGCCAAAATGGAAATTCAAAAATGCCAACTTATATAAAATATATACCGATAGAAATGTATTTATGCTGCAGAAAATAATATGAGCCTGATGATTTAAAAACTCAAACCCCACATAAAAAATTATCTGTAGAAAATAAATCGATGGATTTAACAAATAAAATCCAAAGTTGATGTCAACTGGATATTAAAAGGAGGTTGATCAAATTTATTTTTTCTGCAAACTTTAGAAATTTTCCACAATTTATATTTTTTTCCAAACTAAAGATATAACAGCCCAAATTTTTCTGAATATGAAAAAGGCCTGCGACTAAAAAAATTTTGCCTCAGAGGACAACTGACTGGGATGATTTTTTTACTGCAAATTGTATGGATAGTACAGTTGATTTTGCAAACCCAAATGCCTCTGATGGATCCCGGGTTGATGTATCCGATTTTGATTATTGGATAGGTGATCCTAGGGTTTCGAGGCCTTTTAAAGACAATGGCGAGCTCATATCTGACTTAATCTGCTTCAGAAATTAGCTTGGTCCTCGGGTGGAGTCAAGTAGCCTTAAATGGAAACCTTCAGCCTGCAAGAATCTCTCCAGCCCAGCTTTCTTGATCCTGTGATGAACTCTCAATGGAATGGGTCTTATACCATGTTAGAATTCAACATGCTCTGATATCATGTTGAAATGATGGATGTTGAATCATCCAATGAAGCTGCGCACACTTCAAAGGATCTTGCCAAGAGAAATTACACCACATAGAAAGTGTTACATCTAAGGGCTGCAAAGAGAGATTACTATTGATCTACAACATTAGATCATAGATTGATATTTGATTGATATGATACAAATGAACAAGATGCCTGATTATATAGGAAAAAAAGAAAACCTAAGATGCATGAGATGTTTCCATGTGTCATGATGTGACAACATGTGAACCCTATCTAGGAAATTATTAAATGTTGAGATAAGTTCTAGAAGGACAACTCATCTTCTAGAAGGAATCTTATCCCTACAAACAAGGAAGGGGACATTACCCCATTATTAAATGATTTATTAAAATGCAACCTAGGACTAAATGATGTATGACCTAAGTTAACTTATGCTAGTGTAATAATTAATTAATTACACTAACAGGAAACATATTGTAATGGAATTTGAATTAGGAAACCTATTTTGAGTTTGTTGTCCTAAATATCAAGTCGACTCAACTTTGAACTGACATGTGTTGCAAACCTGTGAGTGAGTAGTTACATGATGAAGAAAGGTGGCATAAATACTTGTTTGTAGCCTTCAATTGCTCACAAATTAGTATAAAAAGAGGTGCCCATTCTACCAAATGTGAGACTTATCTTTCTAATTATCTTGATGTTGTTTTGTTGTAGTTGAGAGCATGTGAGTTGAGAGTTATTTTGGCATTTTTTTTATTGTGAGATTTAGAGAAAAGTTAGGGGAAGATATTCAAGTGAATATTGGAGGAGGTGTTAATCGATCTTGAGGATTCATACTTGGAAGGAGTTTAATCAATTGGAGCTTATGCATGCATGCTAATTTCTATACCTTTTCCTTTATATTGGAAATGATAAATTAGTTTATTTACTATGTTGGGAAAAGTGTGTTTTTAATATGTTGTGGAGTTTGTTTGAGATTGTTTCATGGTTATGCAATATGTTGTAGAACCTATCTTTTTTATTATGTATTTATATACCCTATATATGGGAGTTTATTTGAGTGCAATGCATTTATACTATGAGTAGTTATCTTCACTAAATGTAGGAAGTCTATTCTAGATGTATGTAGCATTATGCAAGATGTTTCTTAAATCACTTTGGTAGTATAGTCATATTGTTATGGAATGTTATGTGGGTTATTCCTGGAATTGGTTAGATCCGTGGGAAATGGGGTAACCTAGATATAAAGTATAATGGCTATCATAAACCAAATCAAGCTAGGAAGGTGGGTGAACATGTGATGTCTACTCTAAGTTAAGGGTAATGGAAACTTTGGCTAAAGTAGTGTAAGTAGCCACTGTTTACATTGTTGATCTCATTGTGATTCAGGATTACATACTAGGCATGTGATGTTCATACGTGTAAGTTGTAACCACTGTATGTTAGTCTAGAAACATATAGGACACAAAACCAAGCTCAAAATAGGTTATTGTTATGAGGTTTCCAAACCATGCTCTTAGTCGAAGGGTAGGGCCATATTACTAGTTAGGTAGATGTGTGGAGGATCGTCATAAGTGCGAGGTTGGTAGTAAAGCGCTTGAGTGATGCTTCTCCTCTTCAGTTGGTGGCCAAGATTTGAGGGGGAATCCCTGGACCATTGTAATTTATACTTGTTGTTAGCTTGTTTAAGCTATGTATGTAATTTTTTATCAATCTCTATTGAAATTGAAAATATGTAATGTGATATGGAAATTATTTATCATCATTATTTGAATCATTGAAAGGAATTATTTTGGTATGAAATGGGAAAGTTTGAAATGTGTTCCAAATGTGCATTTATTATTCAAAAGAAAAGAAATTTTTATTGCTCTTATAGGTTAGATGCATAAACTATTCACTTGTGGGTAAAGCAGAGGAAAAAATATTGTGTAGAAGAACGACATGTTATGGTTGTCAACACCCAAAAAGGGAAAATATCAATTATCAAGAATTCTTCGTAGGTCCCTATTCATTGACAATATTTCTAATATGGTGGTACTTCTAAATAGGTTAATTAGGAATGAAGCCTCATATAATTTTGAAAGGTGGATGTACCTATTTATTACCATCATATGTGTAGGAAATCAATTCATTGATTGGGGAGGTATCATAAGTGACAACTTGCATAATCAAATAACTCAATTTGAGAAAAATCAATACTTTTACATGTCCTATTACCTCATGTATGCTATTCCAAGCATGAATATTTGGTGATGGCTCAATAATAATGGGATATTTGATAATACAATCCAAATCTATGATTTTTATTATTAGTTGAAACTAGAGAAAAGTTACAATTTTTGTAGGGTTAATGATGCTTTCACTATGTTGAAAGTGAAAGAACTCCAAGGGATTGTTGGACTTATAACTTCTCTAGAGGAAACAATATTAATCAAACAATATGGGGGCTAATTTATCCAGTTTCCAAGGTTTACATATATACAAATTGGGCGGTTTGATGAATATCCTTATATGTTGCCAAGATACGCACGGATTAGAAATTGGTTATAATTGAAGTACGCAGGAAAATTGACCAAATCAATAAAGCATGTAGAGATATAAGGAATTTATTGTCATTCATTTTCTTATAGGCCTTGGTTACTATAAATACAAGTCTTCTTCAGATGCTTAGAACATTGATAGAACAATTGCCAAACTAACTATGGGTGTTTATAAGATGAGATTCCCTTTTGATGGCAAATGGTATGTTAGAGACAATTTACACCTTGGTGTAGGCTATTGTCATTTTCTAGAAATTGAGGACTTTTGAGAAGATTGTGAGGATGATTTTGAGGTTAGGAGCAGGGATTGGATGAGGATTACTATTGAGAAGATCATAGAGTTTTGGATAGGATGGGATGTGATTGGCATATAAGATGGGGGATCTAATTTAATTGATCCTATTTATTTTGAGAAGATTCAGGTGTTACCCTTACCACCTATCAATTGGACAAGTCTAAAGTTGACAAAATTGCGTGAGAGGACAACCCACATCATCAGGAGATTAGAAGAATGGTTGAGGAAGAAGATACTTGAAGCCACAACAATGAGGCCAAGGAATAAAGACAATTCTTCAAGGAAAATAAGCGACACTCAGGAATGCTCTTCATCTTCAATCATTTCATGGGCTTATGTTTCAATTCCTAGTTCTTAGAATAATGTTCAAGGTAGTGGTGAGGATGAGGATCCGAATAAGAGAGGTAATCTTGAAAATTCATGTGAAAGTGATCAAAAGATAAAAATAAAGAGGAATCCTCATGTTGAATTGTTAACCATTATCCCATCCAAAGAGAATACATCATCTTCCAAGTTTTGGTAGGAGATGGATGCCACGTATATTGTAAATATTTTCAAAATTAAACAAGTGGTGGTATGAGTAATAATGCTTTATCTTCTTAGCTGCTAACTAGAATGTACCTAGAAGATACCATTCCCCAATAAGTCTTGTATCATCATGCCTTATGATCCATTCTTAATAGGGTTAAGAATGGATTTACAATAGTAGATCAAAGAATTAAAAGTTTTTGGTGATTCTAAAATTGTCTTAAAGCATCTAGTTAGACAATATAAGGAGGCCCATAATAATTTTAGTTGCTATGATATCACAAGCCATTTCATACTAATGGGCCATTCTAAAATGGTATAGCCATTGTATAGCCATTCTTAACCTTGTTATGAGAGCTTCATACTCAGCGATGTTGTTGGTACATGAAAAAGCTAGCCAATATGACTTAGGTATGCAAACACCTTGAGGGGTGATAAAGAGAGTTCCAACTCTTAAACAATATTGAGTATGAGAGTTGTAAGACCCCTTCCTTCATAAAACACTTATAACTCCTCATGTTTAAATGTTGATGGATTATAAGAGCCATCAAAATATAGTTTCCATTGGCTTATGGGAGTAATGGTGAATATTGCTTCATTTGGGAAATATGATACAAGAGGATTTTCATCATATATCAGTGCTTCTGCAAGTTGATCTACTATTACTTTTCCTTTGATTACTATTCTATCCATGTATTCTATGTCAAATTCACCGATAATTATAACCCATTTTGAGGTAGGAGCATCCAGTGGTGTAAGGGCAATCCTGCATCACCAAAAAATATGTTTTCCTTTATGTTTCCTTTGGTTATATTTTGTAGATTTTTTTGCATTTATGGATACCCTTTTCATCGAATAAGAGTTCCCAACTTTCAGAATTGCATTTCTGCTTTTTTTTGCTCAATTTCTATTTTTAGCAATTTTGAATTTGAAGGCATGAGGAGGCAAAATTTTATGGGAAGCTTCAGGATAGAAAAATAAGCACTTGGGTGAAAGAATTAGGTCAAGATCATTCCCAGTTTGAAAGTTATTCAAGTTTCAGTTTTTGCTTTTTGCCCTAAAAGATCTTCTGAGTCCAGTTTGAGGCAGTAAACAGTCTCGTACGAGCCCATAAATTTCCAAAACAAAAAAAAATAGTTCTTAGTGCGTTCTTCACTCTGATACCTTTCCAATGGTTCAAACAATTCATCAAACGAAGTCCTGGATCAAAAGTTATGGCTCCCAGAAGTTGGTGCATTTTCAAAATGTGCTAATTTTCGAGTGTGGTTTTAAAATTTAAATTTAAAATTGTAATTTTTGGCACCAAACCACCAAAACTCATAATTCAAATGTTTTTTTGGCTCCAAGACTGAAAAGGATCTATTTATGGGTGGGGCTTTTTGATTTTTTGGGGAAAAGATCGCATACTACGAAAAGGGGAATTTTTGTAGTTTCTGTAACTTGCATGTATTGCAGAACTCAAGGATTGGAGATCCTTTGCATGTAAGATTTTCATATTCAAAATAATAATATTCTTTGGTTGTGTGTGTGATTTTCTGTGTCTTGAGTTAGCACCCTCCTCACATTTATCCATTCAGCCTATGAGAGTTGCCTCAGACAATAGATATTTGAGTGGATTCACTTTTGAAAGGAGCTTGAATTGATGATTGAGCATATAATATTGTAGTTTTTGAGAAGCAAAAACTATTGCTAAATAATCTATCTCGATACTTGTGTAGTTAAGTTCATAGCCAAGTAGGGTTTGACTGATATAGTAGACTTCTCTTTATTTTTCTAAATCATCATGTGTTGTGCAAGAAGAGCTTCTAATGTTTCCATAGTCGCCGAGATATATAGAATCAAAGGCTTATCTTGAATTGGTAGCATTAATATAGGTGGCGATGCAAGATAATCCTTTATTTATTGAAAGGCTTGTTGGAATTTTTCATACCATTTAAATGTTGCATACTTATGAAGGAGATGTGTGATTGGGTAACATTTGTTTGCTAACTATGTTATGAACCTCTGAATAGATTGCAGTTTGCCTATAGACTACATAGTTTCTTAATATTTTTTGGTGGAGGCATATCAATGATTGTCATGACTTTGGAAGGGTCAACTTTGATCCCTCTTCGAGATAATATGTATCCCAAAAGTTTTTCGGAAGTGACTCCAAAGACACATTTCTTTGGATTTATCCTTGATATTTTAGAGCCTATCAAATATTTTATCTAGCACATCTAGGTGATTTTTTCTTATTACTAATTTAGCCAAAATATCATCCACATAATCTTCCATGATGGTGTGGAACATGTCATGGAAAATTATTGTCATAGTTGTTTGTTAGGTTTCTCTTGTGTTCTTGAGACTAAATGACATCACGTTCCAACAATAGGTACCCCATGGGCATGTGAATGTTGTCTTGTGTTGATCTTCTTGTGCTATCCTAATTTGGTTATACTTAGAAAATCCATCCATGAGGGATAACAACTCATGCCCTATTATAAGATCCACTATAATGTTGATATTTAATGAGAATTCATCTTTAGGATACACTTTTTTTTAAGGTCTCTAAATTTTTTCTATATCCGGATGCCCCTAGTGGGTTTGGAAACTGGTATCAAATTGGAAACCAACTCAGGATAGTCAATGGGTCTGATAAAGCTAACATCCAACAATTTATGTAGCTCAAATTTTACAAGTAGTGCTATCTAAGGATACATCTTTTGTAGCTTCTCTTTGATTGGTTTTGCATCTAGATACACTACTAGATGATGATGCACCAATGATGTGTTTAACCCAAGAATATCTACATAAGACCAGGTAAAATTTATATTTCATTCCCCCAAGAATATTGCAAATTTTTTTGTTCCTTGGGATCTAAATATTTTGCATGAAATGTTATTTGAGGGTTGTCGAATGTCACAACATTAATTTGTTGTGCTTCTTCCACAAGTACTACTAATGTTTCTTGATATTTAGTGATAATGAGGAGATAAAATCCTTCATCCTTGAGTGCCTCAGAGAGGTATTCACCATTGACACATCCTTTATTTTGATTTTTTAATCCAAAAGTATCACATTGTGATTTTTGCTAGGGGATCTATTTTTTATTTTTAAATTTCAATTTTACAACTAAACGATTCAAGTCTTCCCCCATAGTATGCTTTTACATTCTATGTCAAAAATTTCTTTATAACCTCTTGAAGGTATTTCGTATCTGAGTCCCATGAACTCAACAATAGCTTCATCATTTTCAAATATGTGCAAAATTGACACTTGTTGGTCCCAATCGATAAGTTGAGGGTAAACAACTTGGAGGCCATTATCTTAAGTAGGGGAGGTGAATAATAGGGTTGTGATGGTATAGATGGACACATTTTTCAATAGATTAGTAATAAACATAGGATATTCATTGATGGTGTCATTACTAAGTGGATTAACCATAGGATAAATCACAACTTCCTCACTAAAGATACCTTTGACATTAGGAGTAACATTGTCTTGTGATCCATACCCAAGACCTTGATATTCTCATCACTTTTCCAAAATAATAGGTTCTCAGATGCCTTGTTGATGTAGACCAAGACCACCATAGCCTATAAATTCCATGTTCTTTATCATTTGGAATCTTTTACTGCTTTGATCAATATGAAGAGGAGCTTATTCTTGTTCATCTTGATACAACCATTTAGAAAATTCTTCTTCATCTACAACCTCTTTATTGAGTTCACTACTTAAAAAATACTATGGGTTCAAACTTGATAGTGGTAGAGGTTTTGTCAATATTATTCAATTTCTAATGCATCTACATAGAATGATCCTTTGAGATTGTAGTCACCGCAACCATTGTATCGTACCTAGACCTTGATTTGGGGTATTAGTTGATGAGATTTAGATGACGAGGCTAGTGTATATGGATCAACATAGGAAGTGGAATGTGAAGCTACATAATTGTTGGGACTTTGGAGTAACTTATGGTATTTATCCTCCAAGTTTTTGAAATAATGAAAGGGTTTGGGATCACCATAAATGGTAGCTTCAGTCTCATTATACAAAAAATTTAGGTAAGTGGATGGGACGACCTATATGGCATGTATCCATGGGAATCCTAGGAGAATGCCAGCTAGGGTAGATCAAGGTCCAATACTTGACATGTAGTTTTAGCAATTGTAGGACCAACTTGGATAGGTAATATTAGAGTTGGACCTTTGATTCTCTTTCATTATCACCATAGACTTTGATAGTGATTCCCTTTTATCTCTCAATAACCTCTTCAGAGTATCCCATATGTCACAAAAGTTGCAAGGTGAAGATATTTAATCCTGCACCACCATCTATCAAAATTCTCTTTATTTTATGCTTATTAACAAAAACTTTGAGATGGAGAGCATTATTGTGATAAGTATGAGTAGGAAGATATTTTTTGGTAAATATGAGGCAGTGAGTGGATGCAATGTGCCCTATCATGGCTTGGAATTGTTTCATATCTATATTAGTGGATACAAAGGATTGTAGGAGAGCCTTATATAAGACTTCCTTGTGTGCAGGGGAAATTCTCAAAAGCTCTAGGATAGAAATTTGTGCTAGAGTATTTTTATGGTGATCAATTAGACTATAATCAATTAGGTGCACCTTAGTTATACCTTTGGATTATAGAGGAGCTCCTTGAATAGTAACTTTCCCTCATGTGCGGTGACTTTGCACTTAGGATTTCTACCATGGATGGTGATAATAGAAATTTGGTTATTTAAACTTTGAGTGTGTCTTATGACATTATCATAGGAATGGCCCACTTTGTTATATTCTTTTGTCTTACCAACATCATTTGCCTTACCATGATCGGGAATCAAATCCTTGTATATCCCTAGATTGTTATTTCCAAATTTTCTATGGAGTTGGTCAATACCTACTTCCCCTCCGTCAATGAGTCTTAAATTATGTTTTAAGTATCATGCAACTAGATGTCTTATGTTACTTTTTTCTATAGTATTAAAAATAATCATTGTCATTATACCATGATGGTTTGAATTGTGGTTCATCATAATGTCTTAATTATGGAAGCTTTACGAGGTTTGATTGAATCGATTTGTTTAAGACCATTTCAATAGGTTTCCCTAAGGGAGTGTATTTGCATCGAGTTGTATTATTTGGTCTTGGTGGTTGTCCTCTTGGAGGATTTATATTTTGAACATTTTGTTGTATATTTGGTTGGGGTTGTGGGTTTTGGATAAGTTTTGCATCTTCAACACCATCATTTGTAACATTCTTATTTTTATCCCATAGGCATGGTTTGTCATTAGAGCTCAAAGGTTGGTCCTTATTGTCTTTGTATATTTTGACTAGCCATTTAGCAATGAGAGACCTTTTGATTGTTAGACCTTTTTTTATGAGTTTTTCAAATGTATTGGCACATTGTATGCATAGGTGAAAACTAGTTTCTATGTTGAGATTTTGAACAAAAAATTCCACAACTTGTTTATCTAGAATGGGCCATTTACATTTACTAGATTTATGTCTCCATATTTGTTGAAAGGATGCAAATGTTTCTCCTTGGTTTTGTTTTTTGATGTACAAGTCGTTCATAGTAACCTCATGTTTTATATTTTAGGAGAAATAAGATACAAATTTGTCAATAAGTTCTTGAAATGTCTTGATACCTATGGGTAAATGAGAGAACTATTCAATTGCTCGTCCACCTAAGCTTCATGGAAAGAAGTGCATTAGATATGCATCATTATATGAAACTTCTAATCAAGCTACATATAATTCCCTTATATGTTCATGTGGGTTGCCACATCCTTTGTATTTATCAAACTTTGGCATCTCAAAATTATGAGGAAAAGGTGTCAATGTTATGTTCTATTCGAATAGATAAGGAAATAGGTATTCAAGAGCATATGAATTATTTGTATGTCTCAATTGCATGTCGTTGATTTTATGATTTAAGTTCTGAATTTATGAAGAAAAGTCATTAGGAGGGTTGTTTGGTGTTTGGTTGAGTGGAATGTATGTGTCATGTTGGGTATGGATGATGAGTTATAATGCATTTTTATTTGATGGGATATTGTGAAGGTTGTCATATATGTTGTACGATGGGTTTTTCAATGGGTTATATTGATATTGTGGTGGGATTAGTTGTTGTGGAGTTTGTTGTTGCAGAATTTTTTGTTGTTGAATTTGTTTTTTTTTTTAGGATGGCGGATGTATTGTCGTTGATGGTGGATGTATTGTTGTTGGAGAATTGTTGTTGATGTTGGATGGATTGTTGTTGTTGAGGGGTTTATTGTTGAAAGGTGTGTTGTTGAGGGGTTTGTTATTGAGGATGGGAGATATGTTGTTGTTGAGGATTTTATTGTTTTTGAGGATTTTTTTGTTGTGAGAGATATGAGATGTTATAATTTCTTGCTATATCTAATGTGGAATCTTATCTTGTGGTTGTAAGCAAGGAATTTTATGAGTTGGGAAGGTAATTTGAGATATTGGGGTTGTTAGTGGGGTTTTTAATGTTCTATATTTGCGTAGTCTTTGGAATGTTAGGATGTACGTGAGGTGGACAAGTTGGTGTTGTGAATAGATTGTTTGAATAGTTCGTCATGTTGGTATTTGGGGGGTTTAGAATGTTTGGATTTGATTTAGACATGTGTGTTGAGAATGGTGGGATGTCTGTGTTTGGGGGAATTGAGTTTATTTGATTACTTACTAGTTGATTGTGGTATAAAGGATTAATTTATTGTTTAGAAAAGGGTAACAAATCCATGTTAAAGGGTGTGATAATAGGTTGAATTGGTGTATTTTGCATGGGAGGTGGTGGTATTTTTTCAATGGCAATATGCACTATAGGCACATTCTCGTGGATAGGTACACTAGATGTTATGGAATTTGTAAGGGCCTGTTCCCTAAGTGTGGTAACATCATAGTTTGAGGGTAATTTAGCACCACCTTGTGCAATTTTGAGAAAATACAAGTTAGGTTCTATAGCTAATAAGGCATCAACTGCTCTAGCCATGTAGATGGACCTTGTTGCATCTCTAGGAGTTGTACATTATTGAATTCAATAAATCCCTCTTGTTCATTCATGATGTCTTCTATAATGATCATCAGTTATTGTTGTTTTTGTTGGGGGATTTGATACTCTTGAGGGTTAAACACATTGCTAGAAATTCCAAGGGTTATTTCAGAAGTACTTATAGGTGTCATGGCACTCAAACTACTTGGTTTGGATTCCATTATTTGTTTGTGTTGAGATCTTGTTATAGGCATAAATTTTTTGATGACCTTATAAGATGTGAATTTTGATAGTGTATTGTGGATGAATTTTTTGCTTCAAGTTGGACTTGGGAAAATACATACTAAGTAGATTTTGGACGAAATATTGAGGTTGATGTTTGTTGGATTGGTGTAGGATATGAAACCTCTAAAAGAAAAAGTTTGAGTAGATCTCATTTTTTATTGATGTTGAGGATGATCCTTGCTTGTCCTAGACTAGTGAGTCCAAGAAAAGTAAGATGATAACGAGTTTATAAATTTAGGAGTAGAATATGAATACTAAGCAAGATTTCTCACAAATATTGATGTTATTGAACAATTTACTGGAAAATAATTGTTTTCCAAGTAAAAGGATAAATATAGGATAAGAGATCTAAAGAGATTTATGTCTAATATTGGTGGCTGGTGGATGAGTTGTTTGTTGTTGTTGATAAGGTTGTTGTTAGGTCCAAAACTAAAAGATGTGTTTCTAAAAGCCCAAGATGAAAGAATGTTATGAGATGTACAATGATATTTGATTTTTTGTTTTTAGATGTTTGATTATTGCTACAGGTCTATTTATCACAAGCCTCTAGTCTTATAATGAATGACTGTTGAATTTTGGAATTTAGAATTTTAGGTAATTTTATTTTACAGTCAAAAGCATCACTTGCAAAAATTTCACTTTAACTCATCAAAAGTGTGGCATTGACCCTATCAAAAGTGACTATCTATGGCAAAGGAATCATGATTTTGCAAAAGCGCTACTCTGTGTCAGTCAAAAGTGAATTTTTAAAACAAAAGTATCTCTGTGCAAAAAAATAGGGTTTTAAGACTAACATAGAGCAAGTTTGTGGATCAAAAGTGTCGAGTTGAAAATTAGACATGTTGATATGATTTTTCAAAAGCGTTGAGTTGCAGTAAAAAATATGGTAGAATTGCAAAAGCATCATTGTGACAAATCAGAAGCATCACTGTGACATAGAGGCAAGATTTTATAAGTAAACCTAAAATCTATCTAGGGTTTTGGACTTATTTGACTATTTTAAGGATTGATTTTGATTGGTTTGATTTGACAAGAGATAACACACAATGAAGAATAGCATATAGGACTGGTGTAGACACCTAAAATATGATCTTACCCAACCACACCTAATTTTAGCCTATTCCTAATTCTTTAATTAAATAAATATTTATTATTTATTTAATTATTATCCCTTATCCTCATCCCTTAATTAAATAAATGTTTATTGTTTATTTCATTATTATCCCTTAATCTAATCCCTTTTTTTTAGACTGCAGGAATCAGGTAGCACGACCCCCTATAAACTGCAATGCGCCTGGTAAATTTTTTAATGTGACCGACGTCGCTGGCGCAACATGCCCTCCAATACCATGGGGGTGGGGGAGACTAGACCTCGTGACCAACCTCCTGCAATAGGAAATATTTAGCCAACTGAGTTAGGGCCCCAACCCCTCTTAATATAATCCCTTCATTGAATAAATATTTATCATTTATTTAATTAATATTCCCATCCTTATCCTAATCCTTTAATTAAATAAATATTTATTATTTATTTAATTATTGTCCCTTATCCTAATCCCTTAATTAAACAAATATTTATCATTTATTTATTTAATTAATATCCATTTCCATTATCCTTTAATTAAATAAAAATTTACTATTTATTTAATTATCGTCCCATCATGATCTCATTATTTAATTTCCTTTTATCCTCTTTACTTGTCCATCTAATTTTAGCCCTCCATATTGTTCACATAGATCACAATCTATAAATTTTTAACTCCTTGCCTAAATTCATTGAACCTAGAAACCTAGCCAAAAGTCATACTAACTTTTAATCTTATCCACTCATCTCATTTAACCTCTTAATCTTAGCCATTTCTACTATCTTTAAATCTTATCCACTTATCTCATTTAACCTCTTAATCCTAGGCATTTCCATAAGGATTTTTGTCCTTATCCCTACCCTAAACCTAGATCCTATCTATCATTTGACACTTGTCATGTGATTGCATCCTTAATCTAAACCCTAATCCTTTTTCAATCTCATCCATCCATCATCAATTATTTCTAGCCATTGATTTTTCCTCTTCAAGACTCTATATCAAGAAGCTCTTATCCTTAATTTTCATCCATCTCTTGAGCTATCATACTTACATGTTCTCATTTTGAGCTTTTATCTTGCAATAATCATTAAATCATATCAAGGTTATACTAGAGTATTAAGCAATCCACATATCAATATCAAAGAGCAAATCAAATGGAGTAAGGGTGCATTCCCTTTCCACTCATCAAGGAGAGGAGCAAAGATTCTAGGTGAAGGTATTGTGCTTTTGTGTTGCTTTTATCTTCCTTTGTTTTTCTTCAATATTTCTAACATCTTCATTTTGGCATGCCTAGTGGGACCCACATCCCTATCTATAACATTCAATTGAGTTTTCTTGAGTTTTTAGGTTATAGGTTATAGTGACACTTTTGAACCCATAATGATGCCTTTAACACGTAGATTGACGCGTTTCAAACCTAAAATGATGCTTCTAAATGAAAATTGGCACTTTTGATTTCTCTATTTTATAGAGTGACACATTTGATGTAGAGTGATGCTTTTATTTTGTAGAGTGATACATTTGATGCAGAGTGACACATTTGATGCAGAGTGATGCTTTTGGTTTGCAGAGTGTCACATTTGATGCAAATTGACACATTTGAGGCATAGTGATGCTTTCGATTTGTAGAGTGACACATTTTATGTAGAGTGAAACACTTGATCCATAGTGACACATTTGACAACATAGTGACACACTTGAAAGGTATATCGATACTTTTAAAAGTTACAATGACACATTTAATTTTAGAGTGACACATTGATTTAGTTTATTGAATTTGTTAACCATAACATTTTCTTGATTTATTTTTGGAACTAACACATATATGTAGCTATGGATTTAATGGATAGAAGACAAAATCATCAAACTACTAACATCTTTCTTGTAGATTTATTGGTCCAAGGATTTATTTTCTACTAATCTAGGCACATTTATTTTCTTAAGGTTAATGCACATTATTTTCCATCTTTGGAAGTGTGTGTAGATGTATTCTCTCTCCTTTCACTTAGTGTGATCTTAGAGATTAGAAATTTCACATATATTTATTTATTTTATGTTATAAGTGTTATCCCAAGGATTGCTAGCTTGTGTGTATGCTCTCCCCTTATGCTTCATGCAATCTTAGGTGATTTATCTTTCCTATTAGAAGGCATGCTTGGGGATTTGATCACCTCAAGGTAGACCTCAACCACAATTTTTAGTGGG
Source organism: Sequoia sempervirens (assembly GCA_007258455.2). Classification (NCBI taxonomy): domain Eukaryota; kingdom Viridiplantae; phylum Streptophyta; class Pinopsida; order Cupressales; family Cupressaceae; genus Sequoia; species Sequoia sempervirens. Next base: position 43,325,683 of record VDFB02000363.1, read on the forward strand.
GTATAGAAAGGGGGGTGAAATAAATTTTTACCCCAAGGTATGGATAATATCGTTTGATCCAAGTCATGTGACCCTTAGTCTGTCGAGTCACATTTGGTGAGGAAAAAAGGAGAGACCCTCCTAATCTCATGCATTATAGATGGCCTCACTATTCATTGATTCCACTAAGAACCTTGCTTTTATAATCCCTTAAGACCTTTCAATTGTTAGCTTAGTGTGGTGCAAGGTATAGTATCATGTTCAAAGTTACTCACCATGTACTTTTTCTTATTCAACTGACACATACTCCATGGTAGGTCCTTGTCCTTCCAAGGTAAGGGGTGTAGAGGTGGTACATGACCTTTGCGTACCCTAGTTACCCATTCATTTGAATGTATTACGCTTTGATGGGTGGGCCTACACTAGGTTAAAAAACCTACTTGACTAAATATAGGTTGTGCTATTGTGATTGGAATGTTTGCATTGTGTAAAAACAATGCATTCAATAAACATACATTACTGAAAATTATCCTTATCACCTTGATATTTAATTTAGCCATTGTGTCTTCTTATTGTATTATCTCTCACCAAAATTTACCTTGAGATATCTATTTACAACATTAACCTTTGTAGCTTTAGGGTCAACCTAAGAGACACCACCTTAACCATAATTTTACCTAAGATCATTATCCAATATCCAAGCATCCATCATCTTCCTCTCATATAATCATTTTCATCCATTATCATACCATAGTCATCCCGACCATCATCCTTAGACCTTGGTTTTATCACATATCATTATATTTTCATCATCATTGTCATCACCATTCCCTTTACCATTAAGACTCTTTATATTTCATCTAATCCCACCCTTATCACCCTTGATCCAATCATATCATCCAACCATAATCCATATCCTATCCTATCAATATCAATCTTATCAAGAGTCTTTCTAGATCCTAATTTTTGATATCAAATCCCCATCAAAGCCTTACTTAGGTGATCATCCAAGCATAAGTAAGCATATCCAAGCCTTGCCTAAGTGATGATCCAATCTTAGGTAAGAAAATCATTTTTATCCAAGCCTTGCTTAAGTGATTATCCAAACTTGAGTGAGAAAATCCTAGCCTTTCCTAGGTGATTATCCAAGTCTAGTGTAAGAAAATCTCCATTATTATCAACCAAGGATCTAGTTAGCTTAAGACTCTATTGGTCTTGTAGAATCATTTCATTATTATCCCCTTCCTATCCATTCTATTATTATCCTTTTGCATCTTCACCCCCTTTTTCCTCCATTCTATCATTGTCCCCTTCCCATTCATTGCATCATTTCATCATCCCTAGCATATCAAATCCAAGGTCTACCCAATCAACCCTAATCATCCTCCTCTCTTATCATCATTCCTAGGTATCTCTTTGGATTCCTATCACAAAGTCCCAAGTAAAAAAGAAAAATATGGCTTCTCAAGAGTTCCTCTCATCATCTCATGATATACCTTTTGAGGAGATAGTTTATCAAATACCCATAGAGAATCCATTAGCATATTACATCATACATGATCATGATTCAAGTGACCAAGAACTCCAAACATCATTAGAGGAATTTTCCAAAGATACCCAAGCCATGAACTTAATGCATAGATATATCATGAAGCACCACGACCAATATATCCTTATGCTTGAAAATAAAGGAGCCAAAATACCCCATAACTTTTACACATTCCAAATCATCCAACAACCTCCTTTACACCCCCACCTTCCATTCATCACAATCCTACATATCTTCCATCTTCCTCTAATCCTCATAATTCTACATACCTTCTATTTTCTTCTAATCCTCATGAATTTTCATCTCTCCCATCTTCCTCTAACATCCCTATGTCATCTCAACTCATCAACCCTACATTATATTTACACATCAAAATCCCCTCTCATACCCAAAAAAAATCATCACATATCCCTCAACCACTACATTCCATCCCTTCTCCTCATGTCTCAATATGCATCTTTCCTAGAAAATCATATCCCCTTAAAACATCTAATCCCATATCATCCTCTTACCGATATCTCCAATCTTCCAATCCCATCTCATCTACCCATTAACATCTCCAATATTTCAACCCCATCTCATCCTCCTACCAATATCTTCAATCTTCCAATCCCATCTCATCTACACATAAACATCCCTAATCTTCCAATCCCCCTTCTTCCTCTTACCAATACCAACACACATCATCCTCTCAATCTCCCATATCCAATTTTCAAGCATCTCATTTCACATGTAATTTGGCCCAAGATGTGCAACAAATAAAGGAGAGCCTTAAATGGATTCAACTAGGACATAAAATAAATCTTATAATTTTGAAGATCTATGTCCTTATACTTTTGACAATACCATCACCATGATCCCTGTCCCCCAACACTTTAAAATGCCTAAATTTCAAAAATACAAGGGGAAGAGAGATCATACAAAAAACTTGATAGAGTTTTACATTGCATTCCAAGAGGTCTCCTATCTTGATGCTTAGCTCTTAAGGATCTTCCCTAGAAGCTTGGGTGGTCAAGCCCTTGATTACTTCACTCACCTTCCTCATGGGAGAATCACAACCTTTTCGAAGCTAGCCAATAAATTTGTCACTCATTCTTCTTACAACAGAAAATTATATCACCATGATAAATATTTGCACTACCAAACAAAATATCAATGAATCCTTTGCCTCATTTTTATAACAATGGAGACATCTTGCTAGTCACTTTGTGTGGCCTACACCTAAAAAATAAATTGTTGCTATCTTTATTGAGAACTTAAACACTGAATTGGGCTTCCATCTACACATGCAATGTGCACACTCCTTAGATGAGATTATAGAAAAATGAGTAGCCATAGAAATATCCCTTATATCCAAAGGCTTGGTCAAGATATACAAAGAGGGTAAAGACAATAATCATCAATATAGTTACAAATCCTATTTTTGGAATAAAAAAAAAACATGGTCAATGATGGTGTGATTGATTCAAAACATATTCAAAATATCCAAATACCTCCACCATCATCATCTTACAACAATCTAGCTCCTCAACAACATGTGGTTATCCATAAAGGTCAATCTAAAATACACACTAGATGTGAGTATACCCCCTTGGGTGAACCAATCAAAACCATCCTCCAAAAGATCATCCAAGCCAACATGATCCAATTGCCACCCGTTAAACCCATTTGTCTTAATGTTCCTAAAACCTCTTGGTACAAAGAACATGAATTTTGTAACTACCATAAGGTTCATGGACATAAAACCTCCTCATGCATGAAACTAAAAAATTTCATCCAAGATCTTATTGATCAAGGAGACATGTCTATCAAAGGCCATACATCCCCTAATGAAAACTTGGGTATATACAAGAAACCTTTTCCTCAACATAATGAGGGTAGAACTGTAGCATCATAGAACATAGTACCTTATACGTATAATAATACTATCTCATTTGATTTCATTATTGGCCACATTGAACAAAGTCCTTCCCAAGTAGCCACCATAACTATCAAAGCATCTAATTGTGTTGTTACTACTTTACACACAGTCAAATCACTATTCAAGGAAATTCATCCTCCTCTCAACCTACATATCAATAGAGCATATTCAATCACTTGAACAAAATTCTAACACAAATCTCTATCCTTGAGCTACTTAAAACATCTCCCATTCATAAGGACCTTCTTAAGAAATCCCTCAATGAAACTTGTGTCCCTAATGACATTGATCTTGTTTAGTTTCAAGACATGATAGGACACTTTTCATCCCCATAATTCCTCAGCTTGTCCACTAAATAAATTCCTTCCATTGACCCCTCTCATAATCACCCACTTCATATTCAAGCTCACATCCATAAAACTATAATCAAATTTTTCCTAGTTAATGGTGGATCAAGACTTAATCTTTGCAACCTAAGTCTAATAAAGAAACTCAAATATTCTAATGATGTTGTCAATCCCCAAAATAAAATTACCATCAAAGAATATGATGATGATGAGCATGAATCTAAAGGCTCTATCAAGCTATCCATCCAAGTTGAACCCACAATAGTTGAAACCGCTTGCCAAATATTAGACCTTGATCTCCCTATAATAGCCTCCTTGGTCACCCATGGATCCATGCCATGCAAGCTATCCATCCACATTCCATCAATGCATAAGTTTCCCCACAATGGAACTAAAGTGACTATACATGTTCATCCAAATCCATTCCAATATTGCAAATTCTTACAACAAAGTCATGGCATTTCACAACATTTTCCTACCAAAACCGCTTCACCATCTTCATCTTCATATATTGATCCTTCATCTCTATCCTCTTCCTGCATTCCCTCAGAGATCAAGGTTAAGATCAAATACTTGGGGATTTGTGACTATGTGTTACATGCCTTCCATATCGAGTCTACACCACCATCCACTTCATCCCAATCTTTTGATGTCCATGATTGAATTCTATGTTTGATTGTGATCTTTATGATAATCCACTCTGTGATCATGATTCTATTGAGGATATCCAAGACCATCCCCTTCCATCTCCTGATCCTCTTCCTTCCACTCCATCTCATGAGATACTAACCCTCAATGCTACCTCTACTAAGCCTTCTTTCCAACTCATTAATGACGTGAAATCCTCCTTTGACATTAATCACTTTGAAAAGGATAGGCATGAAGAATCCATTGAATTCATCAATAATATCTTCCATGAATCACATATTATTACCATCTCAACCAACACATATAATTAATCCACTTTCATCCACCTCGTAGACTTTAATCAACAAGAGGTATCCACAAAGAATAATGCTATCAATCAAAAGTTAAAAATCAAAAATATTTTATCAAAAGGAGATCAAAATTCAAAAGAAAGAAAGAAAAGAATAGAAAATTCCTTCATTCAAAATCAAAAGAAAAATATATTGGTTAAATAAAAAATCAAAGTTAAAAACAAAAGAAATAAAATATTAATCTCCTATCATGCCCCTTCATCTCAAATAACTGGGTGCATCTATCCAAAAAAAATCATGAAATGAGCTTATTGATCCCAATTTTTCAACCTTATCATCTTCATGCAATCCATACACTCTACCACATCCAACCATATCCATATATTCATCATATCATTCTATACCCTTTGGCGATGTCTCTCAATGGACCTTTTATGGCAACCCCTTCACATGCTTTAATTTAATGGTTGTGCAAACTCCTTTTTGAGTGAACCATGACTTACCATGTAGTACACACATTAGTGATCATGTCTTAGCTCCCTCCATCATCCATATCATACCATTTATATCCACCTATCACACTTCATCATCTATTCTTTAAAAATAATCCACCATGATCATAGCATCAACAAGTCTCATTTATCAAAAAACAATCTAAAAAAATTAAAAAATCCAAAAAAATTAAAAAAATTAAAAATTAAAAAAAAATAGTAACTTGAGAAATAATCCGTCTAAAGGTGAAAACCACTTCAGTGGCACCTTGGATAAGTACCATGATGAAAACCTAGAAACATGCACCATGTGTAGTAGTCTCTTATCCACCTTTTCCTACTGTACCACCTTATCCATTATCACTCCTATCTATATCATAATAAACTATCACCCATCTCCATCCATCCATCCATCCATCCATAATAAACCTATAATGAACTTTCCTCGATCCTTGATCACATGTCATCCCTTATCCATCCATTATCACCCACCCTTCCTCATCCTTTCCCATGCATTAGATGCAAACATTACATCGCCATTATGTCTAGGATTTGACTTGTATATCCTTAGATTCCTCTCATGTTGGCCTCCAAGTATCATTCATTTGGAGTCCCATCTTCACCCATAATAAATCCACCATCAACCCATCATCCCATACTATCATATCCATCCCATCTCAAACATAATAAAAACATCATTATCCTTTCATCCCATCTAAAACATCAAAAAAACAAAAAAAACAAAATATTGAGATCACAAGACTTGACATTCAATCCATCAAAACATTGCAACCAAGACATCAATCCTTAATCGAAATCCATTCATGATTTTTTCTATTGAACACTAATAAGTCATCCTATCCTTTTTCCTATCGATCAATTCCATAATCACCATATCATATCAAAATATTTCTTAGGTAATTATCCAAGCCTAATCGCAAGTAAATAATCTTTATCAAAGTCTTGCTTAGATGATTATCCAAGGTTGATTTTGAGAAAATCAAATAAAAATCATCATCATCAACATCTATTTGATCTTTGGAAAGATATATGTTGGTTGCATGACATGTTTGCAATGATTCTTTTTTATTTATTTATCTTTTAATCATTTATCTTGTAACCCATCATTACACCTATTTACAACCACCTTGATCTATCTATATCTTGGTGTGTCACAACTAGTGTATAATGGGACATCATTTTCATCTTGTATGTCATTCTTGTCATTGTTTGAGTGTCACGTCCATGCAAAGGCTACCTTGTCACCTTGGTTCATCATACATTGGTACATAATTTCCTTTTCTATATCAAATATTAGGGTTTCTTAATACATACTAGCATAATCTATCCATCATTGTCAAATTCCCCTTCCTTTTCATCACTTTTCATCAAATTCCCCTTCCTTTTTATCTCCTTCATCCTCTTTCATATTCCAATTCATCTACTTCTTGATCATAATCCCTCATTAATCCCCTCCATTTCAAGATCACACCCATGTTCTTCTAACCCGCATGTCCTCTTGAGGGGGCATCAGGTATCACCTCCATCTTCATCCTATCCACTATGTTTTAAACTTCTTTTTTACAATGCTACTTCACGATGCCATATCAAGGAGGGGAAAAATGTAGACACCTAAAATATGATATTACCTAACCACACCTAATTTTAGCATGTTCCTAATCCTTTAATTAAATAAATATTTATTATTTATCTAATTATTATCCCTTATCGAATTTAAGATGGCTGCCAACGGTCGGATCGTTTTGGAGCCGGCTAGGGCTTTGCCCGTCCAGAGTGCCCTAGGAAGGGAGTTGCAGAGGACGTCTGGGGAGTGCTTAGAAAATGGCGTTGATGTTATAGACTTAGCAAAATGATACTCCTCAGTGAATGTAGGGCTCTCACCAATAACACACAATGGAGAACTCATTGTGGTCAAGGAAGGCCTAGAAAAAACTGCTCTGGTCATTGATGTGAGGAATAGAGCTAGTACATATAAGGTGTGTAAGAAGCTAAGGCTAGAAGATCATAGCTCTAGGCTCGATAAGGAGGGTAAACATCCAAAAAGAGGAATCGGTGATGGGAAAAGGACGTATCCTGCCTCACAGCCTGCCTCAAATACAATCACCTTGGAGCTAGATGGGGAGCTAGAGGGAGAAGCAATCCACAATGAAAAGGTTTTCTCTGGGCTGGGTTTAATCAGGAGATTTAGGGGCTTCTGACCATGCCTGCCTGCTCTACACCAGTGGATCTCTAACAACTGGAAACCTCTGCTGGATGGGTATGTTTAGATCTACCCCATGGCCAAGGGTTTCTTTATTGTTGTTTTTGAAAAAGAACAGGATAGGAATAAAATCGTCTATGAGTATTAGTGGGGATGGGAAGAGAAGCATGTTTTGTTGTTAAAGCCTTGGCATCCGGCCTTCAACCCAGCAACTGACGTTTTTGAGATGGTTCCCCTTTAGGTGAGGCTTCCTAACTTCCCCCTTCAGTTCTGGTTCAATGGTTGCTTGGAGGCCATAGGGAACTCAATAGGAACCTTCATAATGGTGGATGAAGGCTCTTCTAATCTTTTGCATTCTACATATGCCCGGATATTGGTCAAAATGAACATCTCCAAGGTTCCCCCGAAGGAGATTTGCTTAAAAATCACAAAGGGTTGTTGGGTACAGCCCTTGGACTATGAAGGGGTTCCTTTTAGATGTAGAAAATTTCATCAAAGGGGGCACTTGGCAGCAGAATGTGCGAAACTCAGAAGTAAAAGCACAGCTTCATGGTGGAAGGATGCATCCACCTAGCACTATTTAGTGGAGAAGCATGAGTTGCAGCAAGGGAGTACTCAGCTAAAAGGCACTGTGGAGAAGAGCAGAGCTTCAGAGGAACTGTTGCAAGCGGAAAGACAACTTTTGCAGGAGAAAATTTGTGTGGAGCAGTCACAGTTTTTGATGGAGCCGTCACAGTTTTTGATGGAGCCCAATCAAGAACATCTTTTAGATGCAAACAATGCTAATATGGCTCCCAGTATTAGTGTCAATGATTTGGCTGCCAAGAATAGGGCTACCACCCCAGATTGTAAGGAAAAGAAAGGTGTTATGAGATCCTAGAAGAAAGATGTGGGAAAAGGGAAGGCTGATAACTAGTTTAAGCAAGGTAGCAGGGGAGAGGGAGAAGGGAGGGATCTTTAGAATTCAACTCCTCATAAGAACGATGTGGAAAGGTGGATGGCTAATGATCAACATCTGCAAGAAAGTAGTGGAATTGGCGGATTGAGGAGTCCCCTGGATTTTCCCTTGGATTGGTAGAAAGAGGCTGAAGGGGTCGAGGACGGATGGCATTCGGTTGTGGGAAAGAAATCAAAGAAGGAGAGGAGGAAATCCTTTGCAATGGTCCTACATCTCAGACTAAAGGTCATCCAAAGAAAGTCTCAAAGGGCTAACTTGTGAATGGGTGCCTTTGATTGCTGATTTTAGGCTGGGTAGTTTGTTTGTCTAATCTTTATCTTTATTTGGAATGGAATTGTGGGTTTGGGGTTTGATCCTTAGATCTATCTTAAGAATTGAGTGGAGTTGATAGGGATTGTATGGAATTTTTTTCTGGCCTTATTATGTAACCTCTTTTATCTTTATTCTAATACAATTAAACCTATTACCGATCAAAAAAAAATTATTATCCCTTATCCTAATCCCTTAATTAAAGAAATATTTATTATTTATTTAATTATTATCCCTTGTTCTAGAATCCCTTAATTAAATTAATATTTATCATTTATTTAATTAATATTTCCATAATTATCCTAATCCTTTAATTAAATAAATACTATTATTTATTTAATTATTATTCCTTATCCTAATCTCTTAATTAAATAAATATTTATCATTTATTTAATTAATAACCATTGCCATATCCCTTAATTAAATAAATATTTACTATTCATTTAATTATTATCCCATCATGATCCTATTATTTAATTTTCTTTTATCCTCTTTCTTTGTCCATCTAATCCTAGCCCTCCATCTTGATCACACATATCACAATTTATAACCAACTCCTTGCCCGGATTCATTGAACCTAGACACCTAGCCAAAACTAAAACTAATTTTTAATCTTATCCACTCATCTCATTTAACCTCTTAATCTTAGCCATTACCACTAACTTTAAATCTTAACCACTCATCTCATTTAACCTCTTAATCCTAGCCATTTCCATAAGGATTTTTGTCCTTATCTCTACCCTAAACCTAGATCCTATCTATCATTTGACACTTGTCATGTGATTGCATCCTTGATATAAGCCCTAATCCTTTTTCAATATCATCTATCCATCATCAATCATTTCTAGCCATTGATTTTTCCTCTTCAGGACTTCATGTTTAGAGGCTCTCATCCTTCATTTTCATCCATCTCCTAAGTTATCATACTTACATGTTGTCATTTTGAGATTTTATCTTACAATCATCATACAATCATGTCAAGGTTATACTACAATATTAAGCAATCCATATATCAAGATCAAAGAGAAAATCAAATGGAGTGAGGGTGCATTCCATTTCCACTCATCAAGGAGAGGAGCAAAGATTCTAGGTGAAGGTATTGTGCTTTTGTATTGCTTTTATCTTCCTATTGTTTATCTTCAATATTTTATAACCTTCTTCAATTGACTCCAAGGTAATAAGGATGATTTTGTGAGCCTTCTTCAACAAGATCATGCTATTTGGTATCACTGACCACGTATTGAATAATGAAAACAATTCAAAAAACACAACTTAACTAGTAATATAGTTATATTGAATTAGTAGAGGCCCACCCAGTGAAGCATAATACCTTAAAATGAATGGATAACTAGGGTATGATAAGGTCATGTACCACCTTACCACCCCTTTCCTTAGAAGGACTAGGTCCAACAAGGAATTATGTCATTGCAACAAGAAAAGAGTATGTGGTGAGTAATTTTAGGCACACTATTGTACCTTTCACCCTATTGTACCAATGACTAATGGTATTAAAGGCTTCTAAAAACAAGATTTGTAGTTTTTATGAATAGTGGAATCATTTAAGGATGCTCAATTTTAGGGGATCTCCCCTCTCCTCCTCACCTATACACGTCTTGGTAGATCGAGGATCACAAGGCTTGTCTTAAAGGGCACTGGTAACACCTTGGGGTATACATTTTATTCTCCCCCTTTATATACCCCACCAATAAATGTGGTTGAGGTCATCCTTGAGGTGATGAGATCCCCAAGCAAGCCTCCTATTGAATTAAATGGAATATGATGTTTCTAATTCCCAAGATTGTTCTTAGTAGTCATGAGAGGGAAGAGCATACATAGAAAATCAAATCCTCAGATAAAAAAACAAAATGCAAATAATAAGGTATTTCTAATCTCCAAGTTCACACTAGGCGTAAGGAGAGAGCATATGTACCTTTAGTGTAGAAAAAAGTAACCCATTTTCACACTTAATTTGGGAATGAATAATTAATGATAAAATTAACCTAATTGTACCTTATTTAGGGTGTTGTAAAGTGTATCCTAAAACTTTCACACTAATCTAGGGCTTTATTAATTAATTGGGCTTATTTATGCCTTAATTGGTCCTATTTTGCATCCACAAGCCTTATTAATTGCATTTGATTTGGGTCATGTGTTCCAAATCTAGTGATATATGACTCATATGCCACCTTGGGTGTATGAGTCCCTCCTAGGTCTTGGGACTTGATTTCAAGTTTCACATTAAATAGGACTTGTCTTGGAGTTTGTGTCCCAACTTTGAGCCACTGGAACTCATACGCTAGCTTGGGCATATGAGTCCCACTCTAATCAGGATCCATTTTAAATTCAATTCTTGGTGGTATTTTATCCTCCTAGATTTGATGTTGGCTTGTAGCGTTATAATTTTGGGAAATTTAGCATAAAAAGGTATAAATACAAGGTTATTTCACATAATTTCATCTTGGATCTTCATAAGCAATCAAGAGCACTTTCACAAGAGTTCACAAGAGCATTTTAGAGTATTCAAGAACATTTCTAAAGCATTCAAGGGTATATTTGTGGAAGATTATTACAACAATTCAAGATCCATCATCATGTTAAAGGCGTGAGGCATCAAGCATGTTGTTGAGCTAGTGTTGTGATGTAGCACTCAAGATCCAAATCAAGCATTGTTCCACATCTAATCCAAGATCAAGATCTACATTCTACATGGCCACTTCATGTTAGATTGTTGATTTACATTTCAAGACATCATTCAAGGTATCATTGTTCATGTTTCATGTTTCATATTCATGTTTCATTGTTTCATCATAAGGTTTAATTACCTAACTGGGGTTTGACCAAGGCAAACCCCTATTTCCTAACAATCAACAAGTTTTTTTCTCTCTCTCTACATGTATGATTACAGATCTAGGTGTTTTGGAGCTTGAAGATCATTTGAAGACTAAATTACAAGATTGAGGAAAGTTGTCAAGTTGTTACAAGGTTGTCATCTTCACAGAAAGTCACCTGCAGGCTTGAATTCAAGCTTTCAGACCCAAAGATATGGCAGGAGAGAAGCGCTACAACACTTTTTCTAGTTTTCAAGAGATCCAGATCATTCGCTTAGAGATTCCAATTCCTACATAGAAACCCTAGTTTGAGACTAAATCACCCAGTCTAGTGTATGAGTCCCAGTGAGCATCAAATAACATAATTTCAAGGCTTTGGAACTTTTTTCTACTATATCTTTCTTCTTGATACCTTTATGTTCATTCTTAGTTGAACATTATTCTGATTTTTAGTTTCATTTCCTAGGTCATTTAGTTATACTTGCATGTTACATTTAATATCTTTCTTTCTAAGCCTTTGCTTAGTGGTGAAACTCCCCTTTTAGTCTTTAATCACACCCCTAGGACACCTTATTACAGATCTCTTTCCCCCATTTCCATCCCTAGATTGAGATCTCTAAGGTTTCCTTGAATGAAACTTGAAGGAAATTGGTGGAGGAACCCTAATCCCCCTTTAGTTCTATCTCCCAAAACATAGAGTGCCAATTTTTTACGTTTCAGTACCTAAGGACTTACCAAACACGGCTTAAAAAAGTTCTTTATTAAAACCCAAATTCAAATGTGTGGTTCATTTTAAAGAAGTTGAAAGCATAAAGAAAACCCTGCAAGAAGATTTGTTAGTAGTTTCAATATTTCTGGTCATCTTTCAACATATGCCAAGGCTACATAGATGTGTTAGTCTCAAAAGATCAAGCACACATTAGGGTTAGGGTAAAAGAAAATTTCAAAAAGATAAAATCAGATGTACTACTATAAAAGTCAAAAGTGTTGTAAAAGAAATCAAAAGGCTCGATATACCTCAAAAACGCCAATTTAACTATTTAGAAGTGACAATCACTTCAAACACATCAAGTCACATCATACACGCTGCTATAACTATAAAAAACATTGTTGTAACCTAAAAATAGAAAATAATGAAAGACCAATTTATCAGAAGCATCAAAATTCCTCAAAAGTGTCACTATAATTATCAATAGCCTCGAGTTTTGTCAAAAGCGTCACTGTAAAAGGATCAAAAGCGTCAATCTGCTTCAAACAAGTCATTGTAACCTATAACTCAAAAAAAACTATAAATGATGGTAAATTCAAGAAGTGGGTCCCACTGGGCATGCCAAAATGTATAGCGAGAATAATGTGAAATTATTAAAAAGATAGATTATAGAAATTAGGGGTTAAAAACCATCAAACACCTAGAATTAAGAGATCAATTAAACCCATTAACCAATGAAGTTGAATGCATTGAATCAAATGAATAAAACATAAATCAAGAACACAATTCTAATCAAGATCGAATTACTCAAAGAAACATGCAAACCTAGTAGTACTCCATTATTAAATTATGATAATTTGGTATACATGTGGATTGCTCAATTGTGCATAACCCATGTTGTAGAATCTTTGTTGATGAGGATCTTGACTCACAAATAATGCTCAAATGTTCAAAATGATGAAGAGATAATGAATGCTCAAGCTCATGAATATTGTGAATGATTTTTAATGGAGGAAAGCCTTATTTTATAGAATTCATGAAGGTTTGATCAACGGTGGAGATTGGAGGATGACGATCAATAAATGAGATTAGATCAAGAGATCAATGGTGGAGATTGAGTGAGCTTCATTTAACTAAAAATATTTCCTCATTTCAAGGGAATTAGCTTAGGATATTTATGGAGGGAAGATATTTTAAAAAGAGAATATTCCATTTTTGAAAATAGAATGCCACGTACAAGTTGGAGAAAAATTAGTTAATTAAATAATTAAGAAATTATTTAATTGTGAGGTGAGAGGAAATTGAGATTTTTAATTAAGGTGAATTAGAGAAAAATTATGAATTTTAATGAATTAATCAAATAATATTAATTACTTAATTAATAGAGGAAAATTATTTAATTAAAATTGATGAATTAGGAGATAACGAGGAAAATGATGTAAAATGATAAATTAGGAATGTGTGATGCGTTTAGACAATTTGAGGTGTCTATAGAGACCAAGTTTCAATTCTCTCCAAGGTCATCTTAGCACTAGGGCATGATATAGTGATATTCATGTTCTAATGATAGTGGATGGTAATGTCATAGCCCTCCCCTTTTGCATTTTATTTAAACTAAACTAGTATTACTTCTGAACATGGATTATACAATAAACTATTTGGTGACCATCATTGTGAGTTACATAATGTATAGGGAACTCTTGTTTGGACACTATGATAGATTTGATTATTCATTTTTTCTACCTTGTAAACATATAGATATTTGACTAAATATACATGCCTAGGAACTAATTCCAATCTATTTTTTGAATGCAAGAAATTAAATAAGAATAAAAATTTTGCTTCAAATGAAGGGTACTTGGTTACATTTGAGTAATTGGAGTAGCCATAGTCATTTTCTTTCTATTGGTAATTTGATTGATAATTGTTTGAACATATGGTTTCATTTTTTACACTGTTTATGTAGTAGTTTGATATGTTGTGAGGTTAGTTATGTTGTTAATGCTTCCTTCACCTTGAATCACTAAGTGGGAGTTAGATTCCAAGGTTTTATTATACATTTTGTATAGGTCTATTAATTTCTCCTAGTAGTTGTTGAGTTTGCTAAATGTACAAAAAAATGTGTACATATAAAATATATATGTAGATCAAAATATATATAGTCAAAGTGTAATGGATTAGAAATATTATTTTCTTACAATACTATAAGAACTACATGTATGTTACAATATTAAAAATTGGACACTAATTCTCATTTCCTATTTATATACATTTATAGATGATAAATTAAAAATTATCATATATATATTATCATGTACATATATGTGTGTATATACATGTTGTCATATATTTACATATGTGTGTGTATGAAAATTTAAACACTATCTTTTATTTATATAGATAAATAATGTTGTAAGAATATTACTAAGGTCGTGGGAGCTATTTTGTTAGACGTATTAATTGTTAAAAACCATGGAAAATTCTAGTAAGGATTTTTGCTATGGCTCGAAGTTCATGGAGTACTTCAAGATTGAGATTTTTCATGGTTATTCACTTCTACCATGAATTGGAAACTCAAAAGAAAGGTCCTTAATGAATGTAACATGTAATGCTATCTTTTTGGCTTAATAGTGGCATTAGTGGAAAGTTTGGCCATTATGCTTTATAATTTTTCTCTTAGTTGTAGAAAATAGAAGAATATAGTTATGTTATTTTTTTGTATTTTAACTTGGAAAAACCTCCTAGAATCTCATCAAGAAGTGGTCAATTTTGGCTATTTCTCAAAGGGAGTTCAAAAAATAGAGTTATTGGAGAAAAAGAAGAAAGTTGCAAGAAAAAATTGGCATAGTTTCATTATTCTTGGTCTTCTTCGATCTATCTTATAGCTTATAGTTTGTTAGTGCCTAGTAATACTTGTTACCTTATGTTTTTCAATTGAATAGAAAAGAGCATGATTATTAAGTTTTTTTATTAAACTTAGTGGGTTTTGTTTAGTGAACTAGGTAATATTGGTTTTATTCTGAATGGCTTCATGTAATCTTTATTATGATCATCATCATTTTCAATTTTACTCTAATTTTCTTGTACATTCATAATTTAACTAGAAGAATAGTTAACTTAAATGGTTAGAATTTTTACATGATCAATTATGTATCAATTTTAGATATGGGTTTATGAAAACCCAACATCCATTATTGACTGAAACCATTGCTTTGACTTTAAAGCCATTGTTTTAGTTGTGAAGCCATTGTTTTGGCTATGAAGTCATTGTTTTGGCTATGAAGTCTATAGACAATAGGTTGATCACTAGATTAGGATGAGTCCATAAATAGGGATTCATAGGGTAAATTGGGAGTGAGGAATTAAGTGGGGAAACCACCTTATCATATCGAGGAGAAGACAACCATCATGTAACAAGACATAACTAATAGGCCAGCTACATTTAAAAGAGACATACAAATATACTCTTTTAACTGCTCATTATCCGAATAGATTGTGCACATTGGGCAATTATGTATCGAATATTGGGCCTCCCTCCCTACGATTAGAGACTTGTGACTAGATTCATCCCCTGCAATTGACAGAATCTGATCCCCCATAATATGTAGGAGGTCAATGAGGAAAGATGTTCCCCGGTCAAATATCTAATTCATCATCACGTCGGTATCATGAATATATAGTTACGACTGGCATGATAAGCCTAGTATAGAAAGTGGACCCAGATGGAAAATCTTCAGACATTTCGATTCTCTTGAATAGATAGAGTTTCTATTCACACTGGATAGTACCACCTTACTATACTAAGGCACTATGGATTGCAATCCCTTATAATGTAGTGGGGATCGCCCTCTTCATTCCTCCTTCATAAGTCGTCTCACGGGTTAAGATTGAAATGGAAGAAACCGACAGAAAATTGAAATAACAGTAAGCATTAAAATATTGAACGGAATATGTTTACAAATCTTCGTCAAAAGCTATATTGTACTTAAGTTTTTAGGTTCATCACCGACACAAAACGATAAATTGTCAAATAAAGATGCCATTTGGTGCGCGCCGGCATGGACATCTACTCTCTTGGGACCCAAGCGGTACAGGAATCTGTGAGAAATGGACAATCTTTCCACATTCTCAAAGTTGTTATGATGACTTTGTGGTATCTCCATCCAATCATGAATGAACATAAGAAGGCTTTGTGTCCTTTCAAAATTTGAAATTTGGTTTCGAGAATTGAGAATTGATTTTTGGAAGGTTAAGTTTAAACAGTACATTTTAACTTTTGATTTGTTTAAGTGGTTCATTTGAAATTACACACATGATTTCAGTGAATCATCTAATGAATCAAAGATTGGGATGTGTTATTTAAATCAAAAGTCGTTCGACCTTTCTCTCGCATCTGAAAAGAATTGAATGAGAAGAACTCCTATTTACAAAATAGTACAAAAGATGGAATAGGTAGGGGACCAAGGTGGGGAAAGAGCCAAATGGGATCAACAAAAGTGGAAAGAAAGAAGAGAAATACAATTCGTTAAGTTGTGGTCAACTATAGTTCACAGTTACAGCAAAAAAAAAACTGCACACTATAGTTAACTAGAGGTAGAGCCCTCGCGAGAGCCGCCCAAGAAAATTTCCAAAGAGGATGGGTACCCGAATGAGCAATGCCGCAATCCATAATTCTTGACAGATGCAGAGATGAACCAGATCGGGAAATGATGACTCCGAAGATGGGACCAAAAGAAAAGAGAGAATGGCGGTACCCGCCTGAAGTGGAATCAGCAATCGATGCAACGTATCGGTGTTATGTGAAACTCTAAGAAACAAAGAAAGTTACGGTGAGAGCCCTATCATGGGTCTCCTACTAAAAAATAAACTTTTTGGATGTGGTTGATAGTGACTACTTCAGTTAGGTGGCAGGTTCCTTTCTCTATCTGGTCGCTCATAAGGAACTAATAGCTCCAGGTCCTGTCGTGAGTGCCAGAAGTGGTCTTCAGAGTTCCTGTTCATCCTGGTTGGTTTCCATTAAGAGGACAGGGCCCATCTAAGACCAATGGGCCTTCGTTCGCCGCCCCTTATCTCATTCCATTCCATTCAATTAGGTATCCTCTCACCACCCACCCTTCTAAGTTGTCGTTTTTGACCTTTCTAGTTGGGTTCCTAACTCTCACTTCTATCTTAACCATTAAAAATCCAAAGCTACGGTGCCATCCTAGAGCCTTGATATTGCTAAGAGAACTCTAGTTCAAATCTATTTTCTATATGCATGTACTACCCTTATATAGATTTGATTGATTGTGTCCATAGATCCCCATGCAAACTATCAAGTCCCCATAGGGAACCCCACTCTCACAAGGTGGGAATTAGCTTTATATAGCTAGGATAGGGCCCATTAGTATAGGAGTAGGGCTATACCCCACCTTTCTCTAATGGAACTATAAAAGAGTGAGGTTCTAAGAGTTAGTGGACTTCACTATTGTTAGGGAAGATTAGATAGTCGGATAGAAAGATGGGTTCTAGAGGAAACAAAATAGTGATTGCCACCTCCATAAACTCCCCATAAACTCCCCATAAACTCCCCATAAACTAGATCAAGCTAGTTATTCCATCCTTCATTATCCCTATCACTCCCTTCATGTCAATTTAGCCAAGTTCAAGTCATCCACCTATTATCTAAAGTGGGGCCCCTATCCAACTATAGCCCTACCTCTATCTTAGTAGGGAGTGAGGGAAACAAATAAAGAGTCCTTTCTAATATAAGGGTTCATGGGGAATATAAGTTGTGACCTAACCTCTGGTAGTTAGATTTGCCTCATCAATGTAGGATCAATTTTCTAGAGTTAATTTAGTGGCAAAGACAAATGCATGGAAGTATTGATCATTCAAGAGAATTAGCTTGAGATCTCCACCAGGGCCCAACAAGTTAGGGTTTTAAGTTGTTGATATTTGGTCGGTATGTGTTAATTCAATCATGGATACATTGGAGAATAGCTAAGGTGCCTATGTTGATTGGGAATGGAGAACATACATCATAATGGGTAGAATAGGAAGAGTGATGTGGGGAAAGCTAATCTAAGT
Source organism: Sequoia sempervirens (assembly GCA_007258455.2). NCBI lineage: Eukaryota > Viridiplantae > Streptophyta > Pinopsida > Cupressales > Cupressaceae > Sequoia > Sequoia sempervirens. The sequence continues at coordinate 43,344,002 of VDFB02000363.1, forward strand.
ACTCAAGCTACTAGAGGGTTGTTTCAATTAGGGATAGAGGGAGATGTGGGCTTAATAAATTGAGATGAATATCTAGATGCACATAAATAGTAAGCGATGACTATCCACTAGCATGGGGTTAGATTGTGATTGCTAAATGTTGAGGCCTCAAGAAACATAGGAATACTCATGTAGCATGGGCAAAGAGGGAATAGTAATGACCTATCTAAAGAGGGTGAAAGTTTTAGACTAATATCTCCCTTCAAATGACTCGTGGAAATTAGGGGGATTAGAGAACCTACATAGAACCAACACAAATGTTATATACCATCATAATCTCCATAGCAATCAAAGCAAACACTACTCCCCCTACTCTTTAATGGTGGGAGTTGTGATATGAAATATCTTTCTCCATATGGTTCAGTTTGATTCTTCCTCTTGTCTCATCCCTCCTAGCACATTAGCTTTATAGATACTTGATACACCAACCTATCATTATTATTGGAGCCTTAAAAGCATTCCTAGCTATTAGGGTCTATCTGAAGTGATTGTTGCTATCCATTGGAGTTTCCCCAACATGGAATGAATGGAAATTTCTAGTGGTTAACTACTCCTCTATGCCCAATTGTAACTTTTGATTAAAGTCACCTATGACATAGCTCATATTGACAAAACCGCATTAATGTGGATGGGAAATGCACCTAGTTGACCATTTCCCTTTGACCCTAGTAGGGGGATAGGTGTTTTTTCCCTCCCATCCATTCAATTCCAAAAACCTCCTCCACCATTATAGAATAGGATAGTAGGGTACCCTATCGATGATATCATTGTGGTAGAAGATTACAAATAGAAGTGCTCTATATGCCATAGCGATGACTATTGTTATAGCTCCACTGCTTTCACCTTGATCTTCCATGCTTAGTGTAATCCTCTATGGATAGTAGACCTCCCTCCTGGTATCCTCTACTAATATAGGAGGGGGATAATTATAGGTAATTAGCTAGGATTTATACTAGGGCCTCACCTAGTATCTATGAGAGGGTGATCCCATGACTAAAGATAATAGAGTGAGGATTCTTTTTAGGGAAACAATAATTGGGGTGTGATATCATCACCATGGATCTATTTACAAAATCCACATATGTGTTGATTGCTATGACACATACAAGATTATTAGCATTGACTGTCCACGAATATGAGTGTTTCTCACCTTCACCTTTTTCTTGTCTTACCAACTCATTGCATCCACCTACTTAACCTAGGATCACTTAAAGGTGCATTCAATGTTGCTAATGTGGCATTGAGACGTCTAGTGTTTTTTATTCTACAATTAGTAATTCCTTTCCCCATCCCTAGTTGCAAGGATCCTTTTAACCTCTTTCAAATAAGTAGTGCTTGGACACAAAATGTAGATGAAAAATATTATAGTTAGGGTGGGACCTAAGAGAAGTATGATTATGGATGCAATAGACCGAGTCAATGAATTGGGGTTCAAAGTATCAAGTTATCAAACCATCCCATATCTTCTAGATAATAACATATTTTATAACAACCTTCCTAGGGGAAAGAACTAAATATGTAATGAAACAACTTGCACAATAATAATATAATCTGAAATATGTTTTTAAACACTTGAACTAATAAAATGCCACTTCGAGGGGGATACCTCCAATAGTGTTCAATAAGAACACAATACTCAACATGATGATAATAACTAACTTATACCTCCTATATATACCATACTAATGCCTTAGATACCACCTAGGCCAACATAGATACTTAAGTATAACTCCTAGGATGACCTAAATGTTAGGATTTGTAGGTAGACAATACCAGTTAAATGCATATTTACATAATTAAATTGAGGAATTTAAATACATAGAAATAAAATTGCAGCACAATAACAACACTAATTTTAACGTGGTTCACCCAATTTGGGCTACGTCCACCAATAGCAGATCCAATATATTATTTAATATCCAACAAATGAATTACAAAGTAACTTGCAACAACGTTTATCAATGTTTCCACTGCCCTGTTTTACTAGTGTTTTGCTTCATGCGCCTAAAGCACAAACTTGTCACAAATCCGTGACCCTCTATTTTATGTTGCTTACACAACCTGCAACAAATCCTCACCAAAGTTCACACACAAAAATCTACTAATTCATTTTCACATGACTATTGGGTTTCCTCATGCGCCTAGCTGCTCACATTCCAATGTGCAATTGTTGGAATTCAGACGTACTCAATAAATGTTCATATTTTCAGTGGTTTTTCAACTGTCTTTAACTAAATTTCATATACAAATCCACAAAAAAAAATCTTTATTAAAATATGCCCCCCTTGCATTCCCTTGTTAAATATTTTGGGGGGGAAACATGCCGATAAAAGTGGGGAAAAATAAGCAGGCTCCACAATACAACACTAAATACATATATATATGATTATAATATTGATTATGTAACTTATTCAAGAGTTAAGGTAGCTACAAGCTGACTACTCATAACACTACACACTATAGGGGAAGGGGCATAAGATTTCCCTCCTCTTTACAAAATCATTATCCTCAATGCTAACTTTTTCTTTTTCTTCATCATCTTTTTTTTCTTCCGCTTCTTCTTCTACCGCCACTTCTCGTTCTTACTCTTGTTCTCTCTCTTATTCTTGCTCTTTCTATTTCTCTTGCTCTTTCTTTTGTTCTTGTTCTTGCTCTTGTTCTTTCTCTTTCTCTTGCTTTTGTTCTTGTTCTTGCTCTTGTTCTTTCTCTTTCTCTTGCTCTTGCTCTTGTTGTTTTTCTTTTTCTACTTCTTATTCTTTTTCTTCTTCTTTTTTGTGGCTACTTTTATTGTGAAGAATTTAATAGAAAGATAATTTTGCAATAAATCACACAAACAAAGTCAATATATTGATTTTTTTTGTAACTTACCAAGGTGTAGGTTTCACTTACCCAAAAAATATCTCAAAAATTAGGTATTTTTCAGCCTTGAGAGTGAAATTGTTGGGAACCCTGATTCTCCAAAATTGGAAAAAAAAAATTCTTGTCTTATCAATGCCAAGATCATGCTTGGATACCACTTGTAATGAAACAACTTGCACATAAATGTGTTGCAAATACTTGATAATAATATGCCACTTCGATGGGGCAACCTCCTAATCTACTTTGAGGGGCATACCTCCAATAGTCTTCAATAAGAACACAATACTCAACATGATGATAATAACTAACTAGATACCTCCTATATATATACCATACTAATGCCTTGGATACCACCTAGGTCGACCTAGATACTTAAGTATAACTCCTAGGATGACATATACATATGATTATAATAAATATTATGTAACTTATTTAAGAGGTAAGGTAGTCACAAGAGTACTCATAACACTATACACACTATAGGGGTAGGGGCATTGTTAGCAAGAAATTTGGGGAAACACAAACCAAAGTTTTGAGCCCCAAGTACTTTCTGAGTATTGTAGTTTATACCCCAAACCTAGTAATATAAAGTTAAGAACCCTTTGATTTAGACACAATAACTTAACTAGATATATTCATAGATTGACATATATAACCTTAATTAGATAGAATTCTAGGAATCATTATATTAATCATATTCAAAAGGGTACAATATATACTTCCCATTTACTCTACCTAATTCCTCTTGTTCTCACATATAATCCTTATACATTGATACACAAGTTCATCCAAAGGTCTTACATATATTCATCTATTCTTTATTCACATAAACATATACACAACCATCTCTACATACTCTATCATTCATATCTTTCCCTATACATATATCTATGAGATGGGACATGACACATCTACATTACTCCTAGTCTAGATGGTATCTTTACGATATTAGGCTCCACAAGTGACTTGCGATAAGATGTATATTTTCTCAACGATGTTTGCACTATCACTAATTTTGGCTAACATCACCCTCATTTCAAAATTTGACTTGTCCTCAAATCAACGCTACTGAGCTAGGAGGATATCCTTGTAGATTTTGTTTAGGTTGAAAAAACTGGTATCTCATTGGGTCTTGGACATATGTAGCTATTGTGTCTGAACTTGGATTTTTAGGAGTTTCTCTACCTCTAGAAGTGTTTGAGGAATTTGTACATCTTTTTTGTTAACTATTGTGCTTCCTAGAGGACTCCAATGACATGAGCTAGCCTTAAGCTAACAACCTCCCAGAGTTGGTGGAATATTTTTTGAACACTATCTCATTGGTCTTGTAGTTTTTGGAACTTTGCATGTAGTGATTATATTTGCACTCTAGATTGTCCATCTATATCTTGAAATACATCATAAGTTGTGGCTTTTTGGATAATTTGTACTTCTAGTCCATTGATTGTCGTCGTCACTATTAGCCATTGTAAATAGAATTGGTATAAGGCATTCAGACCCCCTTTCGTGTTCTTTAGGGTACTGAGTTGTGATTCTAAAGTAGAGTGTGTGGTTGTGCACTTATTCCTTTCTTCATCTATTCTCGTCTTCTAAATTTCTATCTGCTTATGTTTCCTTAGTGTTTTCTTCTATGATTGTGTATCCTTGATTACTTCTACTATAAGTCTCAACTACATTGCCAAAGGCTATGTTGAGTCTCCTTGGATGTTAGGTAAATTTCCTTGTATCTCCTTTACTAGCTCCTCTAGTTGGTTAGAGCTCTCCACATGATGTTCCAAGATCTCTTCTTGTGTAGTTTGTTGTAATATATCTCCTAAATTATACTTGTATAGAGGTGAGATGCTCACAAGGTCCATATGTGACCCTACTAGTGGAAGTTATAGTAGTTGTGGAGATACCACCAATTGTAGCTACTTTTGTTTGAACAAGAAGTCCTTGATGGACTACATTGAGGATGTGGCAAAGGAAGGTGGTGTCTCAAACTGTAGAGGGGGAGAAGATTGTTATTTCTTTGATGAAACTACTTTGAGCTTTGCTTCCTCCTCTTGTAGCTTTTGATAGGCTTTCTTTGTAGCCTCTTTTATTTCCTTTTGTACCACTTAGGCAACTTTTGGTTTTTCTACCATTAGCTTGTCTAATATTTATTTAGACCAGAGCTCCTTGGTTTGAATTTCCTCTATCTTTTTCTTTTGCAGAGGGGTCACTATAGTAGCCACTTCTCCAATTTCTAAGTCTTTCATCTGTTGCTCTTCTTTTGTTGAGATTTCTCCCTTCTCCTTTTCAATGTAGTAGGTAGGAGGTCTGAAAAGTGATCAATCAAATCTTCCAAGGTTGTATTTGATGCAACCATGTATCTAATGATCGTCCTCTCTATAATTTGTTAGTTTGGTCCCACCATGTTTAGGTAATTTTGTAGTGTCATATCCATTACCTCCTTCTGGAATAGAATGTTGGTGTAATTAATTATTTAATTACACTTTAGCATAAGTTTACTTAGGAATATTTTATTTCCTAGGTTAATTGTAATCCTTATCTAGTTGAGCTGTCTTTTTGCTCAAGATAAGATTAGGGTTGTGCATGTCTTGCTTTTTTGCATGATTTCCTTTTTGAAGGATTTTGTATTATTTGTAAAACAATTACATTCAATAATCATTATTCTAGTTTTTTCTTGCACATATTTGCTCTGAGGGTTTACAGAACATCTCTTCCTTTACTCTGAATATCTGTTGCATGTGATAGGTGATTGTATGCAGGTGATTCTTGGGGACTGTGAAGTTGGTTTTTCAACTTCTACATGGTATCAGAGTTCCAGACCCGTGGCTTCCTATTTGTGATTTGAAGATATTCTCTCACAACGTCTTTTTCTGTGCAAGGGTTTCAAGCCATGCTAATTTTTTGTAGAACTAGGGGTAGCCTAATTTTCTGTGCATTTTTGGGCCAAACGGATGTCGCCAACGCGATTAGAGCACCCAAAAACCCTAGAAACGCCTTTCGTTTCATCGATTTTGGCAAAAGTTGAAAAAAAGGCAAAAAAAATTTAGCCCCAATGTCGTACGGCCCTAGGGCACAAACTCTGAGGTCAAAAATTAAAAAAAATAAAAATAAACCAAAAAACAAAGGTTTTTTAAAACAAAATTTGCATGGCCCGTTGAAAACCAAACCGCTACCACATAGCCGCCCGGCAGCCACCACTGCGCCGCCACCACCCACCGCCGCCGCGCTGCCCCTAGCATAGTAAGCCCCCGCGGGCTGTTCGCCCCGCCAGGGTCTTATTCGGACTGGGAGTCGAGTCCCCAGCCCCTCGCTAGTTTCAAGCCCCGTTGGTGGTCACATTTGTGACCAGGAGCTGCACCCACCACCCACCGGTGGATTTCTTTAAACCCCTATAGCCGGCGGTCACATGCAGGACCGAGTGTGAAAGGAGGGTGCTAAACTTTTGCACCTGGTTAGTGCTGGAGGTTCCCTTTTCAGGACTTTTTTTCAATTTTGCATAAATTTTGCATATGTCATTGGTTTTTCGAAAACGAGATACGCCACCACCCACCGCCGCCGCTCCCCAGGGCCGCCCAGCATAGTAAGCCCCCTGTGGGCTGTTCGGCCCCCGCCAGGGTCTTATTCGGACCGGGAGCCGAGTCCCCAGCCCCTCACTGTTTCAAGCCCTATCGGTGGTCACATTTGTGACCAGGAGCTGTGCCCACCACCCACCGACGGATTTTTTTAAACCCCTGTAGCCGGCGGTCACATGCAGGACCGAGTACCGAAAGGAGGTGCTAAACTTTTGCACCTGGTTAGTGCTGAGGCTCCCTTTTTAGGGCTTTTTTTCAATTTTGCATAACTTTTGCATATGGCGTCGATTTTTTGAAAACGAGATATTTTCAGAAAGCTGATTCGACGCCGGATCTAGTGGTGTAGGTCTTTTTTTCTGATTTTTCCATTTTGATGTCTTTTTCGCCTGTTAAATCCAAAAGTTGTTGTTTTCACTCCGGGAGGCGTAACTTTTGGGTCCTGGCTCCGTTTTGCGAAAAAAATAGGCGTTGGAAAGCTTGTTCAGTGCTCTACACCAATATCATACCTTTTTTTTCAGATTCTTTTACCAGGTATCTAATATTATTTTTTGATTTCATCCTTTACCTTTTTAGTCATTTTCTTGGGAAGCATGCAATCAAGCTATTTTTTTTATATCAGTGAGCATTGTTTTTTTATTTGAGAGTATATATTGCTGTTTTCTATCATGGATACACATAATATTGCACCCCTTACTCCATTAAACTATTTTTGTTGGAAAAAATAAATGGAGATTCATTTGAAACACAAAGGGTTGTACAGGGTAACCATGGGTACAAAAATTGAACCTACAGGTGCTACTGAAAAGAGAAAGTGGTTTAATAGATGTGATGAAGCTTATGGTACATTATGTTTGTCTCTTTCTTCTGACCTTATTTTTCATATTGAGTTTTGCACTACACCCAATGAGATTTGGACTACTTTAGAGTCTTTGTTTGGGAAGCAGGATACTATGAGAGGGTTTCAGTTAGAGAATGAGCTTATTGGCTTAAATCCTAGGGATTTTGATAGCATCCAAGAGTTTTTCACCAAACTCAAGTCTCTTAGATTACAGTTGTCACAGTGTGGTGTTCAGAAGGAAGACTCTCAGTTGATATTGTCCATTCTTTCTAAGCTTGGACCGGATTATTTAGTTTTTGTATCTACCTTTTATGCCACTAGGGATGCACTTGGTACGAGATTCACTATGCCATCTCTTGATGAATTTGCTTCATCTCTCACTCGAGAGCAAGCTAAGTTAGCTAGCATGGGCACAGTGAAACCTTCTTCATCATCTCAGGCACTCATTGCATCATAGGAGCCCAAAGATCAGAAGGCTTATACAGGAAAAGGCAAGAAATAGAAACACAAGGATTCCAAACCTCATGAGCAGCAAAAGGAGTCCTCAGATTCATCCTCCTCTTCTAAGGGGAAATCATCTAGGAAGGAGAATACTACATGTGCATATTGCAAGAGGGAAGGACATGCAAAACACAATTGTTACAAGAAGGAAATTGATGAGCTAAAACATCTTCTTCAGAAACATCAGATTGATTTTCCTTCTAGGATTTCTGCATCATCTTCTTCTCCTCATTCTTCTTCTTTAGAACAGCATGACAGGGGCACAACATGTTTACATACTTCATCAGATATGAAGGGACATGCTCTTTGTGCTTCTTCAGGTGTTGGATAAGGGAGATGGCTTCTAGATTCAGGAGCATCTCATCATATGGCATCTTCACAGTCTATGTTCACTTCCTTTGAGCCTTGAACTATGTCTCCCATTTTGATGGGAAACAACACTTACATGAGTATATAGTTGGTCCTCATATACCAATGGAGAAACTTTAGAGATACTTGTAGTTTCTTAAATGGAAGTGTCCTCTGGTATTTTCTTTTCTTCTTCCTTTATGTCCTCCACTTGTGGAGAGAATTCTCTATGTTCCTTATCCTTTCTCCTCTTAGGCTTCTTCTTTGAAATCATTTGCAAGAGGGATTCTATAGCTTCTTTTATTGATGATTCCTTCTTGGCAGGAGTGGTTGGGATCCTCCTCTCCTTTGGTTGATTGGTCTCTCCTTGTAAGGGTTTGATAGGTGGGGTGCCACTTTGGAGTCTTTCAAAACTCTGTGGAGTGGACATACTCTACTCCTCTTGTTCCTACTTTGGTAAGCCTCATTTTTCATTCAAATTCTCCTTATTTTTGTTGAAATATTCCTCAACCTTTTTTTTCTAGGTTATCCATGTATTCCCAATAAGTAGTGAATTTATTGGATTACGAATATTTTGGGTAGCTAAGGAGTGTAGAGGCATAATTGTAGATCTCAACATTACATACTTTATACAAAAGTTGGGGTATGATGTTATAGGTTCAATGTCTTCCATAAAGGTGTAGTCTTTATCAACTAGGAAACCTATATCTCAAGATATACTGGCAAACCACCTCATAGGAGATGTGTTCCCTAGCCTAGATCTTTTTTTGGAGGTATTTGAAAAACCCACCAATAGGTGGAGATAAATGAGGTGTCTTCTTGGAAAATTTTGACATGGTCTTGGATCTGGGCTACCACTAGCTAGGTTGAATCCTAGATTTTCCTCGCAAACTCTGGTAGTTGCTTCATGAAATAGAAGGTTAGACATATCAATAGAGTCCCATACCTAAACTAATAGTAAAACTACTTAGTGCGATGCATGTTGTCCATTTTTTCTTGAAAGGAAATATGCATCCACCCAAGATAATTTCCACATAACCCAAATAGAGAAACATTTGCAAACAAGTATTCAAAATCCATATGAAAAAGAATAGACAACATACCATCAAATATGACACAATATATACCCTAGGAAAACCCTAAAGAGGAAAAATCCTAGCCTCCAAAAGCATCCATCACTCATGTATTATTCAACAATAGAGATTACAATACATCTTCAAAGTCCTCCATGAACACCTTTGAAACATCAAGGCCTCTACAAGCACTCTATGTGAACAAGTATGTAACCACACATTTCATACAATGCTTCAACCCTAAAAAATGCTAACAAGAGATTCTCTCAACCCCTTAGCCAAATATCCAAGCCAAAAATCCAACCTTAGACAACTATCCATGCATTCTCTTTTATAAAAAAAAGCTCACACAAAACCACCAAGTGGTATTACATAAAACCATGTGATTAATAGCTTGAGCTTACAAAACCATTAACCCCTCATTTAATATTGGTACTAAGTTTTCTAATATTAAATATTATTCCCATGTGTAACCCCACATTAAATATTTAACCCAATGTTGCATACAACGCATAAAGTGACCCCAATAATGTTAGACCCATGTGATGCACAAATCCCTAGATTCCGTAGGCGTACCACATAATAAATAAATATTATATTAATAACATTATGCAAGGTGGACTTGGCACACCTTTTCCTAACATTCTCCCACTTGTTGATACATTACATAAGGGGTAAACAAGTAAACTCAAACATGAACAAGGGAACAATCCCTTTATCCACATATACCATTAATGAATTAAAGTGCTCCATGTTCTCCATCAAGATATCTGCAGCAAGAATCAAGGACCACAATCTCAAGCATGAATGATTTCATCCTCTATCATGCCAATGCACAAAGATAAGAAACCATCCAAAGAGATGCCACACTATCTATCAAAAAGAAGCATAATTTCTACCTCCAACTCATATCCCAATACATAAACAATCAATCCAAAGGTAACGAGTATGTGTCAATAGTTGTCAAGATATAATCACCATAGCTAAAAATAGCACCTACATCAAATCCTAACACATCCAACTATTCATCTCTCAAATGTATACAAAACATAACAAGTGATCCTTATGCCATCAACATATACAACCCATAACATGCAATCACAAGATCCAAGTGCCAAAACTATCATAAAATGAGCATACACATCCAAGAACTCCCATTGCATAAGTAAAGTCAAATCTAAAAATGGAAACCAAAGATCCACCAATAGCATCACATAGAAGTGTAACCAACATCATGTAGTACCAAGGAACATCCACAAAGATATTCAAATCCTACAAACCAATATGTTGCAATACATCTCTCACCACTAGTTTCCATAACTCCCCAAGTTCTCCACACCCAACAAAGGAAAGAGATAAAAGAACATCCATTTTGTCACCAAAGAACAATGAATAACACATGACCACAAACATAGTGATCACCATAGCTCCAACCAAGATATCAAAACTAATGGCATTATGAATACAAACATCCAAGAAGAAGAACAAGACCAAAGAGAGAACATGCAATTAAAAACATGTAGCATGTCCTTCTACACACACCTCTGAATGCTAAGTTGTGATAAGTATGATATCCTCCATAAAACCACAAAGAGAATAGCACTATCCACATCTAACCATAACCAAGATGTATGCATCTCAAACCAAAGGAATATTAAACCAAATCTATTCCCAAACCAAGGTAATAAGCCCAATAACATCTCTTAAACTCAACATTAATGAATAATCTCACAATGTATAAGTAGATAAACATGCCAACATCCATCAAATGAACCCCCTAGAACTATCAGACCATAGCTCAAGATCCATATACATGAGAAGATAAATCATAAAACATAATGCATTTGAAAATAATAATGGACAATACCTCAAATGATTAATCGCCAAGTAGACCAAGAGTGGGGATTGTGAATGCTGCTCCAAGATGCCCAAATCATCATGACTCATCTAAGAACAATCTCCTCATAGGTCCATGTTGAACTCACGCCCAACCAAGGTGTAAGCTCCTCAAATTTCTATTTGAAACCTCATCAATGAGTAATCATCTCAACACATGTCTCTAATCATAAGAGATCTCCTAGCATCACCTATGTCTCGAAGTATCCATGAGTACCTATAACCAATCAATCCATGTCAAACTCCAAATGCAACATAGCACCATCATGAAGCTCCCAAGAAAGCGATCAATGTACTCAATACAAAGAGAACCAACCAATATCAACGTCAAAGTCCCAACAACTAAAATAGGAACTCACTATGACATCATGATCTCACATATCCTCAAAAGAAGATCATAAGCTCCAATGAACATATCATACACCTATATATCATGTCAACACTCTAAAATAGTAATCAAGAGTACATCATTGACATAATACATAACCATCCTATGAAAATAAGGATCACATGTCAAAAGGAAAATTATGACACCTCAACCAAAGACTAAAGAAATCCTCTATGAAAAACCAAGATGTCAACATCTCCATACCACATGAAGATAACCACCTCCTATCAATGAAACCCAAGATGTCAAAGAACCATCACTGCATATAAATAGGATACAAGAGTCCATCCATGACACCAAAAAACACTACAAAAGATCATCCACCATCAAATGGTGAATCCACATCTTCACCACAAGTTCCCACTAAATTGTGATACCGAGATCTCCATCGAATCATGACAACCATCCTCTAAATTAAGATCCTCCATGGCCCCAACACAATCAAAGAACTCAACACTAGGCTCCCAAAGGGAAGAGTACAAACCATGGTCTCCAAAACCAAGAAGATACAACACCGTCAAACCATCACTATTACAAGCTCCCACTAAAATGTGTAACCAAGCTATCCATGACATCATGATAACAATCTCATCAATAGAGATCAACCATAACCATGATCCTCAAGCCAAGAAGATGCACCACCACAAACCAAACATGAACCAATCCAATACCACCAAAAATGCACTTGCATAAATAATCATGTCATGCCAAAGTTCCTAAAGCACATGGAACATCCATGACACCATGATCACCACCAAATGTACCAACAACATAATCCAATCATGTTGCATGTATGTATGTATCACATAGTCAACTACATAGAACCCTCATCATGACTACAACTGGTAATACCATCTCTCCTCCTCAACATGACAATCAAACCAAAAACATAAGTGAATAAACCAAGCCACAAAACTGAATTTGTAACAACACAGAAGCATCTATGGGCATAGAAAACCCACATCCAAGTCATAAATTTGCAACATGTAAGCATATACAACCTACAACACTGCACAACTCGTAGATGCAACAATGCAACATACAAATCCAAAAATATACTAATAGCCATGTCAAATGAAAGTAATCAGAGATGTACATGTTAGTATACGATGAATCTAATATCAAATCACCAAGATCTGAATAGCCATAAGCTCAAAAAATCACCATAGTCAAAAGAACCCTTTAACAACTCAAATAGAAATAACAATAAATAAACTATTCCAAAACATCTCCAAATGTGATCCACTGTGAAGTGCTCTAAACAAGCTTTTCGTTGACTATAATAAATCCAAAAATATGACTTCGTATGCACAGGTTATGACCTCTCCATACTTAAAAGGAACATCTAACTTCCAACAAAAAAATCACTATCAGAATAAAAAAATCTAGAAAAACCACTAATACCACAATGGAGTACATGTAATCACCTTTCCAAAAAGTATAATAAGTTGAAAAATGGACAGCCTAGGCAAAAATTATGCCTCCTAAAAGAGTTGTACAATTTTTCTATATAACTAAGCATTGGTGGCCCCTGGGTGGAGTCACCCATGGTGATGGTGTGTCGGTGCCGCCCGAGTGATAGGGAGGTGGCTAACCCAAAATTAAATTTCAAATGGGTTTAATTTTGCATATTAAAATTTTTGGCGGATTTATTAATGCTTGGCCCGTGGAATTTTAAATTTATAATTAATGACAACTTTTTTAAATGTTGGCGGGCCCAACCCTACTGGACCAACTCTTGGAAGATGAGGGGCTTAAAGCCCCACTAGCTCGACACCACTAACCAAAAGATAGCTAACACGACTTTTGCAGATGGTACTTGGCGGTACCATTGATAGCGACCGGTATCGTCAAGTACCATGCAGCATAGGGCACGAGGGGGTCTGCATACCCCCCCCCCCCATTTTTTAATATTTTTTAATAAAATGTGATAAGTTTTTAATTTTTATTTTGCAATTTTTTTATTTTTTTAAAAAATATTTTCTACAAACTAAGAAATTGGACGGCCGTGTAGGCTAAATTTTTTTTGCATTTTTCAGTAATAAAAATATGTTGAATTTTATGTCAATATTCATCTCTCAGCCTCCTAGATCCAATGGTGAGGTAGTTTTTGTCCCAAGGGGTCATCTACAAAATTTATGCTACAAAAACATCATGATGAACACCCATAAAAATTCTTTTTCAAACAAAGACTCATAACCCCAGATCTGCAAAAAATAACCACAAATCTATAACCCCAAAACCCTAAATCCACAAAAAAAACCTACACAAACCCTCATATCTTACCACGTCTTCATTCTTTCCATGCAAGCCCTGGATTTAACTATACACCAAATCTACTCCAAAAAGGGTTATACAGGCCACAACCATGGCTCTGATACCAAATGAAAATAAATATGCATCCACCCAAGATAATTTCCACATAACTCAAATAGAGAAACCTTTGAATACAAGTAATTCAAAATCCATATGTAAAAGAATAGATAGCATACCATCAAAGATGACACAAGATATACCTTGGAAAAACCATCAAGAGGGAAAAACCCAACCTCCAAAAGTATCCATCACTCATGCATTATTCGACAATAAATATTACAATACACCTTTAGAGTCCTCCATGAACACCTTTGAAACATCAAGCCCTCTACAAGCACTCCATGTGAATAAGCATGTAACCAATGCACATCCCATGCCATGCTTCAACCCTCACAAATGCTAACAAGAGATGCTCTCAACCCCTTAGCCATATATCCAAGCTAACTATCCAACCTTAGAAAATTATTCGTGTGTTTGCTTTTATAGAAACAAGCTACATAAAACCATGCAAATAATACCATAAGCTTACAAAACCATTAACCCCTCATTTAATGTTGGTAATAGGGTAAGTGCAAGAAGTTGGGTCCACATTGAGGAGAGGTGTCATTTTTTAGCTTTAAAACAAATACCCATTCATTTTTTAGAATAGGTACCTATTTTGAAGTGGGTACTTGTTCCAAAAGTTTTGAAACTCACAAGACATGCTTTTTACTTAGATTTAGGCTCAAAAAAGGCATGGTAACCCAACACTTAGGCATAGACATGCAAGTACAAGGTCACAACAATTTCAAGAGAAAAAACTAACTTTGGCAATATAGCTGATGAGGTTCTTTTAAAATTTGTTTTATATGAAATTAAAACCCATTATATATGACAATGTCTAGTTTTAAAATATATAATTTTCTAATTATTTGATTAATTTTTCTATTTTTCAATTAATTTATGAGGAAATAGGTCCATAAATGCAAAATTTCAAGTTTTTGTGTGTTTTTTTAAAAGGTGCAATGCACCCATATTATTAGGGGAAAATTATTGTGTCTGGAGCTATGAACCAGGTACAAGAAACAACAAGATACTACCAAACCCATGAGCACAATGGCCCAACGAAGGCACAAGTCCTGCGAGCACTTTGGTGCAATGAGGGTTTGAACCCTGGTGGCCGTCACTACAACCAAGCGACTTGACCACTGAACCACACCCTTATCAGAAAGTTTTTGTATGTTTTTAATAACTTTTAATTTGTTAATTTTCTTGTTAAAAAATTTATATAGCATCAATCTATAAACAACTCTTTACACAATGAAACAAAGAAAATTCAAAAAATGATAAGTTTAGGTCAAGTTATGGCGTCCGTACACAAGGGTTTTAAAATCTTAGCAATTAGGGCCAATAAAAATTTAATAAATAAAAAACTATTACCAAAAAGAATTATAATATACATATATTTCCCTAAAAGGAATTAAAAAAATACTTTTATTTATATCAAATTATGGTGTTCGTACACGTGCATGGTATGGTCCTAAAAAGGTGACTTTTAAAAAGTGGTTTTTATACATGCATATTAAAAATCATTTTGTATAATATGGGTATTAAAATAAATTACATATATTAAAACTAGACTCAAAATACTAAATTTCACATTATGAACTTTTTAAACATTCAATGTGTAAGTGCTTCAAATTTTAAGTCCAACTGTGACAAATTTTGAAAATCAGGAAAAACACTTCTACTTTTTGAACATTTTGTGGACCCAGCTTCTTGCAACTACCCACTAAGTTTTCTCAATATTAAATATTATTTCCATGTGCAACCCCACAATAAATATTTAACCCAATGTTACATACAACACATAAAGTGGCCCCAAGTATGTTAGACCCATGTGATGTATGCATCCCTAGATTACCTAGGTGCACCACATAATAAATAACTATTACATTAATAAAATTATGCAAGGTGGAAAACACACCTTTTCCTAATAGTTATTTTTGTAGAACCTCACAAAGGTCTATATCTTTATCATCTATGACTATTTGATATGTTGTGTGGATTGAGGTTGCAGTGGAAGAATCCTCCTAGTTGGTGTAACAAACTTTATATGCTATGTTGATGGTGGCATACTTGATTGCGGGGTAGGTGATTCTAATCACATCTAAGTCTGGAGATTGTAGGTTGCCCTGATTAACTGGGTGACCTCTGCATTCTTAATGGCCTTCTTCGGCGAGACTTCCCCTTGAGCCCATAGGCCTGTCACTACTTGGATAACATATTTTTTAATGCGGTATGGTTGGTCCAAGTAGAGGTACTATTGTTCGGAACCAATCTTCTTGTTCGATGAAATATGGGAATTCTCTCCATACATCTAGTCATTTCTTTGCTATGTTCTTGTATTGCAGAAAATACTATTGTGTGCCTTATTGTAAAAGAATAAACCTTAGGAATTCAATTTTTTTATGATCTATCTCTTTGTTGGGTGTGTGGATATATTTCCTGATGTCTTCTATATAAATCACTTCCACAAGCAATTTTGAGAAAGCCCTTGTTGGGTCTATTTCCATGGCCTTGTATGGGAATTGTTTAGGCTTTGGCCTTGGTTTCTAGGAGACATCCACAAGAATAGGTGCAACCATTATAGTAGTTGAATGGTTTGCAGTGGAATGTAGATGAGCTAGGGTTTTGGTGTATAGTGGTACGAGTGCAAGAGTTTGAGTAGAATATAATGTGTAGTGAGTGGGAGTGAGGTTGTGGAGGGGATATTTATAATTTTCCACCTTCCTAGATATTTTTTTCTAGTTATCTTTATACGATTCTATTTTTTTGGTGAGTGTTTACTCTTTTGTAGTGGATGGAAGGACTATCGTACATTGATATGTTAATTTTATTTAAGTTATATGAATGTGGCTAATATAATATTTTTTTCCAATCACTCATTTTATGTGTTTAGGGTTAGGTCAAGGAAAGTGACATTCATACTCAGGATTACCCTTTAAGTGTGGATACTGTGACTTAGCTATTAGAGTTTCAATTTTCTTATTTTGATTAATCTTCCTATGTCGAATATTTTCGATGGCATTATATTTTAGATAGCTCCTTGTTTTATTCTGGGGATTATTAGATTTTGGTGTAAATTGATTCTTTTGGTTTTTTGCTTGGCCAAGTTTGGAACATGTCGAATTAGTGTTTGTATGATGCTTTAATGCATTTGTGGTAATTTACGAAGGTGTGATAGATTGTCTATGTACCATAAATTCCCTCCAAAAACTAGAGACCCTCTAATATGTTAGTTAATGTTCTCCTTGTATCCATGCCTCTAAAACATCTTCACTATCAGTACTATCACTATCACTTTCTAATTCAATTTCTTTGAAACTGTTGGGATCTTCCTCCTCTTCTACGATGGGTAATCTTGAGATTGAGTAGTGGTTTTTGGGGTCTTCTTCTCTATCTTGTGAAATTTCCTCTACATATGTTCTATCTTCCCTTTCCCCTAATGGAATGTGGACTATTCTGTTATCATCCACCAAAGATATTTCTTCCTTCATAGATTCTACTATACCATTAGAATTCACAAACCATCTTAATCCAAGCAATGCTCTAAATGTGTTAAAAGGCTCCTTAATCTCTACAACTTCAAAATCAACAATTTGTGTATTTCCTTTTATGTTCACCTTCACATTTCTCCATGTCACTATTGTTTCCATACAAAAACCATCTGCTAAATTGATATTCATGTGTGTTCTGATGAGCTTAGGTCTACCTATCCTCTCCCAAGTAGTTGCCGAAATGGTCCATTTAGGTCTGCACCTAGATCTATCATGACATGTTTAATTTTATTGTTATTTAGGTTTGTTGTAATTAATAAAGGACCATTCTTCCAATTCTGGTTTTTTGCAATTTGATGTACTTATCATTTTTTTGATTTCAATAGTTTCCTAATTGTTTCAATTTTACTAAAAGATCTTTTTGCTGAGCCAATGAGGCTAAAATCTTCAACACCATCACTTCTTATGAGAAACATGTTATCTCATCTTTTTGTTTTTGTACAATTTGTTTCTTTACTTTCTCCACTATATTATCATATTGTTTCTTACTTGGCCAAAAGTAGTCATACTCTTCTTATTTTGGTTTTGATTCTTCAATAATCTCTTCAATCTCCCTTATATGTATTTCGATATCCATTCCCTATCTAGTTAATATTGTAGCTTTCTTCTTTATTCCAAATTTCTTATTTTTGTTTATTTACGATGGTTGCTCTTATCTGAAATAATTTTCATTTGATTCATTTGATGACCAGTTATCTATTATCTAGCACATTTTTACTCCTTGTGGTACTCTTCTAATCACTCTAGCTCCTTTGTTGTCCTTTAAATCATCACTTCTTGAACATGTTGCATTCTGATAGTATTGATGTTCCTTATCACATTTGACTATATCATATGAATCATCTCTACAAAAAGGGAATTTTATTCTCTTCTTTTCCCAACATTCTATGGAATAATGACCTACTTTTCTATAGTTGTAAGATGTGGCATCGCTTCTCTAGCAGTTGTTTTTTCCACGTCCTTTTCCTCCTCTATAAAATTGTATTATCTGTTATCTCCCATATAGTCTTGCAGAGGGTTATTTTGCAGTGTGTATGCACTTCTATTGTTTATCCATGGTGGTTTCCTATATCTTGCATCTACTAGTCCCTTGACATATGTCATGTTCTTGTCTATGTTGGAATCATAGTTGTGGTTCATAGGGAATCTAGGATTAGGATGATTTTATGTGTTTTGGATCTAAAATTGGTTTGTAGGATAGTCCTTCATCATGTGACTATCCCATTCTTGGCATGTTCCATAATATATTGAGTTTATCTTGGTGGGTACTGTTTTCAATTCTACATGTAGTGTGGATATCCTTCTTTCTCCATGTGCTTTATGATAAGCATTCTAGAGGTGACCTTCCCTTGAGCAGTATGTCACCAAATTTCTTTATTTTTCTTTATTTCCCCCCTTTCCAAAATTGATTTTAGTATTGGTTAGTTGTTCTAATGCAAGTTGTAACTTCTCAATATTTTCCTTTATGCCATCCTTTTGAGGTCTACACAAGGTTTGGGATTCAATGTGGTAGGCCATGGTGATTAGGTCTATATAAGTATTGGATATTCTACCATCCAAAGCTATTCTTATGTATTTTTGTATTTGATAAATGAACAACTCTATATTTTTTCATTCTGTCAATGGTTCTTCTAATTTATGGAAAACTTCTTTGAATCTTTTATCATATGCTTTTACTAATTCTTCTTCTCTTTAGACTAGAAATTACAAGACCCCTTTGAGTTGGGATCAGATAGAGGATAGAGTGGCTATTGGTCCATAGTTGGTTTAGGATATGGAGCAATAGATGGACTTGATTAGGCAACGTCCATAGGAGGCACATAATTGTTAAAAAATTATGTTGATGCTAAGAGGATTGATCAGAGCTTCTTAGTTGGTGAATGTGTATGCTTGAGAGTTTCGATCATATAAGAGTCCAATCCATTATGGAAAAACCTCCAATCTTGCACCACAATTTGTAGGTCCATTTGAGATCTTAGAGAGGATAGGTCTTGTAGCTTATTGTCTAGATTTGCCACCTAGCATGTCGTGCATGCATGATTTGTTTCATATATTAGTTTTGTGATGTTATGTGCATAATAATTCTCATATTAGGATTAGGATGCCTTGCAAGTAGAGTCGAATGGGCAGCTAGCATTGAAGCCCACTCAGCTTTAGGCTTGATGGATAGTGGCCCTTTGAGGGCGAGAGTTAGACTAGGTTGGGGTGTAGTGGGACCGTTATGATGAGATTGCAACTACTTGGGAGGATGCCTCACAATTGAGGGCACTATGCCCTCACCTCTTTGATGACTTATAGGAGGAAGATCATTCCTAGAGGGGGAGGATGTGAGGCCCACTAGTTGTTTCTAGATATTATGCTATTTTGTTAGATCATTCAAACTAATAGTTTATGATAATATTCATTTTATGATGATTTAAACACTTGAATCTATATTTGATGTTTATTTTTATATTAAAAATACATGTGTACAAGAATTGATAAATTATTGTTCAATAACTTGTATGTCCAATGGTGAAGTGATAATTGTGATGTGAATGTTAATCTCAATATTGTGATGAGTAAACTTATTAAATTTTAAATAAAGTTACAAAATGAAAATTATTGTTTATCTTGTGAAATTTGGATGAATGCTCTTATGTGAATTCAATGATTAAGAATCTCTAAGATTGTGATAATCGGAATTTAGTATTTTGGTGTGATTTAAAATGTTTTATAGAAATTTATAATGTGAATGTATATGTTATTTTGGTTGCTTTGAATATGCAATTTTATTGAATGTATTAATGTGTGAAATCAAGTGTGTAGGTACATTATTACATTGCCAATGGAGTCAAAGGTCTTCAAGGAATCTAATGTAACAAACCTTGTAATTCCGACTATAGTCCATTTGGAGGGACTATAGTCTTAATGTACTGTGACTTATGTGATGTGGTTTGAGACATGAGAGAAAACCTTAAATGAGTAAGGGATTAGATCATGACAAGTGTTAACATCACATGTGATGAGACAAAATGATCTAATAATAGCTCAACTAATAAAAGAAAAAATACTCCTAAGTTTTAGCTTAAGTGCATGAAGTGAAATTAAACTAATAATCAATTAAAGATTAATTAATTATTAGCTAATAAATGATTACTCTAATAGTTTACCTTGTAGTGTGCTAAATAATGCAAGTGCTTAAGAGATGCATGAAGGGTTGTAGAGGTGTGCATGGTAGCATGTGAAATAATGTGGGTTTTTACAAGAGGTACAAATGGATAGTGATGTTTTAATGTAGTCATGACATAAGGGTCCCAAGAAGGATTGTCCAATCATGCAACCTACACAATTTGAGCAAACAAAATTAAAAAGAAACACCACAAATAACACTAGATTTACCCTGGATAACCATTAGCGAGGGAAAAAAAATATCCACCAAAATATTTCTTAATTTTATCAATTCCACAACTTAGTTGCAATATTCCATTATGGCTTTCTCACATACAGAAACATGTAACCATTTATAGACTTGTTACAATAGCCCCATTCAAGTATATAATGACACCACATAACTCTCACATTATTTGCTTAAATAATTGCACTCCACATCATACTCTTTGTGGTTTCACTCTCCTCCTAGCCTCACTCTTTGCATTCACCATGTTAGGTCTCAAAACTATGGGTCCACACTCCTAGAACTTCTTCCTACTTCAAGGCTATGGATATGCCATCAAGAAGGGAAAAAAGAGGTTTGTCAACAAATTATAGATAGTTAAATTCTTACTTAGATAGTGGGTAGTCTCTCCTACTCTTTGGGCTCAATTTGAACTTGGGAGGGTATTTCTAGAGGTGTTCTTAACAAGTTCTTATGTATCTATTAGAATGTAGCATTACAAGAACAATAAATAGATATATCTAAATGAATATTTGACCCAAATTATTTTTCAATAGGTCAAGATTAACAAGACCTCTATATTGCTAATAACTCACCTTGCACATGCACCTAAGTTTATTTTTAAAATATACTAAAAAAAGTGTAGTTTATTAATTTCTTAAGTTCATTGTAAAATAATAAGTTCATTGTAAACAATATATTATGTACATGAAAAAAAAGATTTTTATTTGAAACTCAATTTATAATTGAAAGTAGTTTTTATGGATTTAACATTTATCCATTGAAGATATTAAGTTTTAAGCTGTTCCTTCTATTAAATTCACTAAATGGTCTGTGTAAGACGAAATGACTTCTTTCTCTGCGAAGCAACTTCCTTCTTAAATAGGGGGATAATATATCTGAACTCTATTCAATCTATTATTGTGCCATTCTTCAAATTCAATCTCATATCTCTATCAATTATATTTATAAAATATCAGTTTGTCTTCATTCTTATAAATGGTCTCGAATCCATATGTGCACAGTTTGTTAAAAGCGGTGATCTTAGAATAGTTCAACTCAAACTACTGTAAAGAAAACAGAAAAATTGCTTCACTTTTAAGCTACCAACTTCAACATATGAAAACGAATTGATAACCAAAACGTTATCCATTCTATATCTTGCTTGCAAAATCATTTGACAATTTTTTTATGCTAATTTCTGTGCTTTCCTTAACACTTGTACTAACTAGTAAAACTGAAGGGCACTTGCTAATGAAAAACATCACAAACCAGTACAATGGCTAGATGAGATACATATGTTTTTATAGCTCCATGAAAGTCAATATCATAGGAAACAAAGTAACACAAATTGCAAAGTGTGAGAGACCCATAGATCTGCTTCATCTAAGGAGACTCCTTATTAATGCCGCTTGTGCACTGCCATTTTCAGTATTTTCTAAGAGTTCAGCCAACTTCTCGCTCAACCCCTCTACCTCTCTGTGTAAGCTCCGTATGTAGCTGCATGTCTCCTGGAGCACCTTTGATGCTGGAACCTGTCAATAACTCCATAATTAAACATTTCTTGCAGCTTTCAACTTAAGAAAAATCATTCTGCTTCCACTTTAGAGCATGCTTTTTTAAACACTTATGAATAATAGCATGCATGAAAGCAAGTGAATAATAGCATGCATGAAAGCAAGGTAATGAACAAGATAAAACCAAAAACTGACATGATAATGATGGTGACCTAGAAAATTTAAAGCAGCAAGTCTGTTAGTCTATTGGAAAACAAAATCATTATCTCATGTTCTTGTTGTTACAGTCCCTTACATCATGTTTGTTATTTGGAGCTTTGAATGTCCCAAATAACAAGGCTGTTTTAGCTGAGGAACAGCATCATAAATTTCTTTGCGACGTTAAAGAGGTTTCAACTTAAGACTCATATTCTTGTATGTCAGCTAAGACTGTTTTAGCTGAGGAAGAGGGAAGACAGCATCATAAATTTTTTTGCAACGTTAAAGAGGTTTCAACCTAAGACTCGTGCTCTCGTATGCCAGCTAAGGCTGTTTTAGCTGAGGAAGAGAAAGACAGCATCATAAATTTCTTTGTGACGTTAAACAGGTTTCAACCTAAGATTCATACTCTCGTATGCCAGCTAAGACTGTTTTAGCTGAAGAAGACAAGAAGACAGTATCATAAATTTCTTTGCAGCGTTAAAAGAGGTTTCAACCTAAGACTCATACTCTCATACGCCGGCTATTTAAGTTCTTCCGAATATTAAACTCTCAGAAATAGAGATTGATCTTATATCCTACATAAAAACTATTGTTATTGTTAAAACTAGCAAAAACTTAAAAACAAACAAAATACCGACTGCTTAAGCTCTTCTTAACAGTCACCAGGGAGACAAAGATTGAAGTTTTATATCCTAAACATCTTTATAACTACTGCTATTGCTAATATCAACGAGATTTAAAAAACCCATCTGATTGCTCATATGATTCAGCCCATACTGTTTGAGCCAATCACAATTTAGGGTTTCAGTGGCCCCATCCATTGAACCAATAGAAATTGGCTAAACGCCAGGCATGATCGTGTTTCCTTGCTTGAAATATTCTACACAAAAAAATGCAGTCTCAAAAGTCTCGACAAATCTAAGAGCAGTCCACTGGCATATGGTATTACTTGAAGGAGCTATAGACATAGTAGGCCTGCCAATTACATGTAGACATGGTATGTTTTCCAAAAAAAAAAAGAAAAGCAGAAACAGAAATAGAAACACAGAAGCATATTTCCATTCTGGTATACTTTCAGCCGACCAAACACTGTTCATGAAGGGGATGTAAATATATTTTAGATTTGGAAGGCTACAACATAGATCAAGATCCCTACCATGAAAACAAACAATATATATAGAAAAAAAACAATGAGAATATTAATTACCTTGTCATTATTGTCACAAATCTCTGGTAAGAGTGACTTCAATTTGGAGAGCAGATCATTGATTTGCTGGTCAGTTGCCCTTGAATTCTGCTTCCCACCTGATCTTCTCTTCTTGCTCGACCCCTCAGTCGACATTTTTCCACAGATGAAGAAGAAAATGATGATAAAACAATCAGTTGTAAAAAAATAGTTAGTTAGAATAGAAGTTGAGGGACCGACTAAGGAGGAGATGAAATATATATATTAGTGGAAAAGAAGGCAGATGCACGGCGTGTTCTCAGTGCAACTCACGTCGAAGCACATGTTGTGCGACACACATTAAATAGTGAAATATGGCAGACAGTATTTTATGTTTGTAAGATGCGAATCACTTTTTTGCAGATACGCCATACCTGTCCTCTTTCCCTGTGTCTACCCCGGGATTCGAACTCTTGTCTTATAAAATTACTCAGCACATTGCGTTTCATACGGACTTGACAATAACTAAATCACCATCTTATTTATCAAACAATCACCCCTCCTTTACCACTTGCCTTTGAGTAAAAACAACAGTTTTTGCAATAAACAGGCCTCGAGAGAAGTGTTGGCAGGCATGCACGCACCCTGCACCACATACCCATTACAAAGCCCACTGTTCCCCATGTCAGATCTTCTCAAAATACCCATTAAAAATTTCTTAGCCCCGCGGGTCTCATGGATTCAGATCAACGGGCTCCACCCCATCCATTGGTCGAGTATGAGATTTATGACCAGAAGACATATCTCATATGCATTATGGATGAGGGTGAGGAGGACTTTGGAGGAGTAGGTAGCAGCCTAACTCATGTGAAAGACAAGCATCAAGTAGGAGTTGGATATATTTGGGGCATGATTTGGGAAGTTTTTCATGAACTATTTTACTTTTCTAATAGAAAAAACTATTTTACTTTTCTAATAGACTAGGGGAGCTTTACCGAGGAAAGAGTTATTAATTTGTAGATTAGATTTTTTTATCTTTTTCATTAAAAATAATTTCAAAACAATTATAAATAATTGGAGCCTATTAAATTATGAAATAGATAAAATGAGCGAGATCTTTGTGACTGATATGGATCGGGAGATTATTGTTAGCACAAGAGTTATATAATTGTTAACATGTTGTCACTAACATTAAGAAGCACATGTCTTTCATTTATTTGTGATAGATTTAGTAAAGACTATTGTCCAATAAGGAGAAGGGGTTAGAGGACCAAGAATGTAGCGAACAACTAAATCCTAATTAGTATCATGCATTAGAGATTATGAGACTTTTGTGAACAACAAAAGAGTCATGCATTTAATTGTCTGAGCATTAGTCATAAGAGAAGCTTATAAATACCCATATGTGTGGCATTTGATGAAGAAAGGTACTTTGAACTAACTATGAACCTAATTGCAAGGCTAGAAAATGACACTTAAGCAAAGTTGGAGATATTTGGCAAGATACTTAGGTGAAGCAAGTAGCCAACATAGCACACAAATTAGCCTACATGTTCAAATAAGATAAAGGTGTTCATCAAGATTTCTTAGCAAATGAAGGGGATAGTTCATCACCCAAAATTTGCTATTAATCAAGAAGCTAATGGTTGATCAACAAATAGATCAACTTGTGATAGTTAACTAAGCATCCTACATGTTGAAGTGTAAATATATTAAAGATGAGGTAGATAAAAAAGAAGATATATGTTACCAAAGTATAAATAGAGGAAGGAATTATAATTGAAAGGAAATGGAAAAAGGAGTGGAAATTTTGAGAAGTAATTTACTCCAACACACTTATCAATCATGAGAGGAGGTTACATGGTCAAATAAGGACAAAGAGCTGTGATGGAGTCTAAGAAAGAGAGATAGTCTAGGAAGATCCCAGGTAGTCTAGGAAGATTCTTGATGAGGTGGCCTTGTAGTGACCCACTTTTTCTAGTACTTGTGGAATTGATTTAGTTTTTCTAGTAAGTTTATCAGGTGTACTAATATAGTGAGTTATTTTAATGTTGTTACTTCCTTTTCTGGAAGTAACTTTTTTTCTATTTTCTCTTGACTTATTATGTTTCAAGATGTCTTTACAATATAGTCATGTTAGTGTTTATTTGGGAATAAATATTATTCTTCTTATTTTGTATCTAGGATTACTTGTTTATTATTTTCGATGCTGGTAGATCCTAGAATGTAACTATCATAGTCATTTTTTCTTTCCTTTTTTATTTTCATTTTTAGTTTTTAATATTTTTTCCTCCTAGTATTCTTCTTCAGGTGTTTCCTCTTTTGAAGAGGTTTCTAATTGACAATTTTCTTCCTTGTGGCACCTTCTTGCTCCTTGTGGTGATTCTTTTGGTATCTTTATCATGGGCCTAGCTCCTTTAGGTGCATTAGGTCCTTGTAATTCATCTCTTTGATTGTGGCGGTGAATTTTGAAAATAGTTCTATCCCTTATGACAATTGAAGAGGTTGTTATTTTGATTATCATATAAGGCACAATTCTTCTTCTTAATGAGAACATTTTGTATATTAGTGGCCCTATCTATCACATTTTTAGTAGGTGACATCATCCCTCCTAAAATTCCCTCTATCTTGTCCCCTACCTCATCTATAATTGTTAAAGGATCTACAATCCTCATTGTGGTTGTGTAGTGGGTTAGTTAGCATTGTATTTAAATTTTTGTTGTTCCCCCATGCAAGTAATCAATACCCATGGTTCTTACACATAGATGGGATGTTCCACCAACCATTTGACATATGGTGTCTTTTGATATATGTATTGATCATAGCCATAATACTTAGACATCAAGGTTTATGTTCATCCTCTTTGTATCTAATCTGAAACCTTCTTGATGGACAATCATCTATCTCATGGCCATCCCATTACCACATAATCCATAAAATATCAATTAGATTTTTTGTGGGATTGTCTAAAAATTTACCCTTAGTGTAGTTGCCCTTTTTTCTCCTTATGACTTCGGGAAACTATTCCTGATAAGGCCATCTCTTAAGAAATATGAGCACCGAATATTTTTCTTATGTTTATTTCTCTCTTCCTTGGCCATGATTTGTTGTCTTAACTACAGCTTCTCTATTTCCAACCTCATCTTTTCTAACTCAATATTTTCTCTTTTTTTGCTCTTCTCCAAGATTGGGCCTCAATGTATCAATTCAATCTTATTGCATCTAGCATGTGTTGAATACCCTTCCATATAGATATTCCTTAAATAATTATTTATTTAATTTGGAGATGAACCATTTTAATTTTTTCTCTTTTGTTAGTAGTTCCTCTAGTTTACATGAAATCTCCTTGAATCTCTTATCATATTATTTTACTATTTCTCCTTCCCAAGTTATACTATCTCATTTTGCTAACACTTTCTAAAATGGTGAAAAAAGGTGGTTCTCATAAGGTTTTAAATTGTTGGGATGTTTATAAAACCTTAGGGATCTTAATAGGTGCTTTTTCCCACAAATTTAATTAGGAGGGAGATCACAAGGTGTAATGATTGACTTTCAACCTCAATGGTGAGTCAACCAGAGCTGGATCTCAGTCCTTAAGACAATAGGATAGATCTGAAACAAACTGAAATGATTTGCAATGCTCATACTAAATGAATAATAAGACCTAATACCTAAAATGCAAATTCCCAAAAATACAAAGGGGTGATCCCACCATAGTGGGTTACACTTTTTGGCCAAACTTGACACTGAACTAATTTTTTTTAACTAAATCTTCACTTTTGGTCACCTATAGTTGCTAAACCATGACGAATTTGAAGATGATACAAAATAGTGATTTGTGAAATTTTGTTTGTAGATTCTAAATATATATTTTTTAAAAAATTGGAATCAAATTGCATTTCTTTTTCCATATCCTTTGAAAACTAGTTTTTAATAGTAAACACCATTTTTAAAGAGTGATGTTCACTATATAACACAACTTTTTTTCTATGAAGGATAAAATTCTATATTTTTTGAATTTAGATTTCTAACTATGATATATAGCATGTTCATTTGGTTGCATAGTGTTTTATTAATTTATTTTTTCTTAATTAAGTTTTGAAGTCAAACCAATTGTACAATTTAGACATAGGCAAACCATATAACACAACTTTTTTTGCATGTATAGAGCCCCCCTTTTTTGCCCTTCTTCCCTTTATTTCATTAAGAAAATCCCATTGAAAGGGGATTCGAGTGAACATGCCATGAAAAATGGATTTACTTGAAGGGGGGTGTTCGAGTAAACCCATTTTTGGGTTTTCTCGAACACCCCCCTTCGAGCAAACCCCTTAAAAACCTTTTCATTTTTAGCGTCCAAACATTTTTCTTCATGAATGCAATTGTAACCCTCTTATGTTGGATCACCTAGAGACTATTGTAGAACTTTGCAAGAAGATCTAAGAAGGGTTTGAACACATGTACATGTCTCCAAAAAATTGTTTCGAGGAGTGCAAAGGGACTCATTTTCCCCTAGGCTAATGGGTCTCAGTCTAGGGCTCCAAAATAACTTTTGACAGCCCTCTAATGTTGGATCTTGTCTTTTGTTTGACACAGGTCCTCTTATCATAAAGTAAAAAATAAAGTCTAAAACTTAGTTTTTGTGGCTTGACAACAATGATGAAAACATATACAACAATACAAAATTGCTCCTTTAAGATCTCTTCAATTCTTCTTCAACCTATGATCTAGACATACACAAAGAGGAAAAAGTGTTTTGTTTTGAATGGGGTTTTACCTTGGTCAAACCCCAATTTTGGTAATTAAACCTTGATAGAAAGATAATGAAATGGAGAATGAAATGATGAATGAACACTTGCTTGCTACAACTCACCACCCTTCAATGGCTTCCCTTAGAGGAATGAAGTCAAACACATCTCTCCAAGGAACTTTATTTTGCTTTACTTGATGGATTTGGATACTTGAAATGCTTGGATGCTTTAGGATCAACAATTCATATTAGGCTTCACAAGATGACATGAAAACACATAGACTTGAACATGACATTAGGATCTTGATTACTACAACAAATGATTGATAAATCTACTCTTGAATGCTCAATTATGCTCTTGACAAGAATATTTGTGCAATAGGACTGAGCTTCATAAAGTTTGTTCTTGTTAGTTGTTAGATTTCAAATGATAAAAAGACTATGTATTTATAGGTGTTTATATAATTTCTCAAAAATTAGATTCCAAAAGCTAAAAAAAATTACAATTTGAATTTGAATCATTAAAATACCATCAAAAACATATTTTAAAATGGTTCTAAGCACTTAAAGGGGACCCATTCACCCATGGTAAAATGGGTCCTAGCCTATAAGTCCAAGACACTCATATTCCATGGTGATTAAAATATTAAATGTATTAATTAAATTTTGGTTCTCCTTTTGGAAAATGGGAAAAATAAGGCTTTAGAATGTATAATTTATAAAAAAAATAGAAGCTTAATTAAGTCCAATAAATTAAGGGACCCAAACACAGTGTGAAATTGTAAAGGTATACAATTTTCTACACTAAATTTAGCCCCCACTTTAGTGAGAGTATGAACTTACACTCAGACTCACACTAAAGTAGAAAAATATATGTCAAGAGGGGTCCAAGTGCACAAATGTTAATGAGATAGGATGAAAAAGATCAAGGAGAATGATCAAGCCTCCAAGATCAAAGATCCCATGGCAAACCAATATAAGCACAAAGGACACACATGCATGTAAGATATGTGTAGCAAGACAAGATACACAAGCATACAATGTCAAATCCAATGCAAAAATTAAAAAAGGAAGGATGGAATAGAAAGTTATGTAATGCCACATCCATAAAATACACTCGCAAGGCTAGTGAAAATTGGTATACACTAGGTGAGCCCTAAAGGAAACATGAGAAACACACACTGGGTCTACAAGGTGTATACTCATAAAAAGGTGGTAGATGGGATAGATGCACCATGTCTATAGGTGTGTTCCCATACATCAACCATACCAAAAGTTATACTCCTTGATAACTTTGATAAGGTGCCACAAAATGATCAATGTGGTATGTGAACACTGTACTAAGTTCAACTCCTATGAACAAAAGTGAAGCCAAAATATCAAACTAAAAAATGGAACTCACCTTAGGAGGTGCAAATTCCAATGTATGCCCCCACTTTAAAGGAACTTCTAAACACCATGCTATGAACAATTACTTTAAAGTAGAAAATGATAAATTACAGTTGATAAAAGGGTCGTGAGAGCTTATTTGGAAAGCCCTATGCCAATGATATGTTTCCAAATAAAGCTACATCATTAAGAATGGATACCCCCATATGCAATCTCAAAAGATAACACATAAGGGATCTACGAATTTGGGTTCAACGTATGTCTTTGCTATAGTGATATAATAGAGCTTTGAACCATCATCAAATTCCCCAAATACTCATAGAAGAACAAACACAAAGGAAGAATGACACATAGAGAGAAAAAGAAAAGGAAAGATTTTGGATCAACATGGAAGAGACATAGATGCCTCAATGCCTTGCATTGTCCCCAAAAGGAAAACACAAGAAAAAAGGAAAGACAATGTTTACGATAGATAGAAGAATGTAGATAAAAATAGAAGAATGTGATGATAGATTTGCTTCCTTTGTATCCTTGCACCAAAAAATTAACAAGGGTCATCCAAAGAAAGCTTGCAAACATAAAGATATACTAAGAAACACAATACAAGGGATCACATTAAACATACACACAATCACAAATAACATGAAAATAAAAGAAAGAGAGTATGTCACAAGAAATCCAACCTAAAGCAGGTCATCTGCATCCCAATCTTGTTCATCATATACGAAAGAAAAATAAATAGCCAAAGGGGAAACAACAAGTGTCATACTAGGAGTATCACCGGGTTCAAAACATGGTGGGTCACTCTTTCTAAGAGGATCATAATGGTTGCTCCCATATAAATTCATAGAAGTGGAAAACAAAAAAATCAATTCATTATGCACTTCATCAAGTTTAGTAATCTCATCATCATCATCCAAGTTAATCACAACAGGAAGTATAATGACAATGTTCATTGTATGTTCTTGTTTCTATTATGGTGGAGAATCTTCATGTTGTGGAAAAGGTGGAGAATCATCATGCTTTGTTTGAGTTGGTTGTTGATCTTGGATTATTGGTTTATTCTTTTCTTCTAATTGACGAGCAATAGCACGACATCTACACCAATGCTCTTTGACATTTTGGTTTCTTCTTACATGGTTTTCAAGTTGTGATGGTGTAGGAGTAAGTTTATCAACCATCGGTCTCTTTTCTTCCCTTAGGGGAGGAATGTAAGGGACCTTCATGGGTTGCACGAAACCACTTTCTCTTTAGGTTTATAAACTTATTTGGTTTTAAGAGGCACAAATGAAATCATATGGTTATATCTTGGTCTCGTGTAGGATAGAGGTGTCAAAATAGCATCATACTTAGTTTTCTTATTCAGGAGAGCTTTTGGTTCAAGCATGGGTTCATCTGCAACAATAGGAGTGGGAGGAACAACTATGGATCTTTCAGTTTCAGGTGGGATATTGGCAAGGGATAACTCTACTATACACCTTTCTTTGAAATTTTGATATGATTTAAAGAAGAAATTCTCACGAGGTGCAATAGGTTCCATAGGTTCAGGCCATTCCCACAGGAATACAAAGGACTAAATCCACTATGATGCACTATAAAAATTTGGTTATCAAATGGAAATTTCAAGCATATGTGGATGACCAATGAGACAAAATTCATGGAGTGTAGCCATGACTAGCCTAACTTCACAAAAAATTGATCTGACATCGAGATGATGGAAAATGTAGGCTTGTCATTGATTCTTTTGGCTATGTAAAGTGGACCATTAGGTGCATGTTTAACTATATCACTATTTGATATAGCAATTCCAAGAGACAATATGGTTTGACCCTTACGAGGTTGAACGTCAATGCATACAATCATGGAATGCATATCACCCTCATTATCACTCTTATTATCATCAGTTATGTCTTGTATCTTGTCATCATTCATCAAATCATTCTTGTTATCACTATCTTTTACAAAATAGAAGGAATGGTTTGGAATTAGATTGGTAAAGGTTTGAAAATTTTGGTTGGGTGGGGCAACAAAATTATTTCCTTGATCATTAACACCACGCAACTGGATGTGATTGAAATTAGTGAGGTCTTGCACTATATGTTTAAGATGCATACATCATTTTGTATCATGCCCAACTTGTTAATGATATTGGAAAAATTTATTTGAGTTTTAGTTTTGAGGTAAAGGCTTAGTGGTATCAAGAGGTCTAATAGGAGGTAAGGTGATTAAGTTGTTTCTCAATAGTTGCAACATAATTGAATGGAGGGTATCGGGTAGCGGGGTGAATTGCCTATTCTTATCCCGAAATTGGTATGGAGTTGTGGTTTTTATGTCAGCCACTTGAGGTTCAACATGATGGTTTATTTTAAGTTGATTTGTTTGTATAAAGCCCTTGTTTGGTTTCTATAATGGTTAAAAATTGTTATGAGGCACAATTTTAGATATTTTAGGATGGGTTGAAGTAGTTTTTCTTAATTGTTGATTAAGTTCTGATAATCACGAAGAGTTGTGCATAAGTGTGTGAAGGAGGGGAATTTCACCATCCCAAGCTTATCTTGGATAATTTTTTGTAAGTTATCAATGAACATTCTTTGAATATCAGCATTGAGAAATTTAATGTTGATTTGTGAGTTTAAAGCAGTTGATAACGTGCTATAAAATCAAAGACCTTTTCATTTTCATTTTTCTTACATTGCATCAAACCAGGTAAGGCCATTTTAAGACAAATGTGCACTTGGAAATGGTTGAGAAAGACATCAACAAGCTCATTAAATGAGTGGATCGGGTTATTTGGTAAGGAAAAAAACCATTCCAAGGTTGTATCTTTTAAGGACCTAAGAAAAAGCTTAGTCACTTGAGCTTATCTTCAAAAATGAAGTCACTATATAAGGTCAAGTATATGTTGATACATGGTTGCTAGGATCTTCTTTACCACCGTATTTATCAAATATAGGTATATTTACATCTTGTGGCATTTGTGCTTTCAATATCTCCAATGACAACATGGGTTTCTTTTGACATATTGTGAAGGTTGTCTGTTTTGATTTTAGTTTAATGTTGTTATTTTTTGTTGAAAGGATGTGACATTTTGTAAAAGTTAATTTATGACAAAATAGTTGGTTGTGTTTTGATATGGAGGTGAATATGGTGGGGGTGTATATGTGTTGGGTGGAAAAATAAATTGCAAGTTTGTGAGAGGCAGGGGGTTTGGAGATATGATGTTTGAATTCACAAAACTAAAAGGATTCCCAATGGAAATACCCAAAGTTGGAGCACAACTAGCCATTGTAGGAATATGATTATCAATATTATTAGCTAGACTACACATAATCTCTAATCCTATAGATCATTATCAAGCATTCTCCTCATACTATCTATGATAGGAACAATAGTGCCAACAACATACTCTCTGCTCACCAAGCCTTAAAGTTTTCCTAAGGCTTTATCCATTTGTTTTTGCTTTTCTTGAGGGACATTAGCAAACAAAGTTTCAACATCAGTGTAAGTGGTTTATGGTAAGGTGGTCATAGGACATGTAACATTAAGGATGTGATCCACAATGGGTTGACTAGTGTCAACACTATGAGTGAAAGAGTTGGAAAAATCAAGATCCACAATGGATGTACTAGCGTGGGATGCCATGAGTCTTGAACTACATCTCACTGAAGTATTGGAAAAAGGAAACTAGGTTGTGATACTCATACAAGTTTCACCAAACCAAAATTGAACCCAAAATGGAAAAAATTCTAACTAGATAAAGATAATAGACACCTAGAAATAGAAAGCACAATGCAAGTATTAAAGAAGATGTAATATTCAGATCTAAAATATGATAATTGATTGCGTTTAAGATTCAAAAACCTAAAAATGATTACTTTTGAATGCAAATTTTGACCTTAAACAATGTACTTTCTTTCACCAATTGAACAAAATAGAAACATTTGCAGAAATATGCAATTTCTGAAACTGAAACAAAGAATGAAGTAGATAGAGACAAATAAATGCATAGAATTTTTTTAAATCATTTGTACAAGGATAAGTTTTCCTAAGGGCGAATGAGTCTTTGCACAGGGTTTTTGAAAATTTTAAAATTGAGTGTTTGATATGATATTTAAGCTCACTGTTCCTAATAGCAAATAGATTCTTCAGTGATAGTTTTTTCCAAAATTCTGATTAAGTGTAAATGTAATTTGTATGACAATGTATGAACAAAATGGCAATTTTTTGAATGAAATTTTGATCTAAATGTATGAAACTCACCTTAATGCAAGCTATTATGCAAAATGTTTGTAATTTTTTATGATTTTTTATAATTTTAAATTATGCAAATATGCAACATGTAACCCTAAATAAAATGCAAAACAAGATAATATAAAACCTAGATCTAGGGTTTCAAGAATATCCGAATCAAAAAATTATGATGTAAGAATGTCGGGTCCACCAAAATGAAATGGTGAAAAAAGGTGATCCCCTAAAGGTTTCAAATTGTTGGGTTGTTTATAAAACCTTAGGGATCTTAATAGGTGTCTTTTTCCCACAAATTTCATTAGGAGAGAGATCACAAGGTGTAATGATTGACTTTTAACCTCAATGGTGAGTCAACTAGACTCGGATCTCAGTCCTTAGGACAATAGGATAGAATTGAAATAAACTAAAATTATTTTCAATGCTCAAACTACATGAAAAATAAGACCTAATACCTAAAACATTGATTCCCAAAAATATAGAGTATTATAGAAATTTGTAGGAAGATCTAAGAAGGGTTTGAACACATGTACCTATCACCAAAAACTTGTTTTGAGGAATTCGAAGGGACTCATTCACCCCTAGGTGAATGGGTCTCAATCTAGAGATCCAAAATAACTTTTGGCAATCCTTTGATGTTGGGTAAACCCACAAAACTGGTTTACAATTCCAGTGAGGAAGGAAATTTGCAAAAAAATGCCCTCATGGATTTTTTTTTGGTTTTTGGGGATTCGAGCGAACCCAAAGGGGGTTTGCTAGAACCCCACTTCGAGCGAACCCATTAAATGTTGGGTCGCACATTTCTGGGGAAAAAACAAAAGAAAATTTTGTGGAAAGGGGGTTTGAGAAAACCCTGGTTTGAGCAAACCTCCAAGGGGGTTCACTCGAACCCCCCTTTTCCCTCCTTCTCCCCCTCTGGCACCAAAAATCTCCAATTTTTTTTCCCTTTGAAGCTCGAGTTGAGGATGAAAATGGAGGAGAATTCATAGACCCAACTTGATGATGGTAGTCCTCAGAAAGAGCTATCCAATGAATATAATTTTAATATGTTTTGGTTTTATTATATGTATTTTTTTTAGTTTGATTAAACATAGGTTTTTCACTGAAAATAAGCTCTCTGTTTTGCAAATGTGGAAAAATAGCATATTATAAAAAAAAAATTGAAAAATATCAGTGCACTAGATATTGAAGTCCTTGATTCAACAAAAAAACAAATTGAATTTTGATACATACAAAAAAAATTATGTTGTATACGATCTGCCTATGTCTAAATTGTAATTGGTTTGACTTTGAAACTTGATTAAGGAAAAACTATTCAATAAAACAATATGAAACCAAATGAAAGCACTAGATATTGTAGTTACAAATCTATATTTGAAAAAATTAGAATTTTATCCTTCATGGAAAAAAAAATTTATGTTGTATACGGTGAGCATCACTCCTTAAAAATGGTGTTCACTGAAAAAAACTAGTTTTTGAAGGAGATGGAAAAAGAAGTGCAATCTAATTCCAAAAATTTTTGAAAAAAATATATTTAGAATCTACAAAAAAAATTCACAAATCACTAGTTTGCATCATCTTCAAATTCCTCACGATTTAGCCACTATAGGTGCCCGAAAGTGAAGATTTAGTTAGAAAAAACAGTTCAATGTCCAATTTGCCCAAAAATTGTAAACCAGTATTGTGGGATCACCTGCTGGATCTTGGATTCTATTTGACATGGGTCCCACTATCAGAAATTCAAAAAAAGTCTACAACAATGATGATAATATATGGATTTATAATATATTGTTAGTGAGGATCTAAATGTTAGTTTAATGAGGATTTATTTCTTTACTTCATCCCAATATTTGTCATGTTTGGGATAGCTCTTCCTATACCATACTATAGTGTCTTTTATAGTGACCCCACAAAGTCAAACAACTTTTTTGTTCTTGATAAATCTCATTTATTTGCCAAATTAATTCTAGAATAAATATGTTTCATAGCCTTTGGTGGTGTTGTTGTCGAAGACTAGGAGTTTGACCTGAGGATCCATTATCTTCTCAATTTGTTCCTTCTTAATTGTGTGATAAGTTTTTGTTGGCCTTTCCTCCTTTTTAGTACTTCTCATTGTTGTAGGTTTGTTTTCTCTATATTTATCCCTTGCTAATCTAATTTCAAATAATTAATTTCCTAAAAATTCATCACAATCTAAGTTATAAATTTCTCTTATGGATCTCTTATCTCTTCTTGTGGTGTATCTTGTAGTGAAATTCTCCTTCTTTTATATGGCATTAGGGATGGGTCCTAGCCCAAGGTGTGTGACTCTTCAAAGTGATGTTTGGTTTTTGGTGAAGTATTTTAGTTTGTTAATGACATTTTATTAGTTATTTTTGATAGCCCTTTTCTTAGATTAAGCATGGTTTTATTTTCTTTACATATTCCCTCATTTGTTAGTTTCTTAACATTGTTGCTTACTAATTTTTCAAGGTAATCTACATCTTATGATAGAGTTTTCTTTGAGGTCTCAAGTAACTCTAATGATCTTTCATCCAAATTAATTGTGATATTGGACCAATCCTTTTCTAATTATGGTTCTCCATTTATTTATGGTAGTATTAAAACTTCTTTGTTCTCATAGTCTTTATCTAATTCTTTCCTTCATGACCCATAACTTCTCAAAATATCTTCTAATTTTATTAAAAAGTATTTTTCCCTATCCAAGTTTCTTGACATTGGTTGTGGAGTTTATAAATTTATATCTTTTCTAGCGGTCCAACTTTATTTTGTTTGTTTGGTAACACCCACATTGGCATGCTTAGCCACACCCACCTTGGCACACTCACTTCTTCTTTATGTATCCTATATCCTTTTGTGGAGCCTCTCCTACCTTGGTGCAATTTTTTATATCATATTTCCATATCCTTTGTTCCCATGCATAATTGGCTTCCTACTACAATTTCCTCTCTAATTTCTCTTTGTTTTTATTGTCATTTTTTGCGTTTTAATAATTTTGTTTTGCATTAGTCCTTTATCCATCCCATGGTAGTTATTGTATTTTTACCTTGATAGGTCACATATTTCTATGGATTCTTTTTGGTGATCACCCCCTTTTTCATCCCCTAGATGCCTAACACCTTCTAAAGAGGTAGAAACCTAGGTAATTTTTTTTGTAGATTATAAGAAAAATTCATAGCCTTTTTTTATATCTTTGTCTAAATTCGCAAAATTGAAGGTCAATTTCTATTCTCTTGTCTATCATCTAACCAAGATCTCTTGACAAAAAAACCAATGCTAGAAAGAAAAGTGGGGATAAAAAACTAGAGTTCTAAGCCCCAAGTATTCTTTGTGTGTTGTGTTTATATCTTAGACTCAAGGTGATCCCACAATACTAGTTTACAACTTTGTTGAGGAAGGAAAATTGCAAAAATGCTCCCATGGATTTTTTTTTGGGTTTTTAGGGGTTTGCACGAATTGGGGGATTCGTATGAACCCAAAAAGGGTTCACTCGAACCCCCCTTTGAGCAAACCTTCTTTAATGATGGGACCCACTTTTTGCATGTTGTCCAAAATGAAAACAAAGGGAAATTTTGAAAAAAAGGGGTTTGCTCGAACCCCCCTTCACTTGAAGGGTCAAGGGGGGTTTTCTCGAAGTGGGTTGAGCGAACCCCCCTTTTTCCCCCTTCTCCTTCTCTTGCACCAAATTTCTGCAAAAAATTGCCTTTTGAAGCTTGGGTTGAGGATGAAAATGGAGGAGACTTCACATAACCAACTAGATGATGGTAGTCCTTAGAAGATATCCATCAAACATAATTTTAATATGTTTTGGTTTTATTATGTATTGTTTTTTTAGTTTGATTAAACATAGGTTTTTCATCAAAAATCAAGCTCTTTGTTTTTCACATGTGGAAAAATAGCAGATTATAAAAAAAATTTGAAAAATATTAGTGCACTAGATATTGATGTCCATGATCCAACAAAATAATAATAATTTCGATACATACAAAAAATGTTATGCTTTAGCCAGTAAATGATGTCTAAATTATAACTGGTTTGACTTTGAAACTTGATTAAGAAAAATATATTCAATGAAATGATATGAAACCAATTCCATGCACTAGATATCATAGTTACGAATCCAAATTCGAAAAAAATAGAATTTTATCCTTCATAGAAAAAAAATTATGTTTTAGCCAGTAACACCACTCTTTAAAAATGTCGTTTACTATTAAAAACTAGTTTTCGAAGGAGATGGAAAAAGAAGTGCAATATGATTCCAAAATTTTTGAAAAAATATATTTAGAATCTATAGAAAAAAATTCACAAATCACTAGTTTACATCATCTTCAAATTCCTCATGGTTCATCCACTATAGGTGCCCGAAAAGTGAAGATTTAGTTAAAAAAATTCAGTTCAATGTCCAGTTTGGCCAAAAATTGTAAACCAGTATTGTGGGATCACCCCTCAACAATAGTAGAAGGAACTAGTTTAGGAATTAAGTACGATATCTATATTTGGGTTGTTCATATAAAACATAAATCACATTAGTCACACATCACATTATATATCATAAGATATTTCATAAATCTATGTTTATTGATATTTTTAGACTCTAGTACATTATAACATCCATCTATATCCTTTCATATATATATATATATATATATATCTCTTTGTCATTTTCTTTTCCTATCATATATACTTGTATTGTCATATCGGGGCATGTCCCTTACAAAATGCATCCCTTACTTGAGGAACCATGCTAGACTCTAACTTTGCATCCCTTCTGTAGTGGTCTATGGTAGAATTTGTTGCATTGTATCTCTATTATACCATTTTCCCTACCAACAAAGACCAAATAACCTATCTCTAATATGGATTCCCTAGTGGAATTCCTATTTTTTTGGAAAAGACACTACAAAAATTGGAAAATACATATTTGTTCTAGAATCATTATGGAAAAGAAATAGATGAACAAATACTAAACAAAGTTATTTAATTTTTTAAGAACATTGTAGAATGACACATTAAATTGGTATAGGAAGACCTAACCTCAATATGATAAGGAATGGACATGAGATCCCTAGTAAAAGTGTAAGCCATATGAGGGCCCGGTGATCCCACAAAACTGGTTTGCAATTATAGTGAGGAAGGAAAATTGAAAAAACACTCTCAAAAACAAAAATTCAGGTTTTTAGGGGTTCGCTCGAAGGGGGGCATTCAAGCAAACCCCAAAAAGGGGGGTTCACTCGAACCCCCTTCGAGCGAACCCCCTTTTGAAGATAGGTTCAAGCAAACCCCTTTTAGTGGGGTTTCTCTTATGAAATAAAGGAAAATGGCAAAAAAAGGGGGGTTCTCTCGAACCCCCCTTCTAGTGAACCCCCTTCGCTTGAAGGGGGTTCGAGCGAACCCCCCTTATTTTATCTTCTCCCTCTCTTCCACCAATTTTTTGCAAAATTTTTCCTTTTGAAGCTCGATTTGGAGATGAAAA
The DNA here is from genome assembly GCA_007258455.2 of Sequoia sempervirens. Classification (NCBI taxonomy): domain Eukaryota; kingdom Viridiplantae; phylum Streptophyta; class Pinopsida; order Cupressales; family Cupressaceae; genus Sequoia; species Sequoia sempervirens. The sequence goes on from VDFB02000363.1 coordinate 43,383,538, forward strand.
TGGAAGAAACATCACAGACCTATCTAGATGATGGTAGTCCTTGAAACAAGCTATCCATTTAATATAATTTTAATATATTTTGGTTTTATTATGTAAAAATTGAATTTCGATACATACAAAAAAAGTTGTGTTAGCAAGTAAACCTATGTCTAAATTGTAACTATTTTGACTTAAAAACTTAATTAAGAAAAAAAATTCAACGAAATGATATGAAACCAATTGCATGCACTAGATATTGTAGTTACAAATCTAAATTCAAAAAAAATAAGATTTTATCCTTCATAGAAAAAAAGTTGTATTAGCAAGTACACATCACTCTTTAAAAATGGTGTTTACTATTAAAAACTAGTTTTTGAAGGAGATAGAAAAAGAAATGCAATTTGATTCCAAAAATTAAAAAAAATATATTTAGAATATACAGACAAAATGTCTCAAATTAGTAGTTTTCATCATCTTCAAATTCCTCATGGTTTAGTAGCTATAGGTGCTTGAAAGTGAAGATTTAGTTAAAAAATTTAGTTCAATGTCTAGTTTGACCAAAAATTGTAAACCAGTATTGTGGTATCACCCAGGGACATGATCTAAGAAGAAAGATAATCCATATAAAACTATGACCACAAATTTAAGGAAGTTGCCAAAAATTTAGAACCATTGACTAAAAAATAATGAATTGAATGGTTCATGTTTGGGTTACAACTAACATTCAGATCCTCACTAACAATATATTATTTAGGAAATATTATGAGGTATAACACTAGCTTGTTAAGTTGATGCCCAAACATGGAGGAAAAAAGATAAAAATAGTGAGAATAGTAGAATAGAATAACTTTAACATTAGATTTAGAATAATTAAATATTAAACAAGAGATATTAGCTAAGGACGAGGCTATTCAAACACCACCAAAAATTCAAATAAAAAATATATGTTGTACTTACTACTCTAGATAATTTCGTCTTAGAAATGAATGCCTAGTGATAAAGGGAGAAAAAATGCATTGTTTCACTTAGAGTAGATCTTAGGATAACTTCCAAACAAAAAATAGACAATGTATTGTTGAATATGCATAGAATGGGATGACCATTAGAAAAATGACTATCCATATGTATAATTTAGAATATGTGGAGAAGATTAATATGAAGCTTAGTGCAACCACCACTGAAAAAAAGGAATCTATAGACCATAGAATGACATATGATAAAGGAATGGAAAAAATACCCCTTTACATCTAAGAACATGGATATAGATAATTGAATTGGAGGAATCAAATAAATATTCATAAACTTTGAAATGTACCACAATGCAGCCTAGCACCAGCCATTTCCACTTACTCAATGAATGAGGATAGAGGATATTATAAAAAATACTAAGGTGGAAAATGTGGTAGAGGTAGAGGTAGAAATAAAAAATGAATAGAAGAGACCACATGTTATAAATTTAGAGAAATAGGATGATAATGAAAGTAAAGAAGATAAGAAGAAAACCTATGGATTTTATAGTAATCTAGACCATAATTTATTCACATGTGAAAGAGAATAATAGTAATTTGAAAATGCACCATCGTAATAAAAAGTGATGAATTATTTAGAGCAAATTTCATAAGAGGGGAAAAACCATGCTAAAATTACCAAAAAAAACCCATAAGGGGAAAGATTGAATGTTATAAAGAAGATATATTCCCTAAAGAACCTAAAATATAAAAAAACCTAATAGAAGAAGAAACCTTAAAAAATAATACATCAGGAATAAGGAGAAATTAAGAAAAAAATATCTATCTAAATATATAAGGAAAAATAATGTTGCACTAGTCACTAGAGGAGGAAAAGACACCTGTACATGTAGTTAGTGGATAAATGAATCAAATCAAGAAGACATGAAGAATATTTTATCACACTATAAAGAAGCATGATAGGTTGTAGAAGAAACTTAACAAACCAAAGTAAGGAACATGATAAATAAGACTATCATAAAGCTTTCCTTTTTGAAAAAGAAACCTTAGCATTAAAATAGTTAGCCTCTTTTATCTATAGATAAATATAACTTAATAGAGAAACTCAAATAGTTTTCCAAGTATTGGAATAAACAAGCACAATCAAGGCCTCACATTAGAAACCTAACAAAAACCATAACACAATAGAAAACTAAACCAATAATGATAAACTTACACATCAACCATAGACAAGTTAAATAAGTTATGATTGATTTAGGAGTAATGTCAATATGATCTGTAAAAGAGTATGGGAACACTTTAGGAAACCAAAATTACATAAAACCCCATATAATATTAGTGTAGCAGGTGGAACAACTATAGGTATAATGGGTACATAGAAGAATGTAGAATCTAATCTTCTAGGGATCAAACAAACAATAGATTTTTAAGTAATAGAAATGAAGCAACCATTTGACACCTTCAATTCCCTACTAGGTCTGTAATGCTTTAAATATTCAATATGGTATTATTGAATTTAGAAGAGCGGAATTATATTTTGAAGACAATGATAAGGTAGTACATATACCTCTAGATTTTGACATGAGTCAAGAATATATAGAGGATGTAACTTAAAATATGATTATGAAGAAGACCAAAAATCACTTTACTCCCTAGTAGAACTTATTAAACAAAAACCATTTAATGACAAAAGGAGAAATTTATATTGACAATAGTAATGAGAGAATATAGATAGTGAGGATGTAGTTAGTTCATGGTTAAGAGATGAACCATAATAACAATCTAGGAAAATAAGAAGATAAAAGAAAATATTCACTATATGAAGGATAGAAAGAAGCATACTACAACTTACCACAAACATAGAAACCCCATCATAACCAAGACCAAACTCATTAACTATAAATTTTAATCCTATCATCTAAATTTCATGATGATTGAATCGAATTTCACATGGTTTATATCATATCAAGTTACCAAGATATTTAGGAGTGGGTGACCTAATATCATACTTAAAGAAATGTATGTGATAAAGAAGACTTAAGAATAGGTGCACTACAACATACTTTAATTTTCATCACCACACATTGGTGGAATACACACAAACCCAATATTCTTTCAGGGATAGCCCTTAAATTTTTTGAACAAACAAGATATCTACCTATAGAAGAATATTGTGAATGGATTCCTTTAAAATATGATGGAAAAAAACACCCGAACAATATTTGAACATGTATTTAAGCATATGAAAGAAACATAGGGAATATGATGAAATATTGTACATACAAATGTTTTATTGGATACTCACACAAATCACATTAAGCCATCTTTCTCTAGAGCTTTGTGTGCTAAGGGTAAGTTGAAGGGTTTTGAGGGTGGTTCTACTGGTAAGAAGTCGAAGGCCTATGCCAAGGTGAAGGATGTTAATCTAAAGAAGGTGGCAAGAAATATTCAAGGGGGGAATTCGGGTATTGGTGGGTCCCCTGAGGATGGTAAGGAGAATTTAGTGGTTAATTTGGATGCTTTTGTTGGGGAACCTGCTTCTAAAGGGAAGGCTAAAATGGTTTCTGAGGATGTGCCATTTGAGGAGCCCCGGTGGGGTCGCATAAGGGCAGGGGTGTTTTTTGGGCACCTGCAATGGACTTTTCTTAAGTGTTGGGCCTTGTCAAAGAAGGGGTTGATATCTCCTTCAATTTTCTTATGTGGATAGTTCAAGAAATTCAAGATCTTCATAATAAGCATGATACTATAGCCAGGTGCAATATCTCTACTCTTCGTAGCCTCAAGGAGCAGGAAGCTATTTTTGGGCTTTCTAGATCCCTAAATACCAATGTGGGTGGTCTGGTGGATGAGCTTGCTTCACTGAAGAATGACTTGAACTCGAGAGTAGTGGTGCTGGAACAACAAAATAGGAAACTTAGAAGGGACTTAGACACACTCATTAATATAATCAAGGAGAAGCTGGAGGCATCTATTGAGGGTATGGTTTTCCTCAACTAGAAGGCTATGGAGTTGATCGAGAAGGGTCTATTTAATGCTCATACTAACTTGGTTCATGAGGAGGGTGCTAGTTTGGAGGTGAATTCGATTGATCTAGCTACTAGCTCGAGTGTTTGTACTAGGAGAAAAACTAAGAAAGTTAAGAAGGATCCTACTCAAGGTGTTGAAGAAATCATTGGCATGCATGAGAGGCTAGAAACCAAGGATATTGTGGCTACTAAAGTGCTCAAGGACTTACTGCAGTGGCCTTATGACCTTGTTGTTTTTTGTTTTTTGGTTATGTTGGTTGTCTAATGGTTTGTTGATGGCTGGTTAATCAACTGGTTATTTTTTTTTTGTTGTTGGGTGGGAAACCTCTTGTTCTATCTTTGTTGCCACTTTTTTTTTGTTAAAGGGTTCCAAGCACCCTTCAAAACCTGTTTATCATTAATAAAAAACCAAGACAAAAGAGTAAAGACATGAAATTAGGAAGTGATAAAAAAGAAAATTTTCCACATATTTTATTTCTTCAATCCCAACAAGACCATCCACACCGCACTTCATAAAATAAGAGAGAATCTTCTTACCTATAGAAGAAAACCAAAAGGTGATAAAAATGAAATTAAAAATATAATGGACATGGATAAACATGAAAAGTAATTTTAAAAAAGGTGTTATAACACAACATAATAGAATGGATGATGATGAAGAATCACAATTATAACAATGGAATATTGAAATCCAGGAGGGAGAAAGAATGATAATATTAGAAATTGCACCAAAAATTAAGTATTGTAAGAACCTTTTAAAACTAAGAGAATAAAACAAAAAAAAATTGTACCACTAAAATGACAAAGACATCAAACTATTGGGATGAGAAATGGGTGTGTGCAAGAAGTTAAGTCCACTTTTTAGCCAAAAGGTGGAAGTGTTTTCCTTGATTTTCAGAATTTGTCACATTTGACCTTAAAATTTGAAGCACTTAGAAATGAATCTTTAAAAAAGCACTAAATATAAAATGTAGTACTCAGAGTCTAACTTCCAAATATGTAATTTAGTTTAATACCCAGATGATACAAATTGATTTTCAATAGGCGTGTCTAAAAACCACTATTTAAAAGTCATTTTTTTTACCATACCATGCACGTGTACGCCATCCATATTTTGACCTAAATAATCATATTTTTCTGAATCTTTTTGTGAAAAAAATTGTAACACATTGAAGAATGCTCATGATATTTTTTTGTAATTTTTTTTTTAATATTTTTTTGTTAATTTTTTATTGGCCATATTTGTTGTTTTGAAAAATCGTTGTGTACACCACGCATAAGATGACCTAAACTTATCATTTTTTATATTTTTTTCAAATTGAAAAGAATTGTCTTAAGATCTCCTACGTATAACTCATTTTTCAAAAAAATATTTTAATAAAAAGTTATAAAAATACCAAAAAGCCTTGATATTTCAAGTTTATGGACCAGTTTCATAAAAAAAATATTTGAAAAATAGAAAAAAAAATTCAATTGTCAAAAAAATTACATATTTGGAATCTACACAGTCTCATCTATAATGGGTTTTAATTTCATCAAAAAATTCTACAAAAAGGTCTTCAGACATGTCCAAAGTCACTCTTTTCTTGTGACATTGACATGACCTTCAAGTTGCAGGTCAAACTAGGTCCAAAGCTTTGATTCGGGTCCCCAAGCCTTTTCTCAAACCAAAAAACAAAGCACAAACCCGGCCAAAAATTCAAATTTTAAAAAATGGGATCATGTTTTGTAGAAATGGGATCCCATTCTAAAACAAGGTCCCATTTCATAAAAGCATTATTATTTTTTTATGAAATAGGATCCTGTTTTAGAATGAGTTATTGTTTCTACAAAAATGGGATCTTGTTTCTAAAATGGGATCTTGTTTCATAAAAACATAAAAAAATTATTTTTTTATGAAACAAGATCTCGTTTTAGAACGGGATCCCATTTCTAAAAAATGAGATCCCGTTTTTGGCTTGGCATCCCAAAGGGAAATGGACCCCGTTTGCTACATAACGGGATCACATTTCATTTTTCCCAATTTCATTTATTTTTCTAAGTCTAAAACTTCTACTAGAAGTGGACTCATCTTCTTGCATTTACCCAAATATATCATGCAAGTTGTAGAGATCCTAATATGATATTAAACCCTATGCCCTTGAATATTTATAGACCTTAAAATAATTAAGGAAGAAGCTAGAATTATGAAAATCCAACTCAAAGAAGGTATGGAACCCTATAATAACAAGCCATATCAACCACACAAATATGAATAAAATGTCAAAATAAAAAAATATAAGATGTTAGAAATAGGCATAGTTAAACTAGTGGAGTATATTGATTGAATAGTCTCATGGTCATATAAAATTAGAAACTAGGTGAGATTAGAATATGTATGGATTTTAGAGAACTAAATAGATCCTACATCCATGACCCTTTTCTAAAACCATTCATAGGAGAGTTCCTAAAATCAATTACTAAAAGAGAAATATATCCATATACTGATGTATTTTTTTGGATATCACCAAGTTAAGATCCAAGAAGAAAATCAACCTAAAATAATATTTATGATAGAATTTGAATGCTTTATGTATATAATTAAGTCCTTTGGTTTAAAAAATGCACCAACAATATTTAGTTGGATCATGATCAATGCATTTAAATACTTTATCCATGACTTCTTAGAAGTCTACCTAGATGACCAAATAATCTATGGTTTATTAAAAGACCACATCCAAGCACTTTGGCTAATTCTATATTTTAAAGATACAAAAGCCTATATATCCCTAAATCTAAAGAAATGAACATGTCTTTGGTACCAATTAGCACTTTAATTGGATATATTACTAGTAAAGAAGAACTTATGGTTGATCCCCTAAAGGTGGCACTTATTAATAACCTACCACCTCCAAAGACAACTTCATATGTTAAATTTTTCTTAAGCTATAATGGTTATCACTAGAAATTTATCCAAGGTTATGTCAAAATTGCAACACCAATAGAAGAACTACTGAAAAATAAGACAAGTGAAAAAATCAATTGGACAAAACAATGTAAGAAAGCTTTTGATGCATTAAAATAGAAAATAATGGAGGCACATATATTAATCTTTCTAGACTAGAACATTCAATTTCATGTACATGTTGATGCCTAAGGGACCTATTTGGATCAATTTTAGTGCAACCAAGGGGAAATAAGGACCAACTAGTTGCATTTTCCAGCTACAATTTATTCTAAGTAGAAAAGGGAGAAAACTGCAAAGGGACACTATTTTATGTCTTAAGGAAAACATACAGTTTCAAAGGGGGGTGATTATATCAAGTGAAATATAAAAGTGACAACAATATCTACAAACCATTACATCTAACTACAAGAGGAAGGTGAATCTTTAGGATGACTTTTGTAAAAGAATCATAAGGGACACATCCCTAATGTAATAACATACATGCAATAGAAAGATAGAAAAAAATAGGAATGCGAATGAGAAAAATATAAAGATGAAGGAAGAAGATAGGATATAGTAAGGAATAAACATATGATATTGTAATTTATTGGTTGATAAATGAATATGTATCAAATCTTGGTACATTGTGTTATGAATTATAAAGTATAATAAAATTATGTTTGTTATTTACCAACTCTCTTCCTTACCACATTTTAATATAGGTCACCTCAAAATATCTTACTACTCTTATATTATAAGTACTAGGTTATAATCTCAACATTCAAGACATCAAAACTTAGAACTTCAGTTTGTGAAATCCATTTTCCTTGCCAAAAAAAGATATTTATCACGACTGTGTTCCAAACATTGGTGCCAAAACATATTTGAATTTTTGGAATTATCAGTTACATTGATAGAGTCATAAAATATAGAGGCATTCAACCCAAATAAAGTACCACATTTAAATCCTCTAGCTAGCATTGAATTTGGCTCTCACCAAAATTCAACTATACTCGTCAAATGATACATGCAATCTAGAATCATTCAACTTAGATATATAAATAAAAAATTCATAAGTCCTAGAATGTGCAAAATATTATAGATTTTTAATCATCTTATCACTAAAACACAATTCTACCTTTCCCTTATCTATAATCTAATGAGTAGTTTTCACCAAGGAGAATTTTCCTCCATTATAACCTTTCTATGAGAAGAACTACTCCTCATGGGGAGTCATATGGTAGGATAAAATTTATTCAATAAACCAATCATCATCACTAATTAATCTTTAATACAAAACCATATATGCAACAGACTTCTTTGTTCAATAAATCAACATTTGTGTAGCACCCATGTACCTACAAATATCCCATAAAACTACTATCTCATGCCTCCAATTTATAAAAAAATTAAAAGAGGAAAACCATAAATGGTTTCCAATAATAATTAGAAAATAAACTATTGATTCATAAAAAAACCATGGCCCACATGAAGAGAATCTTCCAAGAATAGTCAACAAAAATGGACAACATATTTGAAGCATAACTAACCCACATGGGAACACCTCTCAAGAATATAGCATCAATCTTTAACAAAAAAATTACATGTGACTTGATAAATGTAAAGACAGTCTACTCTCTCCTTGAACATAATATTTGGAAAGTGGTGTAAATTTCACTATTTCAATTTATAACTATCAACATTATGCTCTAGCTCCTTCATGGATGTTATTATAACTCATATTCAAGTCAACTAACATTATAATTAAATAATATTATCTCTCATCCATTGAATAGGGAATCCATGTATCCACTCAAAGATGTTTGGAGATGTGATATGCATTATACATGATGATTACAATTAAATATCACACTATCATAATAATTAAAACCCCATATCTTATAAAAAACTAAAAGAAAGTGAAATAGCCTATTGAAGTGTCAAAGAACTCCTTAGTAAATTTGAATGTTGTATGACTAATTATTTAGCAAGGACTAATGCATCCCTACTATGGTAGGAGAATTAGCTTATCATTTTAGGGGCACTATTATATAGTCTTATAATCTCATATAATCTCCTACGAGTTCAATGATTGTTCATCTTAACCTCTTGATCATTTCATATAATTGTCTTGATCATCCAATCCCAATTTATTTTCTTATAAATCATTGGTTAAGTATATTTTAATTATGAACACCATATAATTTGGTTAGGTTAAAGGGTAATTTTTCGTGGCCAGCCTTATTGTGGATAATTCAAAGATAAGTCCACACAATAATAATAATGTCATGTCAATGACAACAATATACTAAAACCAAATCTAAAATACACTTTCAATTGAAATAAAAAAATCAAATCCCTAATATTCTTACCAAGAGGAAATAGAAGAAGGGTAAAAAAGGCTTGTTAGGAGAAGAGTATAAAAGGAAAGATGAAAACATAAGTACACAAAAAGTTATGAATATAAAGAGGGATGGATGGGAAGGAAAAATAAAGGGATTAGGGAAAAATAGTTTGAAGTGATAACAAATTTGGATAGGGGAAGGACATAGGCTATGAAAATAAGAAAGAGAGGGAGTGTCCTCCATAATAGTTATATCAAAGATTCAAAAAATGGAAGAATGACCTATAAAATATCTATGTTGATTCTCTGAGAATTTATCAATGTTCTATGGCTCTAATACTCCAAAAAATATCTCTAAAGTTCTAACAAAGTAGCAACATGCAAGAGGAAACCTTGATTGTGGATATGAAAATGAGAAGAGAATTCTCCTTCTATAGATTTTAAAAAAACTTAAAATATATTTAGTCAGATCCAATGACTACCTAACGTCTTTTTTTTAGAGTCAAGGGAGGGTAGGGACCTATTCCCCTCCTAAGGTAGGAGAATAGCTACAACATATATTGATGAAGTTGAGATCAAATGATGAGCAAGCAGAAAAGAAAAAAAAGATTATTAGAGGTAGTTTCAACTCATTTAGATTCTAGTATGTGATATATGGAATACATAAGGTAATGATAAGCTACTCATGAGAGGGAATATATAAAAAAATTAATTTTTTTGAGCAATCACCTTGGAAATGGAAACATGGATAACTTAAGTGTGAAGGAAAAATAAGGAAGGGGTAAATACACAAGAAAGGGGAAGGGATGACATAAGGATAGAAAACAAGACCTAGGAAGGGGTCAAGTCACATGGAAAGGAGAAAAATTGGGGAAAGAGGGAAATAAGCTAGAAAGGGATAAAAAATTGGAAACCTAGGGAAACAACTAGAATGAGTGCAAAACATAGTAAAAAGAATTGCAAGATATGATTTTTTTATTCTTTTTTGTCATTCCATTTTTAAATGTACTATTTTAAAGAAATTTTTAAGGGTATGAATATGTTGAAGGGTAATGGAATGACCCATACTTCAAACCATTAGATTATCATAATTTAGGTTCAACTTTTTGTAGATGTGCACACAAATACATAAAGAAAGAAACACTATTCAAGTAACACACTACTTTTAATTGGAGGAAGAAGCCCCTCAATGAAAATAGATTATAATTCATCATCATATGATTGATTCTTCATTTTTCCACATGGAGATTATAAATGAATGATATAATCATTAGTAGGCTTATTATCTCATTGAGAATATTTGTTCAAATTAGTCATACTTATTTTTTAAGACCATATTGGAGCATAAATTTCATAAAAAGAAGTGGCTAACTCATTGAAATAGTGGATATAACTAGGAAATAAAGAATATAACCACTAAATGGAATAGTCCCTTAAGGTTTAGGGGAAAAAATTAGCTAAAAATCTATCTTCATATGCATAATCTACACATGTGACATTCAAATCTTATAGATGGTTTTTAAGATCCCTTTTTCTATAATATAATTCAAATTGAGCTGCTACAAATCCATTAGGTAAGGATAACATAACAACTTCAAAGGAAAGAGGGTTGTGATGTGAATGATGATATTTAATGGGGTCATGGTTAGTAAGGATTATATCATCCACATTATTCTTAAGTTATTCAAAATATTTTGGTAGTGTGTCCAAGATAGAGGTAGATATATGGTAGTGGGTATGAAGAGCATGGGAAGTATTGGATGAGGTATAGTGAGGCTGAGTGATTAGAGGTAAATTCATATAGGAAAAATGGGAGATCACATAATGAGGAAATATGGTCATGTGATGAGTAGGAGAGATGTGCAAAACATATATAGGGGTGATGGTAGTAGGTATATTGGATGGATGAGAGGTAGGTGAAACACTAGTGGATGGAAAAGTGGTCATGACACTAGAGCGATGACTAGAAAGGTGAATTCATACTAGGAGAAGAAATATGGGTAATAAAATCTAAGGATAGGTAGAAGGATCATAAGAGGATGAAGGATAAGTGGATACACCATTGGTGAAATTCATATGTGTCATTTCCAAAAAGAATATATGTGCTATAAGGAGAACCTACTTTAATGCATTATGTAAAGTAGTAGCTAAATATCAAGGATATCAAGCATTAGTAAGTGCATCAGTGAGCAACCATCCTATGAGAGATAGATCTTGCTTAGCCACATATGCATCATGATCATAATCTTGTTGGTCTTCACAATCCTCAAAATTATTTAAAAGGGGTGCTATTACCATTCATGTCATAAAGGGGATCACTTTCATTCAAGTAGTTAGCCATACTTATGTTTTGATGAGTGCTACTTTGTAAAGAAACAATAGTGTTTCAAGTAGTGTGTGACATAAGAAAACACTAAAGTGGCATGACAAGGAGAGAGATAGTAATATAAATCACTCCTCGATTCGAATACTCATAAGAAAATACCGGGGATAAAAATCTTAAGGGGGAGCAAGATAAGAGGGATTCATCAAATGAAAAGGAAAATATAATAAACCTATTATAATCTAAGAAGGAGAATAAAATTCATTTTACATAATTCTAGGGTAAATACATATATTAAATGAACAATAAGAATCTAGCCTAGATTAAATGCTATTTGTTGATGCAATAAATGTTAATGAATATAATGCTTCACAAATAGATAATATAACAAATGATATCTAGTTAGATGTTGTGGCATACCATGTTGGATACTAATTTTCCTATAATGCAAAAAATTAAGTGAAGTTTAGATGAATGTTTTGGAGTTATCAAATGACTCATGTATTATTTTGGATCACTTTTACAATTGTGGATTCAATCTCACAAGTGCAAATCTAATTGGACACACAAATCTAATTTGTGCCTATGGATTTGATCTTTACTAGCTTTCAAATTGTCTTTTTTGGCTCACCTCAATGTTCTTGGTTTTCCTTAACTTAAAACTTTTTTTTGGTTCTTTTTGGTTTGCATGTGGGAGGAATAACTACTCTCTTGTGTCAAACTATGTAAGGATATCTATTCAATGGTTAGAAAAAAGACTAAGGACAACACTCTCAAATATGTAAGATTATGTATATGACTGTGCAATTATAGATTCTTTGATAATGAGTGGAAAAATTAATGATAGCTCCAAGATACAAGTGATCTAAGTGATATTGAATGCTTCTAAAGTGAATGGTGATCACTTTAGATACACCACTAGGAGTCATAAATGAAATATTCCCCACTTTGAGTAGACACATAATGGTCATAAGCATGGCAAAAGTCGGCCCCAAACTACAATTTGAATTTTAAAAGAAAAGGGTTAATTTTCGTAAGTGCAAAAGTGATTGAGATTGCTTCTGTAACTACAATTTTGACTTGGAATGAAAAAGGGGTAACACAACATATTATGACCAATCCCTAAGGAAAAGTGCATCTATAGAAATGAATAAATTTAAGTTGTGTGACCACTCTCAATTGAAAGCATAACATTTGTATGCTTCTATTACACAAAGGTCTCTCAAATCAAAATGAGCCCATAACATAAAGCATTGATATGCAATTTTTACTTTTAAAATTGTTAACACACTAGTTAATTGATTGAGATTAAATGTTGCCTTTATAATTAGGGGCAACTTGTATTTTCCTTCAAAACTAAAAAAATAATATTTTCATATAATACTAACAGTTTAAAATATATATTTTCTTTTACAAAAGAAGCATGCCATAATTGATGAAGATGATGATGCGTACCTTGATTAAACTACCCATCAAGGTTAAATTCCCAAAAATGTGACATGACCAAATTCAATCATTGAGATTCCTTTCCTCATTCAAACTTAAACAAAAATAAATTTTAATTGAAATGTATTCTCCCTCATAAAATTATAATCACCTACATTTCAATAAAAAATAAATTAAGGAAAAAAAATCTAATTAAATCAGGTCAAATTTTTGACATGGTACACAAACATTTGAAAATTCTCGATAGAGGTGCAAAGGTCCATCTCTATCAATCAATCTGAGCGAATCTTTATATATCTTATACTATTATGTTGTCCTTTGACTAAGTAAAATATCTATGTGATTTTTTAATTTTATTTTTATAAATTTAGTTACCCTTCGATCTAAGCAAGGGTATGGAGTATTATTTTTTTAATAAGCAATATTTATATTATCAAACGTCACCGTCAACTCAACGTACATCTTTTGCTACCCTATAAAACAATTCCTCTTAAATAAATAAATATGAAAAACCTTTGCCAAAATGGATTCCTAAGATCCGATTTTACTCCTCCCTTCCCACGAGGAAGGAGCATGACAAGATGTTTTGGCATTCTATACATTTAATTGCTGCCATGCTCAATGTCAGGGATTTCAATAATTTACTATTTTAGGAGGACATTGTAAGGTTCCCGGTCTCAAATGCTAAGACAAGTGTAATGCTCTCATGGGTCCACATCAACCAATGCATATGGGATGTATGTATAGCCAATTGGATGTGAGGATGATAGATTTTTTTTTAAAAAGGAAGAGGGACCGGTGGTGGGTAGGGCGATGTGAGGGGTTCATGTCAACAGTATCCGAGTCGATTGATTTATTTTGCATACATCCCTTCACAGTCATGTTGGCACACCCCTTCGTTTTTTTCCTGATGAAATTCACACACATTTTTTTAATTTTTCTGGACCGTTTTTCGAAAACTAGAAAAAAAGTGTCAAAATGTGTCATCAATTGATAGTGGGTCACTAAAATATGTATTATTGGTATGTTGATGTGGCATCACATGATTGGTCAGTTTGTGTACTTTATGAATTAAAGTGTTTTGTAGTTAGATATTAAGTGTAAATTTATTGGATTTTTTATTACCTAAAACTAGGTCATAGACTGTCAAATACTATACCCACGATTGGGTCCTCTCCATTAGTGTAATAAATATTGTATATTTATTTAGATTTTCAAATTTGATTGCATAATAATTTTTGCATCAACATTTCAGATCATATTCTGTGCAAAAATTATTACACAATCGAATCTAGAAATCTGAGTAAATAAACAATATGAATTGTGGAAACTTGATATCATTAAAATATTGTATAATGATTTTGTTGCAATATCTTAGAAATTATAGCTGATAATAATTAATTAAAATTAATTCTTATTTTTTTATATAAATAATTAAAAGTAGGAGTTGAAGGTTAGCTCTTTAAGAGAGTATACACTTTTAAATGTTTAGATGATCTTGAGTTATGATGGAGGATCTATCTTGGGAATGAAAAAGTAACAATGAGTGAAATGAGCTTAATGACGAGAAACAAACATTGCTTTCTGTGACCAAATAAAATATTGATTGTTATAGTTATCCTATTACATTAAGAAAAATATATTTTTTAAATAAACATAGAATTAAATAGTTTATTTACTTAAATTAAGTGTTAAGTTGATTTTTTTTGTCATAATTATTACTATGATATTTATTGTATATTATAAGTGAAGGATGTTGATAAGACATAAAATTTATATTAATATGAAAAATAAAAATAGTTAATAATAAATATTTTAGGCACTTGTTGATTATACTAAATAATAGATAATGGTAAGTAGTATAATATATAAATGGTGGTGTGACTTTTCATGAGTTACTTCACTATGACATTTGGTTAAGATACTTGTCATTTTTATATTGTATTATTAAAAACATTACTAATATTTTTTAACCTGCACATAAATTATAATAAGAGCTCAATTTATAATAATAAGTTTTAAGATAAATAATTTCTTATTAAAAATACACATTTTACTTTATAAAAAATAAAGAAGTAAAACACATAAACAAAATAATTGTTTTGATTTATTAAAAGTGTCAATAATAATAATTACTTTAAGATAGGAAATAATGATAATATAACCCTTCTTCACTAGTGAAATTAGGATTAGTTGACCAATTTGATACTAAATGAGGAGATGGATAATTTTGGGTTACTTAATTGTTTTTGTTGTATAGAATCAATCTTCATGATTTATTAGATTGAGTGTGAAATTATTAAAAAAAATAATGAATTAATTAAATACATGATATTTACATAGTCTATGATACAAATTGTAAAGTTTCTTATAGAAAAATGCATACAATTTTTTGCATCAACATCTCAAATTACAATCTATGATCCTTTTTTATCCTCTTCCTGATGATATTCACATAGTGTGATCTAAAACATCAATGCAAAAAAAGTTATATGCAGGTTTTTACAAGAAGTTTTACAATTTATATAAATTTAATTAATATTAACATTTTAGATCACACTTTTTAATTTGTTATTTAGTATCTTCTTAATGGTGAATCACAAAGTATGATGCATATCATCAAATATTAACTAAATTAAAAATATAATCAAGAAACTCTTATCCACTCTTGTATCCATATTTTTTTTATATATGTATGTTTCTTCTTATTTTAATTGTAATTATGTATTCCTTGTTATATTGCAACTTAAGCTATGTGTCAAGATTATACATTCACAATAACACTTTTCACACAGAAGAGTCAAAAAATTTCTTCATTTAACTATTAAAATATGTTTTAATTTTAATCTAATTATATAGCTTTTGAAACACTAATTGATATAAATGATTAAAAATTATAGATATTAATTTATTTTTTATTCAACTTTAAGAGTTATAATTTATTTGGTTGAGCTAATTAATAAGAAAAATGATATGTTTCACGATCACACTATCTACTAAGAGTCCAATCCACCTAAATAACCTTGACAAACTAATTCTCTTTACTTATAACAACTTAATTTTAGTTAAAATTGGCTAGAGTGACTGGCTTGATTGGCTAAAGTACCCTGTTGTAGGCAAGAGGTTACAAAGTCTAGTCTCCCCCTGTTCTCGTGGTACTGGAGGATGTGTTGCGACAGCGTCACCAACTACGTGAAAAAAAAAGTTTACCAAACACACTTTCACCAACCACGTGAAAAAAAAGTTACCAGATACACTACCTACCTTTTATAAGAGAACTACCCGATTCTTACAATCTTAAAAAATAATTAAAATTAACTTTACACACTTATCTAAGTCAGATCTAAAGGATATTATTATCAATAGCTAATATGGATATTCAAACTATTATGAATTATGAAGTATCTAGAAAGCTTTCTAAATAATATATTATAAATTACTATAACGTATGTCATCAAATGACATGATTTGATCCTTTGGTCAAGCAACCTTACACGCAATTTCATGGTGCTTGACATTCATGTATGAGAATCTGATACACTAATTTCTTTAAAACAATGTATAGGGAGTCGAGATAAAGATAAGATGAGTACTATAAAATTTCTAGACATGAATACTAGTAAGTTAGTTATAATTTAAGAATATCAACAAATGTTATGGGATTCTCATTGTGTTCTATTTAAATATTATTTGATTTTTATGTAAAATAATAAATAGTTTTTATTTGATCGAAATTTACTTTTCATTATTAAATTAGATAGCAATTAAACGTAAAAGTATAGAAATTGGTGGAAGTTAGTGTTTGATTTTGTAGCTTAATAATAGTAACATGCAAAAAGAATCCCTAGGGAAGATAAAAATTGTAAAGTTAAAATAATGCAAACAATATTATATGTCTTGTACATGGAATTCAAGCTCAAAAGGAGGCTATTTACATGATGTAAGAACATATTTTTAAAAGTGGGTATCTATTGGTGAGTAATTTTTGTGTTAGAGCAAATGGTTACACACCACATGGCATAGGCTATATGGTCAAATTAAAACTAAAAATAAAAAATTTTGAGAACTTACCATTGGTACTTAGCTCTTAAGCCTCACATCTTACATTTGGAACCATACCAAAGTGGGTGATTGCCATTATAAATAATTCTAAAAGTAGGGGAAAAAATGAAAGAGTTGTTTATTTTAGATTCTGAGTATTTTTTTCATGTTAAAAATCTAATATTAATATTAAAGAGGTTATAGTTTGATTGGCGAGGATGATGATATGCCATAATATTTATTAGTATGTGAATTTGGAAAGATATTTATTGTAATGAGGGCTATGACTACTTTTAGGTTATTTTGATGGAAAGGAATGTTTGTGACAACTTAGTTGAAGGAGTTTTTCTATATAGGTGCATGCATACTCAACATGTAATAAGTGATGTTAATACTTATGCAATTTTATGGTATATTTTGATAAGTGTTTTGATACATTCACAACTTAAATAAGATATTGAGTATCTTACCTCTCCTAAAAGGAATCAAACCCCAAAGAATGGAAAATGACTACCCCAAGATCTTTAGAGCTAGGTTTTGGGCTATCAAATAACTCAATTGTTCATTATGTTTTCTATTTCATGTGGGGCCTTACATAATGGTTTGCTAGAATCTCACAAACAAATGGCTAGATATGTGAATATGAATCTTATGAAATAAATTCCTAACCTTGAAATCAATGTTTCCCAATCTAAAGAATTTGAAAGTAATTATTGTTAGAATTGTTTTTATCATTAGATATTTAGTATATTTTGATATTTTATCCCAAGTTGACCATTACTATAAAATATATTACAAGATGGGTTGAGAAGAGAAGGGGTTTATAGAAAAATCCTAAAATTTGAATTTATTATGAAGTAAAATTTGATAGATCCAAAATATACTATTCATTACTCAACCAAAATAACTAATAGTGTTATAAAGAATGTGCAAATCTTCAATGGAAGGTTTCAAATCATGAAGATGGTCTTAATCAAACACTCAACAATGACACAACTTAACTAGATATTTCCATAAAATGAATAAATAGATCAAATATTGTTTGCAATAAGAAATCCAACTAACTATTTGAAAACCACGAAGTATACTGAAGAACAAAAGAATTTTGTTAGAAAATTCCAATTGGTATCAATAATTTCCAACCCTTAAAAAAGAGGAATGTGTTGTATTTTATTAGAGAAATAAATACACTCAATACAAATGAATGGCTAGGATTCATCTATCACCAAAAAATTATATTTTACATGCATTAAATATTTTGAGGATTGAGAGTCAATAATGTGGCATGCAAGACAAGTGCAACCCATAAAATCCATGAAATTATTGGTCTAGATATCGCATGAAGGCCACTAACACCTTGGAACTCAACTACTACCATATTCATGATGAACTAATGTTTTCATCATCCATCAGTGAAACTATAATAAAATCTACACCCTTGAGATGTACAATGGTTTTTTAGCTAAAAAAGTCTCCTAGGATAGTTGTAAATGTCAAATTTTCCCATTAAAGGTATTAATGGCAGATCTACATGTGATTAAAGCATTTGTAGCTAATAGTGTAACATGTAAGTAAATTCCCACATCTTGTTTTCATGTTGTATGCCCCTAGGGTGATTTTTGTAAATATATATAAAGCTTGCATTAATCACATAATTGTGTTGTATGACTCAAAATCATTATCTTGTTGAAAGAATGAAGAAGGTTGTCATTAATGAGTTGTCATTGCTGTCAACACTACATGATAAACGCCAAACTAGTATGAAGGATGTTTTATTTTGTAAAAGGGTTTTTGGCTAAGTGTCTACACTAGTAGTTTCAGCACACAATTCCCTCTGATATTTTGGTTTGTATTTGTTCACCCTATTAGATCTACTTATGTGGTTCTTTGTATGTTGTTCATGGATGTCACTAGCATCTTATTTTAGAATTTTAGTTGTTTTGGATAAGTGGTTCAAAAGTTGCAAGTAACAAAAGTTCAATAGATATGGTTTACACAATTTTTCTGTGTACTGGCTATTACCTAACTGGTCTACATTCCTCCACGGATTTGAGTTAGACATTATGATTTTGGGAGAATTTCTACAGGTGTCAATATGTTGTATTTTCCAGTTGGCATGACATTTTGTGGTCCACATATCCTATGAT
Organism: Sequoia sempervirens; assembly: GCA_007258455.2. Lineage (NCBI taxonomy): Eukaryota > Viridiplantae > Streptophyta > Pinopsida > Cupressales > Cupressaceae > Sequoia > Sequoia sempervirens. The sequence goes on from VDFB02000363.1 coordinate 43,402,738, forward strand.
GATGATTAGTTGGAGTATTTTACTTTTTGGTTCTATGCTTGGCCGACTTAAGGTGTGCAAAGAGTTATGAAGATTAAGTATATGATGCAAATGGAAAAGAGAGTTGTTATAGGTCCATGTTGACCTATATTGCTTGTGTTTTGAGTGCGAAGGAAAGTTTGGTTTGAATTGTGTGCCAACAAGGCACATTTTGTATAATTTGAGGCTACATCTAATTAGGTCAACCTAATTGATGTTTGTGATGAAGTTTAGTATATATACAAGGTTTATTTGAGTTGAGGAAAAAAATATTTTAATGCATACATGATCTGAATACAAGCAGTGATGTGAAATCTTGCATAATCATGTGAATAAGATGTGAGTGTTGAGAAAATGTGTGCAAACACATCTAGCAAAGAAAAGACATGTAAATTTGAGTTGATTTAAGTATGTTATGAGCTTCAAAGGAACTAAATCCAACATAAGTTAGATGCATTTCTCTTAGTTCAAATTTTGGCTGTGAGGCCACCTCTTTGTATATTTCTTTTCTCTGTGAACAACGAGTCCTCCTAGTAGTGGGCCTTTATGTAATATCTTATAACTGGTTATAACATATATTGTGAGTTAATCCTCACCATGGCTTTTCCTACCTTGTATTTTCCACGTAAGCATCTTGGTGTTCATGTGTTGTGTGTGTTATGGATTGTTCATGATTTCATTCCTTATAATTGTTAAGTATGCTTTAAAAATTGGATGGTTAGTAATTGGATGGTTTAATAGAATATTGATTCACTCCCTCATAGTATTTTGTGTGTTCAACAATTGGTATTAGAGCACGGTTCCTTGGAAAAAGCTTAACCGCATTGGGAAGACCTTAGAATTTGAGCACATGGCTCTGGAAGTGATTTTTTCTATAGGATACACAAAAGAAGATTGCATGTTTGGAAAAGATAGATAACTCAAAGTTTCTCTTGAATATCTTGACAAAAGTTGGAAATAGAGATCTGAAAGGAAAATATTAGAGAAGTAAATAACTGCATCAAAAAATTAAGAGAGCAAATCAAAAAATTCAGAGAAAGACATAAGGAGGTCAATGAACAATTGAAACAAGCAAATGAGAACATCACCAGACTGAAAGTGCAAGTGGAAGAAAAGAAAAGAATTGAGGAATGTCTCAATGAAATGGTACAAATAAAGACTAATGAGTGCATAAGGCTTGAACAAGAAGTGGTAAATCTGAGATTAGATCTAGAGAAAGAAAAAATTCAAGACAAGTTCTACAATGCTTGATGAATTAATTGTAGGTCAAAAAGTATCTAAAGGAAAAGGTGGTTTAGGACTTGTAAAAAGGAGAAAACTCGAAAGAAGATCAGATACCTAATGCAAAGAAGACTGAAGATAAGAACAATAGTGGAAAGTTTCAGAATTAAAGAAACAATGCTAGAAGACCCCCCATCAGACAACCAAATGCTCAAAGGCACCCATTTTTTAATGGCGTCTATTATTCTTGCAATAAATTTGGACATAGAGAAATGGAATGTAGAAGAAAAATGAATAAGAATGTTCCATCCTTTACTGGTCAATGCTTTACATGCAAGAGATTTTGGCATAGAGAAAATGAATGTAGAAGTCAAATGATGAATGCATACAACAGTGGTCTAATAATTCAGTATCATGGCTAAGTAAGAAATAAGATTCAGTTTCGTTATCTACTACAAAGGTTGAGTACATTGCATCAACATCTTGTTGCACACAAGTGTTATGGATGAGGCAAACATTGAAGGATATCAAAGTGGTGTATGATGAGCCTATTTCTATCTTTTGTGATAATACAAGTGCAATCAATATTTCAAAGAACCTAGTGATGCATTCAAGGAAAAACCATATTTCAATTAGATATCACTTTCTAAGAGAGAAGGTTATGGAGAATGAAGTGAAGCTTGAATATGTACCTACAAAGGATCAAATTGCTGACATATTCACTAAGGCTCTTCCTAGGGATACTTTTGAGTATCTCTGGGAGAAGTTGAGGGTTATTGCCCCCCTTCTTTGAACTAGATGCATATGGAGATGCATCAATCCAGTGGATCTATGGATTCATTCTTTGTCTAGACTGATTTTGGTGGCTACCTCTCAGGAGGAGTAGGTAGTGACATTATTGCAATTTGGAGTGAGTGTTGTCATTTTGCAAAGGTTGTTGATTTGGTTGGTGTATACTTCTAAGGAGGAGTATTCAGAGCAATTGCAAGTATCTTGGTTCTATGTCAAAGGGGGAGAACAATGCAAAAAAAATTATCCTTTTGCATTGATGTCAATGGGGGAAAGAGAAGTCATGTGAAAAATTCTATCTATACAAGGGTAGAGTGAAGCATGTGTAAAAGAAAATTTTGAAAGGGGGAGAGATACGGAGAGAGAATCTTGTAAGAAATGTTGTGTATGTTGCATTTGATGGTTTTTCACATCTTGTGTTGCCATCAATGACAAAGGGGGAGATTGTTGCAATTATGAAGGTGTTTTCATTAATGTAAAAAAGCTTGTGTTGTCATTGGTGTCAATTGGTTAGTGCTTGAGACAGGTTGTTTCTTTGGTTAGTTGCATTCTTCTAATTATGGTTGTGGTAGTGATAAAGATGTTGAAGATATTGAGAAAATTGATAAATAGAGGAAATAGGACATTGCAGAGGTGTTCTAGTTTTGATTCACATTTCTTTTGGGTTGAATATTTGCTTGTGTGATTTGGATATTTTGGTTAGAGGTGTTTAGAGTTTCTATATCTAGAATTTCAGCTTCTGGATCGATGTGCAGAAGAAGTTACATTCACCAGTGTGTGAACTGGTTTTGTAGTGTTGCTTACAAAGGTGTCTATGAGATGTTATTGCTTTGCATTTCTCTATAATTGTTCTTCAGGTGTTTTGATTATGAAGGTATGTTGATGATGTTGGTCTCTTTCCAGTGTCAAGAGGATTCATGGTTTGGTGCTTCGAAAGATGGATTTTAGAGTTACAATTTTTGGAAGTGTAGTTTGAGTGTACTGGGCTTATACATTTTGAAGGTGCGAGTTGGTACAAAGAATTTGTTGGATCTCATGTGGTTTGTGGATTATTCCAGATTGTCTAGAAGTATGGTGTGTGGTTCCCAATTCATCCTTGGATTTGAGGAAGAGTGTACTTCAAAGTTTAATGGTGTTTGTACGGGTAACAACTGACCTAGTGTTTACACTACATTCAAATATGTTTAAGTATTGATGAATGCATGGTGTGGTATGTGAGTGTTGATTTGGGTCCTGTGAACCAAGATTCCCAACCTACACAAACACAAGAGATAAACACTAAATTAGATCCAATGCAAGTTAGTATCATGATTCCCCAAGGAATCCATTTAAATTGCAATGAAAGGGAAATGAAATGAAGAACATAAACAAACACAAGAAAAATATATTAAATCCTATTCAAATGCAATGCAGACTCTTGATCTCTTGGGGGAGTTAGTGTCAATTTGATGTGGAAATTGTCCCTTTCCCAACTCCTATGCAAGCTTTGTTGATTGATGATGAAGAGTGATCCACTTTGATGAAGATTGATGAGTGCTCCAAGATCAAATCTGCATAACCTAGCTATAAACTTAATGATATGGATGAATATTGTTATGGATTTAAGTATAGTAGGTTTACTTGTAAGAATTGGCTATGAAGGTAGCCACCCAAGATCTAGAGGCCTAATAGAAAGCACAAATGAGAGAGAAAATAATATGACAAGAATAAACTGTGTTCAATGTCAATAATATGAGATAATGATGGTCAATACAATGCATAAGAGACCCCTTGGATATATAGCCAAGGTGAGAACATAGGAGGGCATAAGATTATGACAAGTGTTGTAATCTTATGACATGTGACAACAATGAAGAGTTATCACTCCATCTAAAGTGGAAAAAGATAATGTGATAATCTCCACAAAAGGTGGATCTCCCACAAAAGGTGGAGAGATGATCACATGATGTGTTCACAAAAGGTGGAAGTGATGAGGTATGAGATGTCAACTCCACCAAAGGTGGAAAATTTCCAACAACCTCCTATGTGGTCCCTAAGTAAACTTAAGTAAGGTGTAATTATGACCTAGGACAAGGTACACGAAATTTAATTACACCAATACCCCCCCTTAAGTGCAACTTAGGGAGAATGTACACAAATACAAACAATGAAAGATGGGTCCCGGCTACTAGGCCATGTTAGGTACCCATGTACAAATGCAATGAAATCTCTCACAAGTGGAGTAAAGATAGAAAAACCCAATGGGAAAAAACTACCCCCCAAAAGAGAGAAAAGCTATGAACATAGCATGAGAAGGAAAAAACCCCATGTGAGGAAAAAGTTCCCCCCATACAAGAGAAGAAGAGAGACAAGGTAGCCTCCCCTCAATGTACAATGATCACCAATGGAAGATGCTCGAGAAGGAATGAAGAAGCTGCTCCAAAACTGTTGAACAACGTTCCTCCCCTTAGGAAGAAACAATACCAAAGGTGTATGAATGAAGTCTCCCCAATCCACAAGTGAAGAAGGAAGAATCCTCAAAATGTAAGAAGTCTCTGAAATCTGCTCAAGTGTCCCTGTGTCGATGTCGAAAGATGCCTTTCCCAAACCATGTGAAGCTGCAATGTAGTCACCTCCTGGAATCTGTGAGAACCCCTTTGTAACAACACTCTGAAAAAGACAACTCAAGATCTAGCAAGGATGAAGGTAGAACATACTCCAAAGACGATGTCTCCTCAAGAGAGAAAGTGGCCTCCTCCAACTGTTGTAAAGATGCATCCACAATCACATCAACCTCGAAAGACTGATCATGTAGAGGAGGGTCAGAGTGTTCCCTCGCAACAACTGAAGAAGAATCACCTTCATCAAAGAGAAGATGTAAGTAATCAAGTGTGTCTCCCAAATCTACAATGTAGGGCTCCACAAACAAACCGCCAATGTCTGTCAAGTAGTCATCCCATGAAGCTGCTGCTGGAAGACAAGGTATACACTGTTGCACTGAATCACAAGGTACTGAAACTGTCGAAACACAAGTGTCATCAGGTACATCAGTCAATGTAGAAGATGGAGTATCATCAATAGGTTCATGAACCTCAGAAGTAGAGAGCACTCCAAGATTCAAGTAACCATACTCAATCTCCTCAAGTGTGTCCACACTAGGGTGAACTGAATCATCAATAGGAGCAAAATATGAGAAGGTATAGAACCGAGAACGATCATCAACCTCCCCAATTGCAACAAGAGCCCTGCTATTCAAATCTCGAACAATGACAGAATCTGGTGTGAACTCTACACTCTTTCCTGAACCACTATGTGTAATCTGATAGATGGAGAGGATGTTCCTTGACAAAGTAGGCACACATAGAACATCATTGAATGCTCCACCTTCAACGTCAATAGAACCCTTCCCACAAACTTCCAAAGAAGTGTTGTTAGCCATCAAAATGGGTGGTGAGGAACAAGAATCAAATGAAGAGTACATATCCTTGCACGAAGTCATATGATGCGAAGCTCCTGAATCAAGGATCCACTGATCTGTATTGGAATCTGCAACTGCAAGAAATGCTTGCCCCTTATGTTTATCATGTTGAGATGATGTAGAAGAAGGAGAAGAGCTTGATATTGTTGCCATGAGAGTTGTTCCTTTTCCCTTAGAAGAAGAATTGGAAGGAGATGATTCCTTCTCTTGATATGCAGTTGGCAAGTTGATGTTGTTCTTCTTAAGGATGTGTTTCAACTCATCAATTTGCTTAACATGACAACGATGCTCATCATGACCAATCCTTTTGCAATATGCGCATGTTGGTTGCTCCCTCTTACTTGAATTGTTGTACTTCTTTGAAGAAGATGATGTTGATGAGCTTTGTTGTGGAGGAGTGGATTGTTTGTTCTCTCCTTGTGGCTTTGGCGAAGATTTCTTTTGGTCTTTTCCTTTGCCTTGCTTATTGTTTCCATGATTGACCACCAATGCTCTTGAAGTTGAAGACTTTAGAATGCCCATTTTCATCAACTTATTTTGCTCAAGAATCAAAAGATCTGTGAGAGCCTCAAAAGATGGTGTTTTGAAGTTACTTATTGTCAATCTTTGAGTTTGAAAACTTGAAACAAAGGCTGCATACTCAACTGGAAGTTTATCTAACAAGTTGAAGACCAATTGATCATCCTCTTTTTCAATACCACAATCTTTTAGTTGTGCTCTTAATTCATTTGCCTTAGTGACATAATCCTGAATTGTATCAAAATCTTTGGGATCAAGGCTTAAGAGATCATGTTCAAGTTTGTATCCCTTAACCTTATCAACCTTACCATACAAAGCAGCAAGTTTATCCCAAGCTTCCTTAGCTGTAGTACATTTATCAACATGGAAAATGAGATCATCTGAAATGAACTTTCTTAATGTACCCAATGCCATAGAAGTTTTAGTGAGCCAATCCATATATGCTGTTGGATCTGCTTTAGGATCTGAAGGTGCAGTTATGGTTCCATCAATGTAGTAAATTAAACCTTTTTCCATTAGTTTACTCCATGCACGTACTTTCCAAGTACCATAGTTATGTGCAGTTAAGAGTGGAACTTTAGATGAACCCATGATGCAATGCAAGAGCACAAGAGAGAAAATAGGAACAATCACACAAGAGATACACCCCCCCAAATTCACTCAATCAAAGTACCCCCCCACAAATAGATGATTTTGGCACTTTATAATGTAGTGCGTGTACAATAGGCCACTTGCAACTTGGCTAAGTGGGCTTATGATTTCTGATTTACAACTTGCCAATAAAGAGGCTGATAATAGACTAGAACAAATAAGCAAAGACCTAAATCTAGATCTATGCAATACAAGTACCAAATAGGCCAAAAAAGACCATATACTGAAAGTACAAAATCCACTCAAGATCGCTTCAAACTGATTGCAGATTCAAGAAGTAGACTAAAAATCATGCACTTTCAAAAAAAACGGCACCTGAAAAGGAGTTCGTATGAGCCTGAACGAAGCCTCCGAAGTTGCAAAAATGGTGACAAGACAGGTACAGTCGTGAGAAATTGAAAATTCTGGAAAATCTGTGCACCAAAATCAGAAACCAAGTACACCACTATGAAGTACATGAAAAATTAGCCCAAATAAAAAAAAATTGCTCGAAAAAAGGAGCAAAAATGAGCTAGATATGAAGCTTTGAAGTCGGACTGCAAAATCAAAAACTTCATTGGTGAGGGGGGCAAAATTTTTTGAAAACTGCCGACGTCATGCTGACGTCATCCGTCTAGTAGCTTAAATTTGACGGTTGTCTGACCGTCGTGCGCTCCATTGGCCTAAATTGACGTTCTACTGGCCGTCATCACTGCGGAATATTATTGCCGGAATCTTCGCGGAATATTCCAGATTCTCGCCGATTTTGACTGCCTGAAATGAACAATGACCGGATTTTTTGACGCGTCGCCGGAGATTGTGAAGCGAGTGGTCTGCCGGAATATAATTGCCGGAATCTTTGAAAACAACCGCCGATTAAAAAAGGGTGCCGGAGAATACCACCGGTTGACTTGGATGTGAAGACCGCTGGAGAATACCGCCGGTGGATGGGCTAGGGTCCGCCACGTGGCGGATGCAGAAGAGTCGATGGTACTCTTCAGAGTACGCAGGTACCCTGCGCAGGCAGGGTACGAACTATAGATTTTTTTTGTTTTTTTTTTTTATTATTTTTTATTTTTTTGATTTATAAAAATCAAAACAATAATTTTTTGATTTGATTTTCTGATTTTAAAAAATCAGAATTACAATATTTTTCAACAAATTTTTCAAAAATGAATACAAAATTGAAAAAATACCCAAAATTTTAATAGGGGATTTTCAATTTTTCTAAAAAAAATTTTCAAAATAATTCTGAAATTTTTTCCAAAAGTTTGAGAAAATAATTTTTTCAGAACTATAGAGAAATTCAGAAAATTGAAAAATACCCCAAATTGACGAAAATTTCAGATCTGGAGCTCCCAATGTCCGATTTGGACGAAACGAAAGGCGATCTCAACTGGAAACAGCCTCCCGAACGCAATGGTGGACTTAGATTTGGCGTAGGATGCTCCAAAATGATGCAGCAACATAGATCTCTCCAAAATGGTGATCCAAAGACGCTCCAAGGGCTCTGATACCATGTAAGAATTGGCTATGAAGGTAGCCACCCAAGATCTAGAGGCCTAATAGAAAGCACAAATGAGAGAGAAAATAATATGACAAGAATAAACTGTATTCAATGTCAATAATATGAGATAATGATGGTCAATACAATGCATAAGAGACCCCTTGGATATATAGCCAAGGTGAGAACATAGGAGGGCATAAGATTATGACAAGTGTCGTAATCTTATGACATGTGACAACAATGAAGAGTTATCACTCCATCTAAAGTGGAAAAAGATAATGTGATAATCTCCACAAAAGGTGGATCTCCCACAAAAGGTGGAGAGATGATCACATGATGTGTTCACAAAAGGTGGAAGTGATGAGGTATGAGATGTCAACTCCACCAAAGGTGGAAAATTTCCAACAACCTCCTATGTGGTCCCTAAGTAAACTTAAGTAAGGTGTAATTATGACCTAGGACAAGGTACAAGAAATTTAATTACACCAACATTACTCAAGTTGTGAATGGATAGAATGAGGAAAGAATCCTCTTATTTATAGAATGTTGAGATGGAAGAATGCCCAAAATGAGGAAATGTGGTACTAATCTTCAACCAATGGCAAGGTGCCACTTGCCCAAATGTGAGTGGGTGGAGGATGTGCACATTTTGATGAATGTGCCCATAAATGCAATTAGGTGATATTTAAAATTTGTGAAATGACATGTAAGAGGGAAAAATAATGTCCTAAATTCCACTTAACTCAAGGAAAAAGGACTTATTAGGTGAAGTTAATGTCCTATTGGAAGGACAAAGTCCACTTGGATTTTGAATTCAAATTTTAGGGAATATTCTTCCATTATGCCATGTTGAGAGAAAATAGAGATTTAATAAATGAATTAAATCTATTTTCATATGCAAGTGGAAAAAGCTAGAGGATGGGACATGAAAGGAGATTAAATTAATCAAGTTTAATTAATTTAATGGGAGATTAGCTGATGTGACAAATTTGACTTAGATTTATGGATTGATTTAAATCAAATATGAGAAGAATATGATTTCAAGATTAATTAAATAAAGATTTTTGATTTATTTAACTTAGGAGATGAAGTTAGATTAAACTAAATAAGGTTTTAATTTATTTAATTTAATAGATAGACTTTAGAGATTTAATCAAATAAAATGAATTATTTAATTAAATATCGACGTAGGGTTAATCAGATTAGATACATTGATTTAATTAACAAGAAAGAATGACTTAATTAGATAAGATGGTTTATTTAATTAAGAGAGGAAAATTGATGAATTTAATTAAATAAAGATATCCAATTGAATGGTTAGACTGAGGGATGATTTAGGATGAAACAGTGTTAGTAATCAGGATCAAGTATGTCGGTATATTTTCCTTGTCTACATTTTGCCCCTCTTTGAAGCAATGTACTTGTTGCATTGATTCAAAGAATAAGTTGTTTCTATCAAAAGCCACAATTTTTGCAATTTCAAAATTTGCCCCACCACTGCCCCAACAAGGGAAAACATGCCATTATATTGCCCCTTCGAGAGATCAGACGAAAATTCTAATTTTTGGGTGATCTTGTGATAAAAGAGGACAAGGTGCCCGATAGGTCCAGAAAGGCTCGAGGAGGTCAAAAAATGAGGTAAAGCGCAAAAAAAATGGTGCAAGACAACCCTTGGATGGACAAAAACGGGATCGAGGGGCCAAGACCTTGATAGGACAACCAAACGGGGTCAAAAAAGCCTAATTTTCAGGCTTACATAGGCCTTGGGGGCCCACTTCCAATTCACTTTCACACAGCCTTTAGAGATTTTTTCGAATTTGAGCTCTGACACACTAACGAGATGGCACAATGACAGCTCCTGTTGCACATTTATGACTGAGTATAGACATACCAGCGGCCTTGAGGCAGTGGACCACCAGTAAGTCATCTTAACTTGAGCTTCATTTTTTCATTTAACATGTGCAATTAATGCTTTCAAACTTAGGTTTCTAGGCATGGTGCTATACTGCACCACTCAAACTTTCAAACAACACCGCTTGGTGTTTAAACCGGACCTTCATCGCAAGATGGACTGCTGCGGTGGAGTTTGGAGTTTGGAACAAACTTCAAACTCTGACGCATTCGTGAAATGCAATGTTGGATTTCAAACTCTAGCACCACAGTGGACTTTAGAATTAGGGTTTCAAGCTTAACTATGCCACTTTGGAAAAGTGCATCATCACAATGCAGTTTGGGATTTTGAAGGTGCCAGTGTCATAGTTTGCAAATTTCAAACAGCAACACCTTCATAGGTTGCGATGTTGGGCTAAATTCTTGAACATTTGAGATTAGCTCGGCATAATTTTTCCTTGATGATTTTAACACGGTGACTTTTCCTAATGTAGGAGGTGGTGAGAGAGGTTTATTCTTGCGAGCATAGGTCGTGGGAGATTTTTGACTATTTGTAGGATCTGACTGACAAAGAGCAGGAGTGACAATGAGAGATGGGGTTGCGGTATATCGCTTATGCACCACCTAGCGGACCTATCTAGGTATGATGTTGGTGCTTACTGAGAGATGGCATAGTGAGACCTCATCATTCCATCTTCTGATTGGCGAGGCCATTGTGATTTTGGAGGACATGTGGTGGATCCTTAGGTTGTTGATACATGGGTGAAGAGTTATATATGATATGGATGTTGAACGGGAGGCATCCCATGTCATTATGGCCATAGATGAGATTGTGTTTTGCGAGGGTCAAATAGAGCTAGAACGTCACCGGTCGCTCACATCACCTTTTCGTCTAGTGATTGCTTCTATCATTTTAGGTCTTGTCACTCTAGATTGGTGAGGTTGATACTTCAGTCCTAGTTGGGGGCTCTGCTGGGAGTGGATGGTTCGTGATAGGTCGATATGTTTTGCATGGGGTTCGGTTCTACTAGCCTCCCTCTACAGGTATCTTCATGAGTACGTGTATTTGGATGGCAGAGCACTTGGTGTAGGGGTCACACTCTTCCATGTATGGGTGTGGGAGCATATCTCTGTTCTTCAGCCACAAGTTGTTCCAGTGCTGATGGGGCTTGATGAGCCAACATTCTGGCATTATAGAGGTGGTGTTTCATTCACACACACAAGGGAGCATAGGATTCTTCACTAGAGGAGGGTCCTCAATGGTATGTATGTTTTCACATGGTGCCCCTACCTTGGTCAGCCTAGACGGATTAATGATGTACAATAGTTATTCTTTTCCTGTTAGGATCACCTGATGCAGGGGAAAGAGCACACTATGTTAGAGATGTACTTGTCGGGCAGGGTCCAATGCCAGTTTGGCGAGGCATAGGACAAACCAAATGATGACTATGTGGCAATCTTTTCTAGGACAGTGTCGTAGAGTGCATGGGGGTGGTACATTCCTGCCTTTGAGGCAGTGGATAGTTTCAAGTAGCTAGTGGCCCAGCCATGGGCATATGATCAAGGAGTTTCTGATCTAGAGACCACACATGCTTATCGTGATTAGTTTAGACTGCCGCTGAGACTTACAGTCCTAGGCGCACCATCTGCTCGATGGAGAGCTAGGGGTAGAGGAGCAGGATGAGGGTGGGAGAGGGTGATGCCCCAGCAAGTCAACCAACATAGGACCAGCTAGCATAAGATCAACCAATTAGGGATCAAGTTGATCAACCCCATGCAGATGTCCATATGTAGGACTAGGACCACAGGCAGGATGGGCATCAGGATTGGGTTGCCACACCACTGTGAGGTGGGGGTGAGGATCAGCCTCATGTGTAGCCTCTGCCAGTACAACCAACAAGACAATCGGATCCCTGAGATGGATAGATTTTACAGTTGTAGACCCAAATTCAGGTTTTGACGGCAAAGAGGGATCAGGCTAGGGCTGAGAGAGATTAGGCCATTTTGCAGAGGCAAGCCACAGAGCTATAGGCGGCCATAGAGATGGGCCACATACAATAGTTATAGAGGATGGCTGCCTCGTCCTCTCGTAGCACAGTGTCACTTCGTTCGTACAAGGAGACTATCTGGGAGACAAATTATTATCGGATGCATTATCATCAGGCCATACCAAGAGCAGCCCAAGCTCCTGATTTTTCACAGAGGACCAGTCACAGACCTACAGAGGGCCATGGTGATAGAGGCGGTGGTGAGGGCAACAGCCAAGAGGGTTAGGATGCCTTTGGGCTCGTTTTTGATAGCCCCATTGGGCCTTTGTACTTATTGACATACACATGTACAATGATCTGATTATTATTTTGTACTATGACATTATATTGATGATATATGAGATGATGATTTTGATGTGATATGTCGTGTTCTAACTTTACTTTATGCATTATGGATGTTCCTATTTATATATGTGATGCAATGATGTTATGGTATTACAATGTATGTGATGGATATAATATGTATGGATGCATTTCTTTTTTGATATCTTTCTAATTATGTATGCGTTATGCAATGATTATGCGACTAACACATTTGTATTATGCCCCTAATGTATGATGCCATATGATATGCATTTGTGACAATCATGTATATAATGGATGTTTCTATGGGATGTTCTATATGATACGTGATATGGATGGATGATGGATGATATGCATGTTTATGATGATGTATTTCTTGTATGATTTATGCAATGGATGGATGATTATGTAAATGCTTATACTTTATGCTTATGATGACCTATTTATGTGATGTAATGGTGGTTATATGATTATGCAATGGATGATGTGATGGATTATTTATGTTTCAAGTGATTATGTAGGAGATGTTTATATGCAATGTGCATGTAATGTTATGATTATGAGATGCTTAGAATAAAAAATCTATATTATATGATTATGAGATAATCAATGTTTTCTATATGATATGCATTGTGCTAACGATTTTTGGATGCAAGATGAATGCATTCTTAGTGATAAATGATAATTGACTGTCATAGTACCTTGCTAGTGTGAAAAGCAAGAAGAAATGGAAGAAAGAAGAGATTCCAACAAGACATGAGATGATGATGATGATTTCTTTCCAAGGAGTTAGGATTTTCAAAGGGCCAATTACATTATGTTTGATAACACACATAAATACGATGTATCAAGGTATTACGAACCAAGATGATGTTGTATTTAGTGTGATGGACTTTGAATCGACCATCAGATAGGAGTATCCTTATGATATTGCTATTAGGATTCAACCGTGTAGTTTTCGAGTCAAACTCATTGACCCATGTTTCATGAGTAGTGGTTCACAAGAACCCATCTCTCATGATAGTGAATGGTCCACTTAGCACTGATTGCATCTAGGTGATGCTCATAGAGGTGAAGCACTGGTCTGTCCTGGGAGGTCACCCATCCCAGTACTGCTCCAGCTCAAGCGCACTTAACCATGGAGTATCATTGTTCACACTTGACATACAAAAACCTTACTAGGATGCACTTTAGGTATTTCACACATCTTGGACCAAAACATAGAAATGCAAGCCTTCCTATGTGGTCAACAAGATATATAAAACACCCTCCATACATACCTAATAAAGCAAGTATTCACCAAGTTATATTACAAGAAAGTCCAACAAGCACAATAGGAAAAAAGATAATGATCGATGCCCCATTCCTATCTCTCTAAATCCATTTGTTTTGACATCATCAAGAGGTTATTGGAATGAGCGCAAATAAGATAAATAAAAAAGACAAAGATGAAGTAAACAAACAAGCTAATGTTCTTCAATACTGCTAGCCAAGACTAAACTACGATGATGCCTGATGTTGATGTCCATTGTAGGAAGGATGCATTCTAGGACATGACGATATCAGATGATTTTTGATATGGGACTGATTGGATGATAGGCTATTGACATGAAGAGATAACCAACTTTCTTACATACCAATCTAGACTTGAGACTTTGACATTTTGAGTTTCTCTTTCGATCTACTAGACTTGTTTCCGATTGTTTCACCAAAGGTTAAGGATGACAATTGATTTATTATGAGTGACACTTATTGTGGGTGAGATCAAGATGAGATGGATGGATTTTTCAAATATTTGGATGTTTTTAGAGTTTTAAAAATGTTTTGAGGCTGTTTTTGGTTTTTTTGAGGTTTTACAAATGTTTTGATTTTTGATTTTCCAATGTTTTGGGGTTTTCTGAGATTTTGACCAAGAGACTAACCTAATGACCTATCCTAGGAACCTTGGGGGCTAATCAACATATTAGCCTTGCCTACGTTATACATGCAGAGACCACGTAGTTCGACTGATGACTTGACCAATTTACAGATGAAGATATACATGATGAAATGTCAGTTTATTATGACACACTCCTAAAGGACTGACCTAAGTGTCTTGGGGGATGATCAAAGATCAACCTTGCCTACGTTCTAGGCTCAAAGACCCGTAGTTCGATAAGACAACTCTATTTTTGACTTTTTGACTAACTTTTTGACCTACTTTTGGATTTTGATATGTTTCAAATGTTTTTGGATTTTTTGGTTTTTGATGTTTTTGGATTTTTTTATTTTTTTTATGTTTTTGGATTTTTTGGTTTTGTGAATGTTTTTTGATTTTTCGATTTTAAGGACATCAAGAATATACATGAATTTGATTTGATGAGAACATGCCCCCAACATGGTGCAATAGACTACTCTGATAAAGGCAGAACAAACTGACCTTGAGGATGTGTCGAGTAGTACTAGGAGGTATCATGACATGAACACAAGTCCAATCTATGATGCAGATGTCAAATGAATGATGGATGTTGATGGATGGAATGTGATGGATGATGCAAAAGAAGTCGTGAAGATCCTAGTGGATGGAAAGTGCTTATTTACACAAGGCGCTTATTTGCCAGGTTTTTTCCAAGGTACTTGCCCAAAGCGCCACCGAAGTGGTTTTCACTAGCGGACGATTTTTTCTCTTTACTGTTTTTAATCCTTTTTCTAATTTTTTTGGATTTTTTGCTTTTTTTATTTTTTTTGTTGTCACCAAGTTGCCTGTTTTCTAGGTTTTCACCAAGGTAACCATTTTTTTAGGACATTTTCTGATTTTTTTGGATTTTTTGGTTTTATACCTTGAAAGATTAGGCATAATTTTTTTTGAGATGGGAGTTGTTCATGGGCTCCTGTAGAGGCTCGCCTTCAGGTGTTGATAATTGATATTCCCCTGACTTACAACTTGCTATGACAACAAATGGTCCCAACCAGTTGGGTTCAAAATTTCCTTTATTGTTTGGATTTGGGATGTTCTTCTAATTCTCCTTTAGCACCAGCTCTCCGACTTGGAAAGTCCTGCTTCTGATCTTCTTGTTATAGCTCCTCTTGAGTTTGTTCTGATAGACTTGCAAATGATTCAATGCTTCTATACGTCGCTCATCCAATAGCTCCAGCTCGTTGAATCTTGAAACTCAGTATTCCTCATTTGTGATGATGTTTTGTAGTGTATTCTTAGTGATGAGAGCTTGATCTCAATGGGCAATAGGGCTTCTGATTCATAGACCAAGGAGAATGGGGTGGCACCGATGGGTGTGCGAATGCTAGTTTGATAGGCCCAGAGGGTGGGATTCAGCTGCAGATGCCAATCATGACCAGCGCCATTTCATGTCTTTTTCATAATCTTTAGGATAGTTTTATTGGTGGCTTTTTCTTGGCCATTTCCTTGGGGATAGTATGGGGTGGAGTAGCGATGTTGGATTTTGAATTTGTCGCAAAGGTCACAAACATCCTAATTTTTGAAGGGTGTCCCATTATCATAGATAATAGCTTGGGGAACACCATATCAACATATGAGATAGTTTAGGATGAACTTTGATATTTGCTTCCCAGTTATGTAGGTCATTGGTATGGCTTCCACCCACTTGGTGAAATACTCAGTGGCGGTTATGATGAATTGGTGGCCACTGGATGAGGTGGGAGTTATTTTCCCAATGAGATCAAGCCCCCACTATGAAAAGGGCCATGGTGTAATGATGGGATGGAGCTCTTGAGTTGGAGCATGGATGAGGTCCCCATATTGCTGACATTGTAAACACCTTCTGACATAGTTTTGTGCCTCTTTCTCCATAGTGGGCCAATAATACCCCATCCTCAGTAGTTTCTTGGCCAAGGTCATTCCACTCGAATGTGAGCTACAAATCCTATTATGCACCTCAGTTAAAGCAGTCAAGGCTTCGTCAATATTGAGGTAGCGTAATAAGGTTCCCTCTATGCTTCTACAGTATAAGGTATTTCCTAGGATGGCAAACCTAGAGGATTTTTTAATAAAAGTTATTTTTAAGCTTGAGGGTAAGTCAACAGGTAGGACCCCTATTCGTAGGTAGTTATAAATGTCATGGTACTAGGGATCACTGAGACTAATGATTTTGCACACAAATTATGACTCTGGTACCTTGAATGTAGGTATGAGGAGTTTCTCTACCAAGAATTCATGTTTTAGGACATTGTGAGGGATGTCTAGTAAGGATCCAATCATTTTCATGGTGTCTACTACTCTATTGTTGGCTCTAGGTATTTGCTCAAATGTGATCTCAATGAAAGATTCTTTGAGATTCTCCACCAGCTTTTTGTATGGAGTTAGCTTATCATCCTTTGTTTGGTATTCACCGTTCACTTGATTTATTATCAGCTGTGAGTCTCCATATAATTTGAGGGCCATGATGTGCTACTACACTACTATTCTAAGGCTTATGGTTAAAGCCTCATATTTAGCAATATTGTTAGTGTAGGGGAATGCCAGTTTATAGGATCTAGGAATACAATCCCCTTGTGGGGTGATGAAGAAAACACCGGCTCCTGATCCATGCTACGTGTATGAGCCATCAAAGTATAGTTTCCAGTAATCAGCTATGCTGAGGTTGAAGATGGATTCATCTGGAAACTCTGATATAAGTGGATTCTCTAAATAGATTGGTGCTTCTGGAAGCTGATCTGCTATGACTTGGCCTTTGATTGCTTTCCGCTCCACATATTCAATGTCATACTCTGATAATATCATGACCCATTTGGCCATTCTTTTGGTGAGCATTGCTTTTGACCGTAAGTTCTTGAGGGGATCAATTTTGGCAATGAGTTTGATTTTGTGTGCCAGCATGTAATGTTTGAATTTTTGTGAAGCAAACACTACTGCTAGACATGCTTTTTCAATGAATAAGTAGTTTAACTCATGCCCAAACATTGTTCTGTTGATATAATAGATGGCTCTTTCTGTCCCATTTTCATCATGTTGAGCTAGGAGAGCTCCAAGGGCTGCTATTGTTGCTGACACATATAGGATTAATGGATTTCTTGGGATCGGTGGCATTAGGACCAGTGGTGTGAGCATAAATTCTTTGATCTTATTGAAGGATTCCTCACACTTGTCATCCCACTTGTACACTACTCCCTTGTGAAGTAGGTGAGAATAAGGGGTTTGTTTATTCACCAGTTGTGCTATGAATCTTCAGATGGACTAAAGCTTGCCTTAGAGGTCTCTCAATTGTTTCAATGTTTTGGGTGCCTCCATCTCAAGGATTGCTTTTACCTTAGCTGGGTCTATCTCAATATCTCTCTTTGATACTATGTATCTGAGCAACTTTCCTAATTGTACATTGAAGACACACTTATTTGGATTTAATCGGACCTTGTATTCCTCTAGCGTATAAAAAATGGCACTCAAAGTTGCTATGTGATCTTTCCTCTTCCTGGATTTTGCTAATATTTCATCAACATAATCTTCAATAGTTTTGTGGATCATGTCATGGAAGATTAGTGTCATAGCTCTTTGGTATGTTGCTCCTACATTTTTCAAGCCGAATGGCATCATATTCCAGTATTAAGTCCCCCATGGACAAGTGAAGGCCATTTTGTGTTGGTCTTCTTTAGCAATCATTATTTGGTTATGTCCCGAGAAACCATCCATCAAGGAAAGCATTTATTGTCCCACCGTCATGTCGACAATCATGTCAATGTTGGGTAATGGGAAATCATCTTTTGGACATGCTTTGTTTAAGTCCCTGAAATTTGTGCAGATTCATATGCTCCCATCTATTTTTGAAACAGGAACCAAATTGGATACCCACTTGGGGTAGTCAATTGGTTGTATGAATCTTGTGTCAAGTAGCTTCTTTAATTCCATTTTGACTAGTAGGGCGATCTAAGGGTGCATTTTCCTGAGCTTTTGTCCGATAGGCTTTGCTTCATGATACACTACTAGATGATGGACCACAATCTCTGGATCAAGCCCAGGAATGTCTTCATAGCTCCATGAAAAATTAACTTGTCTTTCTCTCAAGAAGGCTGCTAGGAGCTCTTGTTCCTTTGATAGTAATGACTTTGCATAGAATGTGATGTGTGGTGTCTCCTCTATTCCTAGGTTGACTGGATTGCATTTTTCTGCTAGGACTGCTGATTTTTCCTAATGGAGAGCTCTGAAAGGAAGATTGAATCCCCCATCCTCGGACACTTTAGAGAGGTTTTCACCATTAGATGCGTCCTTTCTTTTTACTATTTTTGGGTCAGAGAGTGCCACAATGTGGTTTTCACTCAAGGACCTAGAGATTATTCTCAGTTTTTCGCTTTTGTGACTGAGAGATTCAATTGTTTTCCCATAGTATGCATGTGTATCTAGCTCAATGATAAATCCTTCTTTATGATCCCCACATGGAATATTATCCTATAGTCCCATGAATTCTGAGAGCGCCTCATCGTTTTTGAATGTGTCCAGAATTGGTGGTCCTCGTTGGTCATAATTGATGAGTTGCGGGTAGACTAGACGGACTTCATGGTTTTGATTTTCAAACTCATAGGATAAGGTGCTAATCATAAGGAGTGAGGAGTTCTCAAAAAGAATTGGTATGTTAGTTATGGTATCTTCCTCATCATTGCTACTACTACATACATCAATTATGTCAAAAGTGAAATTATCTATGACGCAACTAGTGGATATAGATAGGTGAAGTTCAGTTGGTGTTGGTTCATGGGGGGTCTTGGTTGCTTTAATTAGGGGACCTTGTCCACGTATGGTTATAATCAAAGGGGTACATCCAAGGCCAATATTTCTCATTCGTGTCTCAGGAATAAGGGGTATTATAAGCCTGCTGTCATTTTGTCCCAGTTTTTGGTTTCTGTCATAGCCCATTGTGAGCATCATTTGCAAACCTTTGCTTCTGTCATCCATTGGTAGATTAGCTGCTGGTCTATTATCTTGGTATAGGAGACGAGATGGGTCCTCTTCTATGACCTCTTGGCCAAGATCTACCCAACTTCTAAAATTGGGATATTCTTCAGGGGATGTTTGAGACGTAGATGCTTTATTTGATTGCGGTAATCCTCATGATCTAGGAGATTGTGGTAACTCTCCTACCACAATTTTTTTTGGGAATCGTATAGATTCCACAACCATTGTCCTAGATGATGAATTTGATATCAAAGATGGTGGAGATGGCGGGAGTGGCGGGTGTCTCTGTCGTAGAAGTGAGAGTGGTTGGATCAATGTACAGTGTTGATGGGCCTTCATCATTTTTAGGCACTTGAGAGATTTTGTAGTATTTTTCCTCTAGGTTCTTGCAGTAGGAGAATGGTTCAGGATCTCCATGGATGGTGACCTCTTGTACTTCATATGTGAATTTGAAAAATTGATGGAAGGTTGATGCTACTGCTTACATTGCATGGATCCATGGACGTCCCAGGAGAATGTTACAAGGCAAGTCGAGGTCTAGGACCTAACAGGTAGTTTCCATGATAGTTGGCCTTACTTGAATAGGGATTTGGATTTTTCCTTGGGACACTCTTTCTTGATTGTCATATGCTTTGATTGAAATACCTTTGCCTTTGTTGATGGAATCCTCTGAGATTTTTAGGTTCTTAATGAGCTTGAGGGAACAAATATTCAAACCTGCACCTCCATCCACCAAGACTCGCTTGACTTTATTTTTATGTACGAGGACCTCTAAATGGAGTGCATGGTTGTGAGATGGTTGAGCGAGAAAATCCTGGTCAAAGAATGTAAGGAGGTTTGGAGTGATTATGTTTCCAACCATAGCTTGGAATTGTTCTGCATCAAGGTCAACGGGGATAGTTGATGAAGCTAATGCTTCCTCAAGGATTTTCTTGTGGGAAGATGAAATTTTTAGCAACTCCATAGTGGAGAATTTTGTTGGGGTTATTTTCAATTGATCAGGGACATTATAACCGCTAGGAATAGATTTGGGGTTGGTGCTTTGCTTGGCTAAGATGACCCTGCAATGGTAATTTTTTCGCCTCTTGTCGTGACTCCACAATCAGCATGGGCTTATTTGATAGTGATGGTAGCACAATAATCATCTAGGGATGCGACGACATGGTCATACACATGATTCACATTCTTGAAGGTACCTTTCCCCTTATCAGTGTTATTATTCCCTTTGTTATTATGGTTAGGCATCAGATTCGTGTATATTTTGAGGTTCTGATTTCCTATTGGTTGTTCCACATTTATGATCCTTTGATCAATAAGGTCTTGGATTAGGTTCTTTAACCTCATGCAACTTTTAGTGGTGTGCCCTTTGATTTTTTGGAAGTCACATAGCTGATTTTCGTTGTACCAAGGAGGTTTAACATTGGGTTCTTGGTAGTTCTCATAAGTAGGAGCTTTGATGAGGTTTTCATTTATTAGTTTCTTCATGATGACCTTAAGTGGTTCCCCAAGGGTAGTGTACTTCCGCTTGGGGGAGTTCTTGTTTCGTTGGGGTGGTCCCCTTTGATCCTTGACATTATTGATCGCTTGATTGTTTGGTTGTTGTGTTGCGTTAGCTTGATGGTTGTTTTGATGATGGTTTTGGATTTGTTGTTGTGGATTGGATGTGTTTTACTGAGGGGCACTGATGACAACTTTATTATTGACGACACCATCGTTGGTAACATTTTTGTTTCTTGCCCATGTGCAAGGTTTGTCATTGTAACTAGTGGGTGGGCGATTGTTTTGTTGTTCAGGGTATGCGTTGATCCTCTAGGTTGTGTCATAAGGGCTCGTTCAATGATGAGTTCCTTGGAAATCAACTGGTTGTACGTGGTGATACCTTGGACTTTAAGATGGAATGCCAAGGCTCTGTCGAGGTTGGATATGATAGTGCATGCTTTTTGTTCCTTGAGCATGACCCATTTGCTCCGATTGGCCTTGGATCAACATCGTTGTAGGAATGAAGCAAATGATTCATTCTTACCTTGTTTCAGAGCTAATAGTTCCTCTAGATTGACATCCATAGTGATATTGCATGTGTAGTTTTTGATGAACGCATCTATGATTTCTTGGAATGTTTTGATGTCTATAGGTACGCAAGAGAACCATTCCATGGTGTGGCTAGCCAAACTCCTAGGAAATAGCCGCATCCGATAGGTATCATCATATGCGACTTCCATGCAATGAACTTGGAATTCCCTAATGTGATCTTTAGGGTTTCTCGTCCCACAGTATTTATCAAATTTGGGGATCTCAAATCCCTTTGGGAATGTTTTCATTGCAAGGCTCCTATCAAACAGATAAGGGCACAAGTTGTTGGGGGTTTTTGTGCTTCGCCCTGATTGAAGGTTGAGCACTTGTTGCGAAAGCAACCTAATTTGCATTGTCACATCATTTTGTGGATTAGGGGGTGGAATGAAAGTGTTTTGAGGTGGTTCAATTGTCAGTGGGATGGGTGGATTGGTTTGCATGTGTTGTTGCGTTGAATATGCCTATAATTGTTGTTGTACCAACAACGCTTGTTGTTGTACCAACAACGCTTGTTGTTGTACCAACAACGCTTGTTGTTGTACCAACAATGCTTATTGTTGTAGTCTTGTTGATGTTGTGCTCTTAAGGCCTGTTTTTGCGCTTGCTGTTGTTGTTGAGCCAACAACTCTTGTTGAGCCGCTAATTTGGTTGCTTCCTATTGTTCTTGATATTACTTCAGTGCTTGTTGATATGCTTGTTGTTGCGCTGCTTGTTGTTGTGCAAGATACTATGCTTGTGCTTGTGCTTGTTGTGCTTGATATTGGGCTTGGGCTTGAGTGTGTGCTTGATCTTGAGCAGCTTGTGTGGCTTGAGTAGATTGTTGAGTAGCTAATTATGTGGCTTGTTGTTTTTGTACTTGTTGTAGTGCCTTTTGATAGGAAGCTTGCTGAGCTTCTTGAAATGCAATACTGCATTGGTTTGATGTATTCAAGTTTGGTGGCGGTGGTGGTGGAGGTGGATTTGGAATAGTGTTTGTTGTGGTGATGAGAGGCACCATTGTAGTTGTTGGTGCAATCAATATGCTTGGTCCTTGAGAGACCATGTTTTGAGGGATGATAGATGATGTGTTGTTTGTTTGTGATATGGGGATGGTTTCCATCTTTTGTTGTGATATTGATGGCAAGAGAGGAGGATTTGGTATGATGCCCTAATTGATGGTTGGGAGGGGATTTTGAATGAGTGGCAGGATCGGTGGTAACCCCAAACCAAAAGGTGAAACAGATGTTAATGGAAAGGGTGGAAGTGGTGGGAAAGTGAGTGGTAAGCTCCCTTGGGGAAATGATGATGATGCTGGATCGAAAATGCCCCCTGGTCCAAATAGGTCATCTTCTCCTTGTGAGGTCATGGGGAGAGAGGTTTTCGGTGTTGCATTAAATGGTGATGATGATGGGTCATTATGAAAGGTGAGGGGGACATATGGATGTGATGGATTTTGGGGGACAGTTTGACCCAAGATAGTATTTGCATCCAAATATTAATTGTTTACAAGAGGGTGTGTTTGCAATTCATTGAGAAATGCACTCCCTTTGTTAACGATCAATTGAGTTGGAGCAATTGATGATGTGATTTGCGGGATGTTTTGAGTGATATTTTGAATTTGGGATGTTGATGTGATGGGGGGTGTGGATGATATGGGAATTGTGAATGATGTTGAAGGTGGTTCCATAATAGTGCTTACATCATAATCAAAGGGAAGTTTAGTCCCTTGTTTTAGTAGTTCGAGCATGTATTGTTTTGGATGGAGTTTCATCATGATGTTAACGATCCTATGATTTTTTAGGATTTTGAACCATCTCATTGATCTCATCTTGGATCATACCATGAGGATTTTTTGTGAGGTCTTCCACTTGTCCATCCTCTTGATGGTCTTGAGAGAGTGAAAGATTGTAGGATTGCTTGATCCAACAGGATTCATGTCGGTGTTCATTTGAATGAGATCACTTGAGATAGATGTTTCTTTGTTGGCTTCCATGTCCTTCTTATGTTGAGATCTAGTTTGCACCATAGAATAGGGATCAATTTTTCAAGAATATAAGAGATGAACCTCTAATTATTTAGAATGATACATCCTTAGGTACAAAAGAGAAAGTTTAGGATGATCTAAGGATCAAAGGTGATATGATGGGAATGATGTAAAAGATGGTGGATGTGGATGTTTGATCTTTTGAGAAATCTTGAGGGGATGTTAGACTTTTAGGAATTTTTTGGATTTGTTTTGATTTTGGATTTTGATTGACCTCGACTTGATTTTTGGTTTTCTTTGATTTTGGATTATGAACAAATATACCCTAAGATGTTGGATGATTATCTAGGGGGTAGATTTTATCAAAGGATGATAATTTGAATATGTGTAGGGAGAAGGATGCATCTACCCACACCTATTCAAACAAGATGATAATTTAACCAAGCATATGAAGAAGGATGCATCTACATATACCTAGCTAAACAAGATGGTTTGATAATTTGACTAAGCATATGCAAAAGGATGCATCTACACATACCTAGCCAAAGATGATTTGATGTATTGAAAAAAATTCAAGGATTTGATGATTTTGATTTTTTTGCCAAAAAGCCTAGCATGGAGAATAATTTCAAGATTTTTCAAAAGATGATGGTGAGGTGATTTTGGTTTGATGTTCAAGGATGGATGAAAGGTTTTATTTTGATCCTAGGTTTACCTAAAGAGACACTTGTTTACTAGACCTCGGTTTTGAAGAACATGCTTTCCTCTAGATAAGGTGTTCAAATTCATGAAAAAGATTGGGATTCTAACAATAATAAAATGAGTACAATCTAGGATTGTTTCTTGAGGCTTTCCTATAAAAATTAAAAAGCAGTCTTCGTTTGAATTCGTATAGCGTTGAGAGACACTTTTGGTGATCTTTCAGACTAAGAGCTTATACCTTTGGTTTCTTAATCCCGATCTTGTGTGAAATCATTGGAGACACATGTGTGGGGTCCAATTTTTTTTAGTCTTTGCTTAATGACTTTGTTTTACCACAAACACTTCTTGATTCCCAACCTGCACAAACACAAGAGATAAACACCAAAATGTGAACCAAGATTCCCAACCTGCACAAACACAAGAGATAAACACTAAATTAGATCCAATGCAAGTTAGTATCATGATTCCCCAAGGAATCCATTTAAATTGCAATGAAAGGGAAATGAAATGAAGAACATAAACAAACACAAGAAAAATATATTAAATCCTATTCAAATGCAATGCAAACTTTTGATCTCTTGGGGGAGTTGGTGCCAATTTGATGTGGAAATTGGCCCTTTCCCAACTCCTATGCAAGCTTTGTTGATTAATGATGAAGAGCGATCCACTTTGATGAAGATTGATGAGTGATCCAAGATAAAATTTGCATAACCTAGCTATAAACTTAATGATATGGATGAAGATTGCTATGGATTTGAGTATAGTAAGTTTACTCAAGTTGTGGATGGATAGAATGAGGAAAGAATCCTCTTATTTATAGAATGTTGAGATGGAAGAATTCCAAAAATGAAGCAATGTGGGACTAATCTTCAACCAATGGCAAGGTGCCACTTGCCCAAATGTGAGTGGATGGAGGATGTGCACATTTTAATGAATGTGCCCATAAATGCAATTAGGTGATATTTAAAATTTGTGAAATGACATGTAAGAGGGAAAAAAGAATGTCCTAAATTCCACTTGGCTCAAGGCAAAAGGAATTATTAGGTGAAGTTAATGTCTTATTGGAAGGACAAAGTCCACTTGGATTTTGAATTCAAATTTTAGGGAATATTCTTCCATTATGCCATGTTGAGAAAAAATAGAGATTTAATAAATGAATTAAATCTATTTTCATGTGCAAGTGGCAAAAGCTAGAGGATGGGACATGAAAGGAGATTAAATTAATCAAGGTTAATTAATTTAATGGGAGATTAGCTGATGTGACAAATTTGACTTAGATTTATGGATTGATTTAAAACAAATATGAGAAGAATATGATTTCAAGATTAATTAAATAAAGACTTTTGATTTATTTAACTTAGGAGATGAAGTTAGATTAAAATAAATAAGTTTTTAATTTATTTAATTTAATAGATAGAATTTAGAGATTTAATCAAATAAAATGAATTATTTAATTAAATAAGGACATAGGGTTAATCAGATCAGATACATTGATTTAATTAACAAGAAAGAATGACTTAATTAGATAAGATGGTTTATTTAATTAAGAGAGAAAAATTGATGAATTTAACCAAATAAAGATATTCGATTGAATGGTTAGACCAAGGGATGATTTAGGATGAAACGGTGTTAGTAATTGGGATCAAGTATGCCAATATATTTTCCATGTCTACAGGTCCCAATTAAGTTTTGTATTGGTCCACTTTCATTCCTATCCATCGCAAGAATGCTTAGTGTTGACCTCTATTTGAATTTGTAAAGTGTGAGGTGTGTGTAGCTGACTTGAAGATGCTTTTCAAGTTGTGGATGGTATAAATGCAAGGTGAGTTGATGCAAGATGAAGTGGGGAATATAGTTGACTATTGTGATGCAAAATTAAGTGTAGATATGTGAAATGCAATGCGAGCTATAATGCAAGATTGTTGAATATAGTGAGTTAGAGGTATCTTGATCTCAAGTGAGAGTTACAAGTGTTATTGGAGCTATTGTGGTGGATTCTATGTTGCATTGAGATTGTGTTCTTTATGTAACATTCTATCTTCTTTCTTCTTTCTATTTTGGTAGTGAGCCTGGGTTGTGAGCCTTTTTGGACAGTGGGTCCTATTTTGGTAGTGAGCCTCTTTGTACTGGTTTTGCAATTACTTATATTGTGAGCTAATCCTCATTTTGGTTTTTCCCTCCTAGGGTTTTCCACTTAAATCTGGCATTCTCTTATGTATGGTGTTGTTGTTTTAGTTTCTATTATCTACATTTCATATTTAAACATTATAACAGATTAAGGGTTTGATGAATGCATGTGGATCTGATTACTATTGAGGGTTTTGATGTTTTAATTGGATAGAAATTATTCACCCCCCTCTCATTTTTCTTGTTCATTCAACAACCCTCTAAGAATCTAGTCACCTAGCCACAAAATCAACATCACACCTCATCCCTATTGAATTAAAAAAATATAATATTGGTATGCATCTTTATCACACTAGGATACACCAAATATGGGGCATGATATGCCTTAGACATCACAACTACTCTAAGATCACTAAAAATGGAACATAAATATGACCAAGATACTACAATAGTCCATTTGATTCTAATAAATAAGAAGAATGCCTACCTAAAAGTGCTCTATATGACTCAATCTATGCTATATCCTCCTAGCACCATAGATCCTCTAGAAGTTTCTCCAAAATATGAATTTTTAGATCCATACTTAGGATCAAAATTGATATATTATGATGCCTCATACTCAAGGCATCAATGACTATATTGTCCTTCCCTTTGATGAATTGAACATTGAAGTCATAATCATGAAGAAATTATACCGAATTCTACTAAACAACATTGAGACTTGACTTAGTGAGTATATATTGTAAGCTACAATGACTAGTATGAATCTAAAATTAATGGCCCAAAATAATGTCTCCATCAAAAAATTACATGTGCAATACCTACCTACCCTAAATCATGGGTGGGGTAACTTAGCTCATAATTCTTGAGCTTCCATGAATTATAAGCAATCACTTATCCCTCTTGCATAAGGACCACCCTTAAAACATCTAAGAATGCATATGTGCAAACCAAACAATTTACTATAGGGGAAAGTACTACAAGGGTAAATGTCTTATTCAACTATTCTTTAAGAAGCTAAAAGGATAACTTCCACTTCTCTAGAAAAAAATAATTATCTTTTCTATTATAAGTAATAAGATGTGCTACTCTAGAGAAATCCCTAACAAATCAACAGTAGTAACTTGTTAATCCCATGAAACAATAAACCTCAACAATGTTCATGGGTGACGACCATTCTACAATAGTTATAATATTCAAAGGATCAACTAAGTAAACCTCACCAAATATAACATGACCCAAATATTTCACCTCTAATTGAAATAATTCACATTTGGCTAGGTTTCCATAAATTAGATTCCCATGCAAAAATTAAAGAACTTGGCATGAGTGGACCTCACGTCCTCTACTATCCTTGAATAAATAAAAATAGCATCCAAAAAATCAAGGAGAAATTGGTCTTGGTAAGTAAAAAATACCCTATTCATCAAACTCATAAGCACTTAAGGATAATTTCTTAATTCAAATGGAATTAATGTGAACTCATAATACCCATAATACATATTGAATGTGTTATGATGAATGCTTATCTCATGAATGTAAAGCTAATGGTATCCAAAATTTAGTTCAATCTTAGAGAACACTCTAGCTTCCTTTACCTAGTAAAAAAAAATGATCCTTGGCAAGAAATATCAATTCCTCACCATCAACTTATTCAACTATCAACAATATATGCACAATTGAATAGATCTATCATTTTTCATGAAGATAATTGGTGCATTTCAAGGAGATATTTTAGGTCCCAAAAACATGGTTCTACAATCCTAGAATATGATTGTTACACCTTTAGGGCCAAGGGTGTCTTCAAGAGAATGAAATAGATGTTTGTTAATAGATTGAGGATAAGTATTTACCCATGTTTAGAGGGGGTAATATCTCATTCATTTTGGGCTCAACTTAAACTCATGAGTGTTTTCCTATAGGTATGCCTTAATAGGCATTCAAATCAAACAAAATGAATAAATAATATCTCATAAAATCTATACCTAAATGTAAGGTTAACCCCTATAAATATCACTAGTTTAATCTCAACTAGCTATAATAGACCTCTTTATAGCCGATTCAAATACTCTACACATGTATCTATGGGTGAAAAACATTATAATCCATTGAGATAGTTTGTTTTAACACTTTATAAACATTAGTAGAGCATAAACATGTTGGAAATGATTAAAAAAGAATATAACATTTTGTTCCACTTAATATTTATTCATGGTTTGTAATAATGAATTATAAATAATAGTGTATTAATCTATTCCATTTTCTATAACTACTAGTGAAGAGTTTTCATGATTTTTAATGAGGATGGAAGGTCAAGGTCTTCACTAATCAGTGTATTATTAGGTAACAAAGTTGTATCCAACCATATCAAGTAAGTAAAATAAATAATAATGTAGGTATGATGCACAATAAAAAGTTCTACTTAATAAAACCTCTTTGAAATAATTGGTAATCATCACATATGGTAAAAATGTAATGCATTTAAATGTTCCATCATTTTTAAATACCCATTATAGATACACTAACAACTTTGGTGGAAGAAATTTTATAAGGAGAGGTTTCGTCACACCTATTAACCATAGAGAAATATAAAATATCGACAACCATCCAAGGAGATGACTATTTAAATTTATCTTCTATAGTAACTACCTCTTTGCAACTTCTAATGGTAGATAAATTGATAAAAAATGAAATTGTAGATGATTCTACATTCTAGCTAGCAAAACCTAAAGAACCAACACTTACAATGAATGGAGAATTTAAAATTATAGATCTAACAAGGAATTTTAGTCTAGGCAGAGAGATTTGGTTGTATGGTACTGTAGACTCACCATACCCCAACCATTGTCATGATAAATTGTAACGCCCATCGTGCAAGCCCCAAAGAACACACAAATAAAGAACGCAAACACATTTTTTTTTTTTTAGCAAAACAAATAATCGACATACTAAATATTAAATGAGCAAATACATACACATATACTTCATTTTATTCCAATACCAATAACATAAACAACTATGTTCTTTGGGGCACACGAGGTCACATCGAAATAAACATTACTAAACATCAACTCATAAGATATCAAAAGGAACTAATGATGACAACATCAGATATATATATATACATAGATTCCATCACAAGATAAAACCATGAGAAATCACATAACCAAATAAAGTTACAAACTTGATAACTATATTACATCTTTCAAATTTTACATCATATCAATCTAGTTACATCATGAATCCCAATCATGTGGGATGAATACAATATACAAGATTATCAAAATGTAAAGAGATCAACTGGAACAAATCTTCAACTGGAAGAGACTGAGCCAACGAAGGCTGATGGGGAACCCAACGGTGTGCGGAGCACGTTCCACCCGACCACCCCCGTGCTAAGAGGTGACAGAGAAGTAACTCTGACCAAGAATGTCAACTGACCAAGATTGACGTACAAGTATACAAAAAGTACCAACATAGAACCATAACACAATACTCCAAATTACAATGAAACAAATAATAACATCGTACCATAATACCATAAGAGTACAAGATCTGAATAACAATGAGATCATACAAAACCACAAGGTACACCAAAGATGTATTAAGACATTAAATCATAAATCAATTTAAATTCATTTAATCAACAATCCAAACCAACTCCCATAACCCCCTTCCAGAGGGACACAATAAAATAAAACACATGGGCAACTAGGGGAGAGTGTCATCGCATAGTCCTACATGGGCTGTCCTGTGCTCTTCCTCCCAACTGGAGGCGCTGGTCCCATCTATGGCTGTCCTGTGCCCTTCCTCCAAACTGGAGGCGTCGGTCCATAGGGTGACTAATGCAGAGCCGTAAACCTCTCGTGAAGACGAGGTCACGACCTTGCCGACCATGGCCTTCTCAGTCTTCCATTAGTCTGCGGAAGCACTAATGAAGATGAGGCATCCATTTTTAAAATCTTATAATGATATTACTACCCAACCCTCCTAAGTTAATTATTAGGTTTTCACTTGATTACTAACTCACTCGTGGGTTATCCTGAGCCCTTCCCCTTAAACGGGGCGCCGGCCCCCACGAGGAGCCACTCTCCCTAGAGACCCACCAAAACCAAAAAGAAACAGGGGTTGTACCATTCCAATCATGAACATCGAAATACAACAACAAAAGCAATACACGAGGCATAACCCATCTCACAAATTAACTACCATAACATAATCTCATAATTCGGTACACCCCATTTATAAAACATAACTCAACAGAACTCAAGATGAAAAAGGTATAAATTCAACAAAATCATCATCCTCTGGAAGACTAAGGTGTTAACACAAAAAGGGTTCCCACATCAATGAACTAACAATGTCCCGAACCCAATAATTCTACAAGATGAAATTTCATAAAAAAAAAAGAAAAAAAAAAGATAACTTATTTAATTCCATAATAAATTCTATTTCCAAAAATATTCACACTAAAACAAAAATTACATAAACAATGCTGTCATATATTCATAAATTGATTTTTCTACTAAATTATCCTCTCAAAGTTTGTAATTTAATAAATCAATCACAAAACAAATTTCTTTCTATTTTATTATTTCCACTATAACCAGATTCTGTTTTATTTTAACCAGAAAAAGAAACAGAATATTTACTAACAAAATTAAATGGTTACAGCAACAGTTAAATTAGTGCAATCTAAATAAATGAATTAATAAATAAATATATATATACAAATATTAATATATATATATATATATATAAACATACATATATATATATATATATATATACTATATATATATATATATATATATATATATATATATATATATATATATATCTATATATCTATAAACATATATATATCTTTATAAAAGTAGATGCGCACAGTAAATAAAAATAGACTTCGCATTTTTTAAAAAACAAATTTAAATACATACAAAAATTTGAATGGGGGATTTTAATCCCAACAATGGCACGGGAAAAACAACGCCCGGCCGTGGGCAGTCTACGGACTGCCGTGGACAGTCCGCAGACTGTCACACGGTACCGGCTGGCGAGGTGGTGGGTACGGCCGAGGCCGAACCACCACATAGCCACAATTTATAATACCAACACATAATTCTATGAACAGTGCCGACGGGAAAAAAAATAACGAGTTTCAATAAATTTTAATTTTCATTCAATATTTTTACATATATATAAATATATGTGTATATATATATATATACATCTAATATATATATATATATATATATATATATATATATATATATATATATATATATATATATATATATATATATATATATATATATATATATATATATACATATATACAGGAATCTGAACATTTCAAAATCAGGGAAAAATAATCAATGATCTCTGAACAAGAGAAATATTTTATAACATACATGCATAACAAAAAATATCATAATCCCAGAAATTCATTGAAAGGAAATTGTCCTTTATCATATATGTATATTTTATTTTATTTAAAATAAAAATAAAAATGAGACAACAGAACTACTATTCATTTCCAGATTTCAAACAAAATCCCTTTTCAATAAACAACAGCCCAGAACCCCTCAGAAATTCCATTTTGACAAATAACAATCCCAATTCCTGATTAAATTTTCATTGATTAAACAATAACCCAATAAATTTTCTTCCCACAAACATTTGATTTCCAACTCCAGATAAAAATTTCATACACAGAAAACAATTTCTATTTTATTTGATGCTACCGAAAATAAATAATTAAAAACGAAAAAGAACCTGGCGTCCTGTGTTTGAAGAAGATTTGTAGAAGCTTAAACCCTCTCGCAGAACCAATTCCTCGTTGCCGATTGTTCCCAGCAACAGATCCCCCAAATTCTCCTTCAAATCCAACCTTCTTCTTTTATGATTTTTCCAGAAAACAGAACAAGAATGCAGTGTTGAAAACAATTTTTCTCCAGAATTCCAACAACTCCCCTCAAACAAAGAAAACCCCTTCTTAAAATCAATACCCAGGAAACCCTTCCAATTTCCTCTTCCCGTGAATACCAGAGGTCACATTTCAAGAAATAAATCAAAAATAATTATTAATCCTTTAATCCCTTTTGTTGCCTTTTTCATGTATTTACATTTCATTTTCTTTTATCATGCATTTGATTAAAAACTAAATAAACTTAAATCCACAAAATTGAGCTTTTATTTATATATATATATATATATACATCCTCTCCATAATACTTTATTAAATAATTACTTTCATATTAAAATAATTAAAATCAACCATTTGTAAGATTCAAAATACATTTAATATTTTTACCACTACTACTAATATTTATCCATTGCCTTATTTATTTATTATTTTATGTTTTTATTTTATTAATTGCTTAATTATTTAAATCACAACGTAAAACCATACACCAGATTAGATAAATCATAAAATCACAATAACATACAAAGACCAATGCAACAACACAATGACTATGACCAAGACGCAAAACCCAAGAAGGTACAAGACTGTTGACACCTTAGAACGGAGTTACTTTCATGTCACCTTTATTCAACTTCCTGCCGTTGGGTTGGTTCAATGCTCGCCCAGACCTATCAAAATAGGTGGAATCGAGTCTTATTCCTGCAAAGCTTGCATCGAACAAGGTGATATACAATATACATACATAAAATCAATTACAAAGCATTGTGAGAAGGATTTGCAATGTAGCAGGGCGCTCACGAACGAGTGATGCTACCTGTCCCCTCACCAAAGCATATCATCATCTAAAACATTATAAATTTGCATTAATTTGCATCAATATCATCAATTACTATCCTCTAGACTACTGCATTCCAAATAATTTCATCAAAACAATCGTAATAAAATATCATCATAATATCCATGGCATCATAAGAGTATATAATCAGTAACAGTCTAAGCTACCACAACATAATATCAACAGTATCATCAAAACCACAATGTGCCAAACAAAACCACAGAGAATGTCAAAAATCAAGCAATAACATGAGGGGTATTACATCCTCCCCCCCTAAAATTCGGCTTACACCTGGAAGCCAGTAAAAAGATAAGGATAAGAATCCCTGATACGAGAGGCATCCTCCCAAGTAGTTGAAGCCTCATCATTCGGGTCCCACTGAACCCGCACCTGATCAATCTCTTTGCCTCTGAGGGTAAGTCGCCGACGCTGAAGCACGGCCATGGGCTCGAGTGCCAGCTGCCCGTCCTCGACTTGAAGAGCATTCCAATCCAGAACATGAGTAACATCAGGAAAATATGGTCTAAGAACAGAAACATGAAATACATCGTGGATCCGCGACAAACTGGGTGGCAAAGCTAAACGGTAAGCAACAGGTCCAATCCGCTCTAACACCTCAAAGGGTCCAACAAAGTGAGGCGCAAGCTTCGAACCCTTTCCATAACGAATAGGGCTCTTCCGCGGGCGCACTCGAAGGAACACCCAATCACCCACTGTAAACTGCCGATCAACTCTATGAGCGTCAGCATACTTCTTCTGTCTATCCTGGGCAGCTACAAGATGCTCCCGAATGCGAGACACCTGCTGCTCCATATCTCTAAGCATTTCGAGTCCAAGAAGCACCCTGTCCTCCAATCGATCCCAACTCAAAGGAGTACGACAAGGACGACCGTACAAAGCCTGAAAAGGGGCCATACCAATAGAACTATGGTACCCATTGTTATATGCAAACTCAACCAAGTACAGATAGTCCTCCCAACGTGATTGCTGATCCATGACATACATACGAAGCATATCCTCAAGCACCTGGTTAACCCTCTCAGTTTGACCATCAGTCTCAGGATGATAGGCAGAACTAAAATTCAACTTAGTTCCCAAAGACTACTGCAAGGATGTCCACAACGCAGATGTGAATACCGGATCTCTGTCAGAAATGATCCTCCGTGGTATCCCATGCAATCTAATTATATCATTCATGAACACCCTAGCAACGTAAGATGCCGTATACGAAGATCGAACAGGAGAAAAATGAGCTACCTTAGTTGATCTGTCAATTGTGACCATAATAGCATCATGTCGTCTAGATGACATAAGCAACCCAACAATGAAATCCATGGAAATAACATCCCATTTCCACTCCGGAACAAGGTGAGGCTGTAGCAATCCTGCTGGATGATGATGTTCAGCCTTCACTCTCTAACATTCAAGACATCGAGCCACAAAGTCGGCGATATCCCGCTTCATTCCTGACCAAAAATAAAGCGTCTGAAGATCCGCATACATTTTCTTGACTCTAGGATGTGCTTCGTAAGGTGCCCGATGACCTGTCAAAATCAGGGTACGAAGGCCCTCTGAAGAAGGTACATACAATTGTCCAGAGAAACGCAAAGCACCATCCGAATCCAATGAATAACCAGCAAATTTCCCCTCCAAAGTTCTACCTGATTCTACTTCAGCTTTCACCTCTGAATACCAACTATATGAAGGAAGGGCTACGAGAATCTGACTCTTCAAATCCACCTCAAGAGACATTGCAGAAACCTCATGCCTACGTTGACTTAGCGCGTCAGCCACCACATTTTCCTTACCCTGAATATACTTAACCTCAAAATCATATTCACACAAAAATTCCATCCACCTTCTCTGCCTTGCATTCAAATTCGGCTGCGTGAAGATGTATTGCAAACTCCGATGATCTGTATGCAACTCAAACCGGTGCCCTAACAAAAAGTGCCTCCATCTCACAAGCGCATGAACAACTGCGGCCAATTCAAGGTCATGCGTGGGATAATTGAGTTCATGATCTTTTAATTTCTGAGATTCATAGGCAATCACTCTCCCATCCTGCATCAACACAGCTCCAAGACCCTCCAACGAGGCATCAGTACAAACCACGAAATCACCTAAAGGATCCGACACTGCCAAAATTGGAGCACTAGTTAGTTTTTCCTTAAGAGTTTGGAAAGCTAACTGACACTGTTCTGTCCAAAGAAATTTCTTTCCTTTCCTCTGAAGTGATGTGATAGGATGCGCAATCCTCGAAAAGCCCTGAATGAACCGCCAATAATACCCAGCTAGTCCCATGAAACTGCGAATTTCTGAGACATTAGTGGGCACGGGCCAATCCATGATAGCCTGGATTTTAGCAGGATCAACAGAAATTCCCTCTTCAGAAATCACATGGCCTAAATACTGAACTTCAGTCTTATAAAAGTCACACTTTTCCAGATTGGCATACAACTGGTTGTCCCTTAAGCACTGCAAAACTTGCTTTAAGTGCACCTCATGTTCCTCCATAGACTTAGAATATATCAAAATATCATCAAGAAACACAAGGAAGAACCTATCCAAGTAAGTTCGAAACACCCCATTCATTAGACTCATAAAGACTAAAGGTGCATTCGTTAACCCTAACAACATCACTGTGAACTCGTAGTGTCCGTACCGAGTACGAAATGCAGTTTTATGAATGTCGGCCTCTACTATCCGCAACTGATGATACCCTGATTTAAGGTCGATCTTGGAAAATACCCTTGCCCCTTTTATCTAGTCAAAGAGATCATCAATCCTGGGAAGGGGATAACAGTTCTTTACTGTTACCTTGTTCAATTGTCGATAATCGATACAAAGACGAAGAGAACCATCCTTCTTTTTGACAAAGATCACTGGTGCTCCCCAAGGAGAGACACTAGGGCAGATAAATCCCTTAGCTAACAATTCTTCTAACTACAGACGAAGTTCTTGGAGTTCTTGCGTGGTCATCCTGTATGGAGCCCGAGAGATAGGCTCAGCTCCAGGCACCAGATCTATCTTGAAATCCACCTCTCGCCTAGGACGCATACCAGGAATCTCACTAGGAAAAACATCAGAAAATTTTGCAAGGAGAGGGTAATCATTCAAAGACACTTCACGACTAACCTCTGACTCAAGGTCACTAATTGATAGTGCAAAGAGCTGACAACCCTGATGAAAACACCTTTTTAACTGCATAGCTGAGATCATTCTCAAAGAAACAGGCTTCTGAACACCCACAATTTCCACCTCTTTACCAAAATTATCCACACACCGCACTGCTTTACGGCGACAATCTATTAAAGCACGATGTGAGCTTAGCCAATCCATGCCCAAGACTACATCATAAGAACCAAGTGGAAGAATTCTGAGGTCCACCTTAGTCGACATTGCCCCTAATTCTAACCTACAACCCTGCACAAGCTTCTCGACCACAACCTTAGATCTTGAAGCTAACTCAACTTGCCACTTTTCGCTTTGCTTTATTGCCCCCATTTTACATTGCTCAACAACTAAAGGAGATATAAAAGAATCAGATGCACCAGAATCAAAGAGTACTGAAATGTTAGACTTATGCAATAAACCTGTAGTCTCAACGACGGTGCTCTGATGATCCGCCTGACGATTATCTACTGTTGCGAAGACTCGGTGAGATCTCCCTGCGTCTCCCACTGTCGGCTCGGACATAGCTGGTTTCTGACTAAACTCTGAAGTGCTCCTCTGAGGACACATCCTAGCAATATGCCCCTGCTGCCCACATGAGAAACATCCAGAACCTCGACCAAAACCTCTTCCCCCGGATGGAGCATTCAATTGCTGGAAACTCCCACGACTATGTGGAGACTGAAAACTCAATGCAGGCTGTTCTGAACGTGTACGGTTCCAGTTTCGATCCTTGCGAAACTGAAAGTGACCACCCTGCTGAGAAGTAACATTCTTGTGCTTCGGTTGAGATTGCTGCTGCTGACCCCCTCATGAAGGCCCAAAAAGACTCTTAGAAGGTTCTGCTGCCTGCGTCTGACCCCCTTGTGAACCAGTTTTAGGAGTGGGCACACTACCAATCTGCACTCCTACATGACCACCCAGTGCCATAGCCAAGTTTTCTTCTACCAAGCGAGCCTTCTCGACAGTAACTTCCATGGTCTTAGGTTCGAAGACTCGTACACCACCACTGATGCGTGTGTTCAAACCTCGAACAAAGTGCTGAACCAACATCCCTTCATCATGACTAATCCCTGCATACTATTTCAGTTCATAGAAACAACGTTCATGCTGTTCCACTAAAATTGCCATTTGCTTAAGATCATGGAATTCATTTGCCCTGCGCTGCCTCCAATGATCTGAGAGGAAGCGAGCCCTGAACCTTTCCAAGAAAAACTCCCAAGTGACCATACTGATATCCATATGCAACTTCTGTTCCTCAAGCTGCCACCAAGTGGACACGAAACCCCGCAAATGCATAACAGCACATCGAGCCTTGGTATTACTACCATAGGGGTGCATTGCGAAGCATCGGCCCAAATCAATTAACCATGTTTCAGCTTCTAATCCTCCTCCAGAACCATCGAAGGTAGGTGGATGAGCTCTCATTAAATCCCTCATATGGCCTGCTAACAAAGCATCCTGATCAACTGAAGTTCCCCTACGCCTTGGACACATTTCTCTTTCTCTCTCAACCGGTTGACCCCCATCAGGTCTAGGACCCAATCTATCAAGAAGCTCACTTAGAAGATGCTGCAACTAACCATCCAACCCCGGCTGTTCCGGATTCGGTCCACCCCCTGACGGATTGTTCTGAGAATTCTGTTGCTCCTTAGACTCAGGACCGTGAGAACTTGGCGGTGAAGGACTCAGTTGGTTGGCTCCATGGCCACCACCTCGGTCTCTTCCTCGGCCTCTACCTCTACCTCTACCTCTACCTCTAGGCATGCTTCTGCACAACAAGATAAAGGTACACATGAGCTCAAGAGCCAACACGCAAAGGTTGCCTAATGGACATAACTACCCAGAGACCCCAGCGTGTGCAACCTTGGCTCTGATACCAAGTTGTAACGCCCACCGTGCAATCCCCAAAGAACACACAAATAAAGAACGCAAACACATTTTATTCTATTTTTAGCAAAAAAAATAATCGACATACTAAATATTAAATGATCAAATACATACACATATACTTCATTTCATTCCAATACCAATAACATAAACAACTATGTTCTTTGGGGCACACGAGGTCACATCGAAATAAACATTACTAAACATCAACTCATAAGATATCAAAAGGAACTAATGATGACAACATCATATATATATATACATAGATTCCATCACAAGATAAAACCATGAGAAATCACATAACCAAATAAAGTTACAAACTTGATAACTATATTACAACATCTTTCAAATTTTACATCATATCAATCTAGTTACATCATGAATCCCAATCATGTGGGATGAATACAATATATAAGACTATCAAAATGTAAAGAGATCAACTGGAACAAATCTTCAACTGGAAGAGACTGAGCCAATGAACGCTGATGGGGAACCCAACGGTGTGCGGAGCACGTTCCACCCGACCACCCCCGTGCTAAGAGGTGACAGAGAAGT
This sequence comes from Sequoia sempervirens, assembly GCA_007258455.2. Lineage (NCBI taxonomy): Eukaryota > Viridiplantae > Streptophyta > Pinopsida > Cupressales > Cupressaceae > Sequoia > Sequoia sempervirens. The sequence goes on from VDFB02000363.1 coordinate 43,441,263, forward strand.
AACTCCGACCAAGAATGTCAACTGACCAAGATTGACGTACAAGTATACAAAAATTACCAACATAGAACCATAACACAATACTCCAAATTACAATGAAACAAATAATAACATCATACCATAATACCATAAGAGTACAAGATCTGAATAACAATGAGATCATACAAAACCACAAGGTACACTAAAGATGTATTAAGACATTAAATCATAAATCAATTTAAATTCATTTAATCAACAATCCAAACCAACTCCCATAACCCCCTTCCAGAGGGACACAATAAAATAAAACACATGGGCAACTAGGGGAGAGTGTCATCGCATAGTCCTACATGGGCTATCCTGTGCTCTTCCTCCCAACTGGAGGCGTCGGTCCCATCTATGGCTGTCCTGTGCCCTTCCTCCAAACTGGAGGCGTCGGTCCATAGGGTGACTAATGTGGAGCCGTAAACCTCTCGTGAAGACGAGGTCACGACCTTGCTGACCATGGCCTTCTCAGTCTTCCATTAGTCTGCAGAAGCACTAATGAAGATGAGGCATCCATTTTTAAAATCTTATAATGATATTACTACCCAACCCTCCTAAGTTAATTATTAGGTTTTCACTTGATTACTAACTCACTCGTGGGTTATCTTGAGCCCTTCCCCTTAAACGGGGCGCCGGCCCCCACGAGGAGCCACTCTCCCTAGAGACCCACCAAAACCAAAAAGAAACAGGGGTTGTACCATTCCAATCATGAACATCGAAATACAACAACAAAAGCAATACACGAGGCATAACCCATCTCGCAAATTAACTACCATAACATAATCTCATAATTCGGTACACCCCATTTATAAAACATAACTCAACAGAACTCAAGATGAAAAAGGTATAAATTCAACAAAATCATCATCCTCTGGAAGACTAAGGTGTTAACACAAAAAGGGTTCCCACATCAATGAACTAACAATGTCCCGAACCCAATAATTCTACAAGATGAAATTTCATTAAAAAAAAAAAAAAAAGATAACTTATTTAATTCCATAATAAATTCTATTTCCAAAAATATTCACACTAAAACAAAAATTACATAAACAATGCTGTCATATATTCATAAATTGATTTTTCTACTAAATTATCCTCTCAAAGTTTGAAATTTAATAAATCAATCACAAAACAGATTTCTTTCTATTTTATTATTTCCACTATAACCAGATTCTGTTTTATTTTAACCAGAAAAAGAAACAGAATATTTACTGACAAAATTAAATGGTTACAACAACAGTTTAAACAGTGCAATCTGAATAAATGAATTAATAAATATATATATACGAATATAAATATATATATATATATAAACATACATATATATAAATATATATATATATATATATATATATATATATATATATATATATATATATATATATATATATATATATATATATATATATATATATATATATATATATATATCTATATCTATAAACATATATATATCTTTATAAAAGTAGATGTGCACAGTAAATAAAAATAGACTTCGCGTTTTTTAAAAAACAAATTTAAATACATACAAATTTGAATGGGGGATTTTAATCCCAACAATGGCACAGGAAAAACAACGCCCGGCCATGGACAGTCCGCAGACTGTCACACGGTATCGGCTGGCGGGGTGGTGGGTATGGCCGAGGCCGAACCACCACATAGCCACAATTTATAATACCAACACATAATTTTATGAACAGTGCCGACGGGAAAAAAAATAACGAGTTTCAATAAATTTACATATATATAAATATATGTGTATATATATATATATCTAATATATATATATACATATATATATATAATATATATATATACATATATATATATACATATATACAGGAATCTAAACATTTCGAAATCAGCGAAAAATAATCACTGTTCTCTGAACAAGAGAAATATTTTATAACATACATGCATAACAAAAAATATCATAATCCCAGAAATTCATTGAAAGGAAATTGTCCTTTATCATATATGTATATGTATATTTTATTTTATTTTACAAAAAAAATGAAACAACAGAACTACTGTTCATTTCCAAATTTCAAACAAAATCCCTTTTCAATAAACAACAGCCCGGAACCCTCGAGAAATTCCATTTTGACAAATAACGATCCCCGATTCACGATTAAATTTTTCATTGATTAATAATAGCAATAGAATTTTCTTCCCTGAAACTTGTTTGATTTCCATCGGATAAAAGAATTTCATGGGACATGGTGATTTGAGAAGAATACGGCATCTTGTGTTTGAAGAAGATTTAGCAGAAAGCTTAAACCCTCATGAGAACCAATTCCTCGGCGGAATTGTTCGACAGATCCCCCAAATTTTCCTTCAAATCCAACCTTCTTCTTTTATGATTTTTCCAGAAAACAGAACAAGAATACAGTGTTGAAAATAATTTTTCTCCAGAATTCCAACAACTCCCCTCAAACAAA